>CAOLHI010002332.1:0-267462 GCA_948474755.1 Ctenosaura bakeri
GGTCCTCCTGAGCCTGTTCAGGCTAGACAAAGGCTTATTTTAGAAATAGGAAGTGCCAGAAAAAGCCTATTATAGTCACTTCCTATTAGTAAAATAAGCTTTCTCTGGACTGAAGTAGGCTCAAGAAGACAAGAAAGCCATACAAACAAATAGCAGCAAGGCTGAAGGTCTGGTAAAAAAGCAACTGCAGCAAACATTTTCCTTTCATGACAATATTAAATCTGGTTACAGGGGCAGCAGCCACATTCTGCCTGATAGTAGGGCCAGTCCTCTCAGTACTCCAACTCTTAGCCTGAATTCAGCCCAATGTAAACAATTGTACATATTTTGAATCAGTTCGTATTTATCCACTTTTAATCTGGTGTGAGCAAACCAGGTTCCTGTTTGGTCTGGAATCTGCTGGCATATTCATGGTTCATGCTAGACAGCAGCCATACCCACAAGACCAACCTGCTGATCGAGAACACGAAGACTTGCAGATAAATGGGATAAGAGCTTATTTGCATGCATATTTCCATCCTTTTTTAAAGGGACAGAGCTGGTTCCCTTTATCAGCTTTCACTGTCACAACTACATCAATTACCAGGAACAACCATAGTGGCCCTTTTCGCATAGAGGCTTCTCGCGAGAGCGGGGGAGGGCGGCTCGCGCGAGAAGGCTCCTCCAGGAGGCTGCCGTTTCCCCGCTCCTTCCTTTTTTCCTTCCTTCCGCAGGCGAAAGAACTAGGGGGGAAGTGGCAGCCTTGCACGAGCCGCCCTCCCCCCCGGGCGAAGCAGGAGGCTGTGCGTCCGTCCCCCCCTCCCACGTGAAGCAGGAGGCTGTCGCGTCTGTCGCGCTAGCGCCCCGCCCCTTCCTTCTGCAGGGGCGGAGGGAAGGAAGCGCGACCTGGCCGCCTCCCTGACGCTCTGCACAGGAGGTAAGTGCGCGTGGGCGCCGGGAGCGTTGCGCGAGCGTGGGTGATTTTCGCTTTGAGGCGAAAATCAAAAAACCCACGATCGCACCGCTGCAGCCCTGTGAGCGCGGCGGAAGTGGGAGTGCATAGTGCAGAGCGACGCTCCCACTCCCGCGAGGCTCACGGGGCTGTCGCGCGACAGAAAGCCCTTGCGAAAAGGGCCAGTGACTGCTGTTATTGCAATAGTGGGCGTGCAGCAGAAATGCATATGATTGCTAAGGTGAGGGGAGGGCCACCTCAAGAAATTTTGCTGCCTGAAGCAAAGGAGCACAAAACACTTTTCACTTACCCATGCACACGTTTGTTTGTTTGTTTGTTTGTTTGTCGAATACCTCACTTTTCTCCCAATATGAGACCTAAGGCAGCTGGCAACTAGAGTTCAAAACAAAATAGCAGTTGTTTCAAGAGGTAGAACAAAAGTTAAAAAACAAACAAGTAATCTCACTGAACACATTAATTCAAAACAGTTTTGGAATAAAATACAACAATGATGATAAAATACAAATTCAAATATGACACACCCAAATTAGAGAGACCTTTTAGCAAAAGACTGTTAACACTCAAAGGTCTGGATAGACAGAAAATTCTTTGCCTGCTGGCAGAAAGATGCCAAAGATGAGGCAACCTTGCTTCCTACTGAAGAGAATTCCACAGGCTAGAGCCACCGCCAAGAAGGGCCTCTCTTGTGTCCTCACAAAACCTGCCTTTTATGGTGTTGGGACTGAAAGTAAGTCCTTCCCCAAGGGCAGGCTCATACTGGGAGATATTGTCTTTTGAATAGTCTCAACCCTATGTACCACAAGCTGCATCTTTTATATTTTTCTATCTTATTTTATATTATATTTTATGTTTTATTATATTTTATATTATATTATTTTATTTTTTGGTGCAGAGAGCAGAAAACCCTTCCAAACACCTCTATAGACCCCATGCATCTCTAGCAGTTGAAAAATGGAATATTTAAGAAATAAAAGAAGTAACCATTTACAGAGCTTTTATGATGCCCCAACTGCTGCTTGAGATGGCTTATTCTGTCTGCCTAGTCCTCCGTCCTGCCACGGCCCCAGCAGCTGGAGAGATTGCCTCCCTTCATATTCCAGCTTCCTTTGCTCTATTCTCTGAAGGACAACTCTGTCATGCTAGAAAATGCTTGAGACATCATCTTTTTTCTCCTGTGTATTGAGTCTTATTTAAACTATAAGCCTGAGTGCAAGGACTGTTAAATCAAGTGTATGTAAGCTGCTTTAGGAAACTTTTTGGATAAAGGGTGGGATTTGTTGTTGTCATTTGACATCAAATTTACTTCACCTAATGATGACCTATAAGACAGCCTGTTATTAACTGCCCTTCTCAGGTCTTGCAAACTCAGGGCTGTGCTTGCTTTGTTTGACTCTGTCTATCTAAAGTGTGGCCTTCCTGACTTTTCCTACAGCCTTCCACTTTCCCAAGCATTATTGTCTTTTTCCAGTGAGTCACAGCCTCTCATGATCTATCCAAAATACAACAGGCTCAGTTTCGTTATCTTTGCTTCTAGTGAAAATACAGGCTTGATCTGCTCATTTATCTTTTTAGCCATAGAATTCTGCTCCAGCACCACATTTCAAATGAGTTTATTTTCTGCCTGTCAGCTTTCTTCAATGTCCAGCTATCACACTAGTACATAGAAACCAGAAATACTATGGTCTGAACAACTGTGACTTTGGCTTTCAGTTATATATCTTTATACTTGAAGTTGTTATCCAGTTCCTTCATGGCTGCCTTTCCAAATCTTAGGCCATTTCTGCACTGTACCTTCTTCTGTTGTCCTCCTGTCGCAATCCCAGCAGTGTCTTTACCGGGAAAGGAGTGCCATGTGAACACTCCCCTTCACACCTGGCTAGCTCTCTGCAGAAAGAGCATGAGCAACACATGCCTTCCTTCTGCAGTGCAATTGACCTCTTTCCCATGCTGCACTGGGGAAGGAAGCACATGATCTGGCCCTTCTGTATGGTTGGCAGTGACAGGAGCATCGTATGATTATGGGTGCTTAATGGATTTTTTTCCATTAAACGACTTTCCCGTGATCACAATGAGTGGGGACACGCTGGCTGCGGGACTGCAGAGATGTCATGTGAAAGCACTCTTTGTGGACCACTGCCAGCATATCCCCATCACGTGACAGCAATGCCATGCAGAAATGCCCTTAGTCTTCTTCTGATTTCCTGACTACAGTTGCAATTTTGGTTATTGACTGACGCAAGGTATAGGAAATCTTTAACCATTTCATTGTCATCATTGCTCAGTTTAAAGATATGCAAATAATCTGTGGTCATTATTTTTGTCTTTTTGATATTTAACTGTAACCCTGCTTTTACACATTCTTTGTTAACTTTCATCAGTAGACATTCCAAGTCTGCTATTTTCTGCAAGCAGTATAGTATCATTTGCATATCTTAAGTTGGTGGTCACTGCCTCAGTTTTCATATCTGCTTCCTCTGAGTCTAACACCACTTTCCATATGATAGGTTCTGCATATCAATTAAACAGAAGGGGTGATCCCTTTTCCAATGTTTCTACTTATCATGTCCTGACAGTGGCCTCCTCTCCAGAATATAGGTTATGCATCAGGACAATCAGATGTTGCGGCAGACCCATTTATTTGAGAAAGAACCTTTATTCTCATGATCTACATAATCAAAAGCTTTTCTGTAATCTATATAGCACAGGCTGATTTTCTTCTGAAATTGTTTGGTGGATTTCATTATCCAATGAATGTTTGTGATATGATCCCCCAGTAACTCTTCCTCTTTTCAAACCAGTCTGAACATATGGAATTTCTCACTCTCTATATGGTAAAAGCCCTCCTTGTAAAATCTTGCATATCACTTTGCTTACATGGGACACAGTGCAAGAGCCTGACGGTTACAGTAGTCCCTCCACATTTGCAAAGGTTTGGGGCACAGAACCCCCTTGAAAGTGGAAAAGCCACAAATAACTCCCCCGGTGATTTCCCTCCCATTCCCCTCCAGAGCTTCCCCCATCATTCCTTTGCCTCTGGCCCCAGCATGGGCTGGGGGGGGGAGGGAAGGAAAAAAGATAAACTAAAAGGAGTATTGATACTTTTCCTTCAGACAAAGAGGGAAGTTCTAGAGTTCAAATTACTTTGGTGGCCATCTTGAGAAAGAGCACCTGACCAATCAGCAGCCAATACACAGCAGAATGTGCAACCACATGGCAAAGAGGTCAAGCCTTCAGCAGTGGGAGGGAGCTTTGCTTCCCCAAAAGGTAAAAACATCCATTTTAAACATATGCCTTGCAAGCCTGGGGTGATGAATGCAAGGGAGGGGAGAAGGAAAATGGGGAGAGGCAAGCATGTGTCTAGTGAATAATCAAATTCATGAAGGTCAAACCCACAAATGTGGAGAGAGGACTATACTATACTATACTATACTATACTATACTATATCTATTTCTATACTATACTATACTATCTGCTGTCCCCTTTCTTGGGGACTGGGATATATATTGAGCATTTTCAGTTTGTGGGCCATTGTTTCATTTTCTATATATGTTGGCATATTTTTGTTAGAATTGGAATCCTTTTCTGAACTTTGAAACAGATTTATTGGTATGCCATCTGTTCCTGGTGATTTTATTTCTCCCAAGTGCTTAGACACCCTTTTCCACTTATCAAAACTGTGGATTCATCTTCAAATTGTTCTTTCTTGAAAGAATCTGTCATAATTTTAATTTTTATATAGTTCCCTCAATGTACTGTTTTCATCAACTTTTTATTTTGTTCTGTATTCCTCATATAGTATCCCAATTCTTTGACTTAATTTCCTTTTAGTTTATCTGAGGTAACTTGTTATACCTTGTCTTTGGCTATTTCCATACAACATTGCTATCTTGCAAAAGCAGTGGACTGTTTCCGGTCCAAGAGTCACCCTGTTACCCTGAAAATTGGGGGTATCTTGAGGACACCCAAACCAGGCTTCAAAATTAAGGAATTAGTTGAGCTACCCAGCAAAACTTACGAGAGGTCAGGGCAGGTGATCTTCAACCCTATGTCTACGGGGTCAGAACCATGCAAGAGTCAGAGGAAGATCTAATGGTTTTTATTAGAAAAAACTAACAGAGGGAGTCACATACACACATTATCAAATATTCTTGCAATCTTACAAGGGCTACAGAAATAAAGTTGGAAATAAGTGACCAAGTGAGAGAGAGAGAGGGCATACAGACCTTAATCCAGATGTCCTGGGAGAAGGAGAAGATTAACACAGGCTCGGTGTAAAGCACCAAGGGGAGGCTGGATCCCAGGCTGGATGGATGGTAGCAGCGGGGTCTCGCGGAGGAGTGGGGATGCGAGTCGCGTTTGGCTCCCAGCAGTGTCTGAGAGGCTTGTATGGGAGGCTTCAGTAGCAGTGAAATGGGCCCTTCTGTCCTGTCTAGGAGGCTATCCAACGAGGCTACAAAAGCGGGGAGTTTTATAGCCAATTTCTGTCCTCAGGCCGTGTATTGGCTAGCAAAGTATCGTTAATGGGCGATAAGCACGGAATATAATATTAAACAAATATCATGACCCCTCCTCGGTATTGTTTCCTACTGGGAAGTCCAGGTGCATGATAGGTTTAAAATTCTGAATTGATAGGCTTTGATTGTCTGGCTTCGCACAGTTCATCAATGTAGCTTGGGGCTGTGACAGTGTCCAGGACCGAGTCTATTGTGTCTGCCTAGAGCTACATGACTCCGAACAATAGGTCAGTCTTTTAGCCTAAAGGACGTTGTCTAGGTTCCCATACAGCAGAGAGGGGCGGTATTGTTTTTAGGAATTTCCAATTCAAAACCAATTTTGTTTTGACTGAAACTAACCTTTGCTAACCAATATCCAGATTAGGGTAGCCAAGCCAATTTTAGGGGTCCTCTCATAGGATTACTTTGGGGTGTAACAACACTACCGCATAATGTCACTATCCAGCTGCTATCCCATCCCCAAGCACTGCCTTATACCATTTCCAGAAAAAAAAATATTGACAGTCTCTTTTAGTACTTCAACCCTATCAGCTGGCTCAATGTGGTACTGTAATAGCACTTTATAGTGCTTCCTGTCATCGCAGATCTAGGATGGGTGGGATGTGGGCATGTCTAGCTTATCTCTCCCTCAGCTACTTCAATGGTATGGTAACTTCAGAATCTATCACTCATCTGTGTTTATTTTAAATTTCGCATTGAGTTAAAACTTTTTATATATATATTCTTAAGCAATATGGCATAAAAGTGCAATGGTGTACTGGCATGTCACGCTGCACTAGTACGGCTTCCAAAACAAAAGCAAAAAACAAAAAATCAGGGCAGTGGGGTAGGGTGAAGGCAGGGAAAGGGAGTGGCAAATGACACTGTGGCAAAACCACTACTCATCTGCTTAAGGCAGAAGGGTGCAGAAGACAGTGTTTCTAACCTGCTACCATCATGTGAATGGCAATGCGAGGATTGTAATGGAAGAACACACTAATGTGATATGGTGTGGAAAGGGCCTTAGTCATCTTCTATTTCTCTGCACTATTATTACCAGTTGCTGTTATTATCTTATTATTATGATCCTGTTTCTGTCACCTTTTCCTTTTGCTTCTCATCTGTTCTTAATCATTTAAAGAGATATACATATCATCAAATGAAGCTTTTCTTTCCTTTTGGCTACAGATAGTGTCTTTGTAGTCTTCCCTGATCCTGTCTCTGGTTTCGGACTAGAGTTCTTCTAGTTCCCTGCCAATTAGGCTTAGTACTGCAAATCTGTTCTTTACATGATCTTTAAATTCTACACAGATGTTCCTTGGGTTGTGTTCTGGTGTGATGATTGATTTAACATTCTTCTCTAGCTTTACTGTAATTTTTTATACTGTAATTTTTTATACTAGCAATTCATGCCCTGTGCCACAATCTGCTCCCGGTTTTGTTTTTGCAGAGACAATGGAGTTTTTCCATCTCCTGCTTCCAATCGTATAGTCTATTTGATTTCCACACTGGAAATCTGGTGAGTTTTACATGTACAGTAATCTCTTTGGTTTCCTGAAAAATATGTTTGCAATGATCAGATTGTTGCCCTCACAAAATTAAATAAGTTGGTGTCTTGCATGATTTCTTGATCCTAGGCCAAATCCTCCAACAAGTGTGTTCTGTTCTGTTTCCTACTTTTGCATTCTAATAACCTATGATTATCAACATGTCCTGTTCTCTTCAACATTTTGCACCTTTTTACTAAGGGGGACCTGGCCTGTAACTTTATTAATCTCAGATGAACCAGATGAAACATTTTTGAAATATATATATCAAAAGGAATTGGCAGCCACCTTTATCCTGTTCAGGCTTATTTGGAAGTAAAGTCCCTTTCACATGACACAGTTATAGAGCTATGATTTCACTTTAACTGCCGTGGCTGAATCCCACAGTGTGGTGAAGAACTAGAGCTCTTTGGCAAATTCCTGGATTCAATAGGAAATTGCCATGGCAATTAAAGTGGAATCATAGTACTGCAACTGTGTAATGAGAAAAGGCCGTAAGACCAAGTTGGTTCTCACTCCTCAAGCAAGCATTGATTGTAATCTTTCAGGAGGGATCTCTTTTTGGTGTGCTTTTACCGTTAAAAAAAAATTATTAATATATAGTTCACCAACAGGAGTGGTGAGAATGGTTAGATGTCTAGGAAAGAGGTTATATGTGTGCATGCACATGAAGGTACACGTGCAAGGGTTTTACCAATTTTAGTATTTCGAGTATAATTTTACAGCAGTTTATTGCATGCATTTAAACAATCATTTTTATTACAATTACTAGAACATCATACAACCTAACAACTACTAAAGTGGACAAATTTAAAACCTGACAAGAAAATATCCAAATATAGTTTATTGGGCACTTTAGAAGTAGAAGGAATTTATAGGAAATTAATATGCAACATGGATACAGTCAAAATTAAAACATCATTCTATCAATTGGCATGGGATTTGGGAAGATGACAAATTTTCTTGTTAGTATCAATATAATTGATAAAAATCATGTCATTCATTATTTTAAAGAGTAGTCTGAATCTTTTCATTTGTTCAGCCTCTAATTTCTGGCATCAGGTTTTTTTATCGCCATAATAGGTCCCTCTGAGTGCTTTTGCAGAGAATGTATGCAAGTAAATATGAACAAGTACATTCAGGAAGGGGAGAAGGGATGATCTTCTCCACATTTCAGCCCACATAGGACTATCTCCCTGGAGTATTTCTGTTTCTGGCCACTTCACAGCTATCGCATAAAGACTTATTATAACCAGTTCCTCATGCTATGATATAAATGTTTACTGAGCAATAGATTCCCTATAGTTTTATGGGTCTTTTTTTCAAAAGTAAATGGTATAGAGTTGCAATTAAAATTAGTCTATGTTATTTAAATCTTAATAATTGTCTCGAAGGTAGTATTTGATGAAATACTGTCTTCATCTCACCTGCCCAGAAAACCCAAACCCAATAGCACTGGGTGGATCCAGGCTACAGATGTGGTAATTCTGCCCTGGGTTTTAGTACTGAATCTATTTGGAACACAATCACCAGCCCACTGACATGACTACTTCCCAAGCCTACAATTGAGTCATTATTCTAGGACTGTCCTCAGAGTTCACAGTCCCAGAAGAACTATCCCTGCAGTACAATCCCAGATGATTTTGAGAGTCATCAGTTTGCACCCATATAATTCACAAATATTTATTGAAACCACTACACACACACACACACACACACACAGATGCTTAAGCAGTGTGTGAAGATGTATCCAGCACTGTTGCTGCTACATACATCATGGAGGAAAAGGATGCATTGCTCAAGTCAAGATGCTCTTGCCTTCTTCCTGTTTACTCTCTGGCACAATGGATGAAGTTCACAACATTAACTCTTCAGACCTGAAAGGGAAGGTGGAAGCTTCACAGGCTGTGAATGAGGCTGCCATATTACAAACTGTACTTTCTTTAATTTCACCACCAGTCTGTGTGCTAGGTGTCCATTTGAAAAGCACAGACCATTTTATATATTTTTTAAAGTGACTCTTCATTCTTCAACCCATTTCCAAATTTAGCAAAATTAGTATGAGGGCTGTTTGTGTATATGCCTGTGGCCTTGCCACATGAACTTAAAATATTGTTGGACTTATCTCCCAACATTTCCCACTGGTTGGGATGTGTCCTTCAGACCTTTGGGTATCTTAATTTCAAATGCTTGTAGACCTTTATGACTGTAAGCTTTTCCTAATAAAACTTCTGGGCATCCTTAATGAAATCATCATCATCATCATCATCATCATCATCATCATCACCCATCCACCTCTCCTCCAGGCTCGAGGCAGGGTACAGCACAGATACAGTTAAAAACAAATCACAGTTAAAATGCAGTAAGACATAAACCATTTAAAATACAAATATACCATCATTAAAATAATAATTAAAAATGCAATTAAAAGTAAAAGTACAATTAAAAATACAATTAAGAAATACAATTAAAAATAGTCTCGGTAGGCCTGCTGGAAGAGATAGGTCTTTAGTACTTTTTTGTATTCAGACAGCGTATTTTGCTGTCAGATCTCTTACAGCAGGTCATTCCACAGTCTAGGGGCAGCCAACAAAAAGGTCTTCTGGGTGACTGTTGCCAGTCTAGTCTTGGCTGGTTTAAATAAATGGTCCCCTGAGAATCTGAGTGTTTGGGGCAGATTGTATGGGAGGAAGTGATCCTGCAGGTAACTTGGATCCAAATTATGTAGGGCTTTAAAGATAATAATCAACACTTTGTCCTTTGCCTGGAAACTAATTGGCAGCCACTGAAGTGATTTTACTATTGGTGTAACATGTTGACTCCTCACTGTTTCCGTAATCAACCTGGTTGCCATATTTTGGAGTTTGGAGTTTCTGAACTTGGCAAAAAGGTAACCCAATGTAGAGCACATTGCAGAAGTCCAACCTTGAGGTTACCAGCGTATGCACTACCATATTTAGGTTGTCTAGTTCTAGGAAGGGGCACAGTTGGCATATCAGCTGAAGCTGATAATAACTATTCCTGACTGTCGCATCTATCTGAGTTGACATTCGGAGGGATGGATCCACGAGCACTCCCAAATTGCGAAAACAGTCTTTCAAGGGAGTGTGACCTCATCCAGGACCGGCTGACACACTTCCAAACCCAGGACCATTAAAAGTAATCATCTCTGTCTTGCCTGGATTCAGTTTCAATTTGTTTTTCTTCATTCAGCCTGTTACCTCCTTCAAGTATTCATTCACAGAAGACACACTATCCTTATCAGAAGCTGTTTTTGATGGCATAGAGAAGTATATTTGGGTGCCATCAGATAGCACCCCGCCCCGTGCCCTGGGATGATCTCTCCCAACAGGTTCATGTAGATGTTAAAATAGAATGACACCTTGTGGTATGCCCTATAACAGCTCCTTTTTTGAGGAGCATCTATTGACAAGCACCACCATTTGGAACCTGCCTGAGAGGTAAGATCACTGCAACTCAGTCCTTCCAACTCCCAACCCTGCCAGGCATTCCAGAGCGATACCATGGTCAATAGTGTCAAAAGGGACACACTCCCCCTGTCAATGCTAAGATGGATATAATCCACTAAGGTGACCATAGCAGTCTCAACTCCATATCCTGCTCTGAAGCTGGTTTGAAATAAACTATTAATTTCCTAAATTATGAGTCTGTTCAGACAACTTCATATTCCAAAGTGTACTTGGGCAAATACCAAGGCATGGTCATCCAAATAATCAGTCTGTTTGGAACAGTGGGTAATACTGTGTCCAAATACCTGAAATGCAGCCCTTCCTGTTATGGTTCCACACCAGACTTCCTCGAACCTGATCTCCTGATATTTCATATGACTAGGTTCAGCCCTGCAGTTGGACAGAGTAAAGGAGTTACTTCACAGTGCAGATGCTGGAGGAGAAAGCTGTGGACCAACTGACCCATTTCTAAGTTTTCTTTTTGCCTTTGTATGTGGTGGAAGACTCTGGCCCACTCTCAATGTTGAAGAAAGATTCACCTTGCAGTCTGGATGTCTTTTATACATGGAATGGGAGGGACACATTCTTATTCTATGCCTCAGAGAATAAAATGTACTCAGTTGGCTCTGCATAGGACTAACAAAGAAAAATAACTAGACAGAAGACACCTCATATGGACAAGTTCTACAAGTCTGTGTTCAAAATAGGTTCCTTTCTTTCCTCCCATATATGTGTAATGAGCATGAAGCCCTGCTATTTTTCAGAAGGCAGTTTCATTAGATTCAGGCCTCAAATCGCAAATCAATCTGAGCTTTTTTTTTAAAAAAAAAAAGTTTTTGCATTATGCAAATGTACTCTCCTTTGTAGTGTAGGGATTATCCTATTCAGAAACATCATAAAGCATCTATATGTTACAAAATGATGGAATTCATCTGAGAAGGATTCTAAAAAGTTATGCAGTCTTCTGCAGCATGGCTAATATGCTTTCCTATGATCCCCAGGGTTTGCAAATGCCATTGATATTCAGGATTGCACTGAATGTTTCTCACTAGCAACATTTGCTTTGTTTGTTTTTACCATTGATCTAACTTCATGTCGGCAAAGGAAAATACACTTGTTTGGTTTTGCTTTTCCTTAGTGGGAGGTTAAGATTACAGCAAGAAAAGGGATGCTACCATCCTCTTAGAAATTTTACAAAAATGTAATGAATAAAGGATTTTAGATCCCAGTTTATCTTCTTTGGAACATGAACAGGACAGGACAAGTGAAGAGGACAGGCTATAGGATCAGTCCTGACCATGAGAAAACATTGAATAAGGTCCTTGTCATTGATGCTGTTTTCTGGGCCAACCTGAATTTTACAGTTGCCATAAGCTTCACACACCCCTGGGCTTGGATACCATCACAGATTCACAGAAAACCGGTGGAGAGAATCAAGAGCCAGTGTGGCACAGAGCTTGAAGACCTGAGAGACTCAGGTTCCAGTTCCACATTACTCTCCCATCTACCCTGTGAGGTGGGTAAAGCTGAGGGACAACAACTGCCCAAGAGCATACAAGTGAGATTCATGACTAATCACCACACAACTGAAAATCATTTTGTCCCGCTGTGAAAACTGAACAGAAGATTGTGATCAGAAGCAGCCCACACCTGTTGTTTCTGGATTTTATTTACTATTTTTGTTGATGATGTTGAATTTTGTTCCACACACACTCTCCTGTAGAGCACCACACATTTCCTGGCCTCCTAATGAAGAGAGGCCATGTTTAATGCATCATGGTGCCATGAGCCATATCAGAGGTTGGAGCCAGACTGTTTAAGAGCTCCAGCCACCCTCACCTCTTCCTCTTGTGAATTGCTCTCAAGCTGGTGAGTGTATGTGAGCAAGCCTTCCCTGTATGTTCAGTGGAGATTATGCCTTCCCTCCAGTGAAGGAGCAAATTTAGATTGGTTTGCATCAGGGTCAGGTGGCATGGCAGTGTCTGGTTTGGGTGCTGCCACACAAGCCAGTCAACATCATTTGTCTTAATTCTGGGTTTCTTTCATCTCTGGTTGTTGGCACCAGTGGGGTTTGGAGAGGTTTATGCTTGCTGCTGCATTTGGCAGTTTACACCTTTGGGTCCAGTTTGAGTGGGACAGAATCATTTAATTTCCAAGAGGTCAGCATAAAGTCAGGGGGATACCACCTTTTATCTGCTTGTGGGATTTGAGTACCTCTTGGGAGCATGAGGTTCTGATCAGGCTTGGGGGTGGGGGTGCTTGCAATTCACATCTGGGCCAATCAAGCAGGCAGGGGAGTTGATTTATCACTGAGGCAATTTTCCTCAAGCTGCCCCATGGTTGCATCATCAGTGTCCTTCTTCCCAGCTAGGCCCCTAAATTTAGGTCCCAGCAAAGCCTACGAGGCAGAACTCTACCTACCTCAGGGTTGCCACAGCAACACTGTAGGCCTGTTTAGACCTCTTATCTTGAATACGCTTTGGCCTATCATTATTCTATCAGGCCTGGTTTTAGACCCGGCCCTTGGAGGTTATAACCCACTTAAAAGGACCTACCATAGCACTGTAGCAATCCCTTAACAAGGTCAGTTTGGGTTTGCCTGATTAGACCTCTGATGTCCACCTGGCTAGGCCTCTAATCTACATGTCGCCAGCCCTACCAGCCTCTAATTGTCACAAGATTGAATTAGGTGACCTGACTAGGCCTCTAATTTCCACATGGTTGGGCCTGGTAGGCCTGACTAGCCCTCTAGGTTTCATATGATCAAGCTCTGTCGACCTGATTAGGCCTCTGATTTTACAAGCCCAGTGGGTCCTTGCTGGTACTGTTAGGGGCTTAGGCTTGTCTAGGTCCAAGTAGGCCCTGTTGGTTTTGGCAGTGCAGGCTCAGGCCTAGCTTGATTCTGGTTACTGTAATAGCAGAGGCACATAAAGCATAGTCCCTTTTCATTATTCCCCCTCCCCTCCCTTTCAGTAGTTTTATAATAGAGCTGTTAGTTTTATAATATAGGCATGTTGTTTTAATCTTTGACTAGGCACCTTTATTCTTCTCTCATTTTCTAATAGCCTTGTATGGTTTGTGAGCTTGCTTGTGTGTGTCTATTAATTTCCAATAAAATATTTTGATTAACTTTTAACTGAAGTCCTTTCTACAGTTAGTACAGGTATACAAAGGTGAAAAGATCCTGCCATTATCCTCCTCTTGCTGGCAACCTTTGAGCAAAATTCCCCAAATTCTAAGGAGACACTGGCATTGCAGGTGAATCTCAAAGCCCCCCCCCCACACACACACTTTTTAGTGTAACAGACAAGTCCAGTAAGGCAGAGTTTGAAGACTCCACATTTAGCAATTGCTGTATTACAGTGAAAATTCAGCAGCCCAAAACAGATCAGTGAGGTGCAGGAACTTCCAAACTTGTAGCAAGTAAGCTGTATGCCCAGTTCTGGTGCTTAAGAAATACATTCAGGCAAGAGGGGCTGGGTCAGCCCCTTTTCTGCCATGCTGATGGCTCACTTTTGACAAAACACCAGCTCCAGTTTGTTACCTCCTGGGCTCTAATCTCCTTTGGTCTAACAGAGGCTAAATTTGGGTCACACTGTTTTAGGATTGATATATCTTCTACTGCCTTTGGTTTGGGCATGATTAATTAGGACATTAGCGGAATTGGGTGCTGGAGGTCTACAGCATATCAGCAATATATCAGGCCTTTGTGATACTGACATAGATTGGTTGCTCTTGGCCATTTCCGCTCTACACTCTTACAGTGCAATTATTCTATTTTCAACATCCTATGGAATACTGGGCTTCTCAGTTTAGGGAGGGGCATTTAGAATTCTCAGCCAGAGAGCTCCATGGCCTCAGTAAACTATGAACTTCAGAAATCCACAGGATGTTGGAAGTGGAATAATAGCACTGTAACAGTGTAAGGTGGAAATTGCCCCTTGTTATCTCTTACAGATTCTAAGCTATGGTGGGGGAGGCTTTGTAACCTGACCTGCAGACATCACTTTATCTACTGGATAACATGCCAGGTTTGGAACTGCCAGTTTTGGTCCCACCTCAGACTGAGTAACATAGCTGTACTTGAGCGACTGGGAAAGAGGTGGCTTCGGTGGCATGGCCTGTTGCCATTAGTGTTTGGAAAGCACCGTGGACCTCTGCCTCATGTCCTGGCCATCCACTTGGGTAGGAATGATTTGTTTTGCTAAAGGGTAAAGTCCTACTTATTGAAGTGATAAAGGACATGGGACTGATCAAATCTTCATTGCTCGAAGTGGCTATCATGCAGTCTGCCATCATGCCCAGGCAATTATGGAGTGGGAAGGCTGGTGTATTGACACTGCCTGAAGTCAGATGAATAGGGAGATTTGCAATGCTGTGGCCATTATATATCACATCTCCAAATCATTTTTCAGCAGCCAGAATTGTACAAGGCAGATGGGGTTCACATTTCAGAAGTGGGGATCCAAATATTCCTGGGGGATTTGCAAGAAGATGTGAAAGTTCTTTTGGCCAGCCTAGTAAGGGATTGAGGTTAAGCAGACATTTGTCCTGGTCTCTGGCAGGATGATGAAGGGAGAATGGACAAGACTGATGAACATCTATGGCACCCATTTGGTGAAAGATAGGCATCTGGATTTGCCCCTACATGTCATGAAACCCAGGGCTGGGGAAGGAATCTGTCATTGGGGTTTCTCTCACTTTAAGTCATGTGACAGGGGATTGGATCCTCATGTTGACCTTCCAGTAACAGGTTGCCTGAGGAACAACTCAGTTTAAGGGTTATCCTGGGGATTCAAGTATTTCATCCTGGGAAAAGTGAAGAGGTGATCTGGGAGAGACAACCTGCCCCAGCTGTCTCCACACTAGGATGTTCTCCCCTTCTTTGAACATCCTGAGGGGAAAACATAAATAGATGATAGTCAAAGTAACCTGTATTTTAAGCCAATATCTGCATGGGTTGGTCAGCAAATATCTAATGAGCGTGGAAAAGAGTAGGGACTATTTGAAAGGGCATAGCACTTCTGATGGAGGTCAATAGAAAAGCCTTCTTGCTGTAATTTCTAGCAAGACTGATGACTGAAAGCCCCTTTCCATGTGTGTCAACTCAATCACATGCAATATCTCTAGCTAGTTATCATTTTAAAGTGTATCTGCTGCCTGGTCTGATGACACTGTATATCACCATTCCATTATTTGCAGATGCCAGGTTTCCTATGCACCATCAACATGGCAGCATATTTCAGCAGATTTTATGAGTATTGCCACCAATGGACATATCTGTCCTACGTATTTGAATTGCCTTTGAAAGTTACTGCCCTCTTGGGAACTTGTGGTTCTAATAACGCTTGAGACCTCTTATCAGGCTACAGTTCCCACAAACATATTTTTTGGGGAGGAGCCATAATGATTAAACTGCTGCAGTGCCAATAACTTTGTTGCTATATCCTTTGAGTCAGCCCTGAGAACTATTTTCATCATGTTCCCTGACCTTCTGGACGATGGAATATCCTAAAGGATAATTGATTCAGCTGAACAAGAATAACTGAGTGTTTCTCCTAAGGAGAAAAGTTATCTACATATAGAAAATAAAGAGGAAATGTGACCACTAATGATATGCTAAATCAGTATGTTACCACTCTGGAAAACCCTGTCCCGGGATCTACAATTTTGATATTAAAATATGATTCAATGTGCCTGAGAGGTTGCCTGGATGGGCACGTAGGCAGCAATGGTCGAATGATTGAAAACCAGGTCAGGCCAGTAAAATCCCCCATCACGTAGCCCCAGGAGACCTCAAGCTGTGCAAACCCACAGTAAACAAAGGATCCTCAGCCCCTGAGAAGCCAATTTGAAGAGATTAGCATGTTTTCCCCAAGCTGAGCAAAATCCTATCAGGCGAGGACCATTTACAGAAAGTCACACCACAACCCAATGCAGCTGAAGATCCTGAGACTGCCAACACCTTGTAATCTCATCACGCAAAGGAAGCTACCATTGTGGAGCTTCTTTCTCCTTGCAACACCCATTGTTCTCCCCGGGAAAGGATTAGCCCTCCAAATACCTTTTCCCTTTACAAATAGCCCCAGTTTTTGAGCTGTTCTTTGGATCACTCCCAGTCATCCCAGCAAACCGTTTCTCCATCTGTTGAGTAGTCCCCTCAGCCCTTTCCGTGCTGAGCTCCACTTCTTTGCTGTTTTTCCCGGACCAAGGACTTCAGGAAAAGGTTCAGTATTACCCCAGCTACAACCCCTTCAATATTCCCCTATCCAGTTTCCTCTCTTTTGCTTCTTAATAGGCCTTGAGTGAGTGTGTGAGTGATTGCATTGGTGCGTGAGACTTTCATTCAATAAAATCATTTTATTGGACATCTTCATTTGGTTTTTGGCTTGGCCTGACCCCGTAAAAACTGGCTAAAAAGACTCTGCTAGGTTACCCTGCCTCTCACATTGCCATTGCTCGTGCTCTGGCTAGTTTCCATTCCCCATCAAGTGGAGCACAGTGAGGTGTCCCCCAAGGGACCCCAGAAATCATGGTAACAAGAAGTTAAATCTGAGTGAAAAGCAGAATCAGAGCAAGGGATTTCAGGAGGTATCTAGTTCAACATTCTTTTCAATGGTGAAACTGGATTTCAAAATGCACCTTCAAGCATCTCTACCAGAAAGCCACTCAGCCTCTGTTTAAATGCCTGTAGTGAAAGAGAGATCACCAGCTCCTGAGACTGTTTGGTTTACCATTGAACAACTCTAATGTTTAGCAGGAAAAAAAGATAAAAATAAAAAATAAAAACAAATCCCTGCAGTTTTCCCTCAGTGATTCTGTCTTTGAATTTTCACTGAGTTTTGGGAGTTTTGAGTTAGCATCTATAGATGCCAACCTTCATTCCACATCACAGCCTGTCATTGCTGTGCCTGCTCATACAAATCCAATGGACCATGAAAATATGTGTTCTGTGTCTTCTCATCCGGAGATGGCATTAACCATATGTTCATACAATGAAAAGCTGTCATTATGCATTTTAGTGGTACCAATATTCTTTAGGGTCTACAGTTACTCTCTAAGGTTTAAATTATGCTCAGATTGGGTGGGAGGATGAAAATCAAAATGACCTGCCAGAAGTTATCTCTGGAATTATTTTAAGTTAGTTTTGAAATATGAGTTTTGACCCTAGCAACTGTTTGAAAATGTTACCCACAAGAAGTCATCTAGAAAATCTCAATGTTTATTGAATCAGAGTTTCTTAGAATTATATCTGCACGTACCATATCTTTAGTCCTTGCAGAGCATAGAAAGCTTTCCATAAGAGCAAGCAAGACTGTGTTAGGTCAGAAATGGTTCCTCACCACAGGCTAGCTGGAGTTTGCTGGCAGCTGCAGTTCAGCAATATCTGGAAGGCTGCATGGATCCCACATTTGTGTAAGACTCAGTAGTTCTGAACCACTAGCACAATTATTTCCATTCCTCTTATAACAGAAATGGAAAGAATATTTGTAAATGTTCTTGTCCATGGCAAGAAAATGCTGTCTGGATACATCAAGATGCCCCATTGAAAAAAAGGGAGGATACAACAGCTGTAATTTTTTCACATTTTTGCAAAGATTTCATATGTGCAAAAAACCCACAAAAATGCAAGGGTCCCTCCCCAAAAATAAAGCACAATATTTTTTACACTAGTGAAATTTTCCTTTGACAGTACCAAAATATGAAAAGTCATTGGAAAAATGTGCAAAAGCTCTCATAGTCACATTTAGCTGACAGAGAAATTTGGAAATACTTTGGTTCTCGCATGAGAGAATGAAATAAATAAAGATTTACATCTTTTACCAGAACTGGTACTGTTGGAGCAGGACTTCAGGGTCCCACCTGACAGGATGAACAAGAAAAGACTTAAAATGCAGTTGATGACATTTGGAAGTAAAGGATATGATACACATAAACGTCAAAAGAGCTCCTCCCTTGACTATTAAGTTTAGAATCAAACATTATCCAAGTATCCTTCTGCTGGTAGCTAGGTGATATGGTGGCTAGAGGGCTGGGATGTTTCAGAGTACATTATAAACTATAAAAAATGTTGAGCTCTTGTTCACTCAGGATCTTCAATTCTTTTTGTTCTACTGCACAAGTGTCATCCATAAGCCAATCTTTTCTCCAACACACCTGGAATGATCTTGTAATAAATAGCTGGTCCTGAGTCTCAAAGGCATATATTTTTCATCTCAAAGCACAATAAAAAATAAAGATGGAAACTGTTCCAAAACTGCAAAAATCTGTTGGCTACAAAACTAGAACAGTATGAGGATATAGCAGACCCAGTAGTCAAACACAGAAGGATAAATTTAAAAGTTAAGCTGATACATAAGGCCTAGTGCCATCCTCACCATTTTAGTCTGTAGTTTTCTGACTCAATCTATAAGAAAAGGAAGGTAAGAAATAAAAGTTGTTATTGTTGTTGTTGTTGTTACAATCATGCAGCTGGAAGAGACCACAAGGGCTATTGAGTCCAACCCCTGCCATGCAAGAATACGCCATCAAAACATTCCTGACAGATGGCCATCCAGCCTCTGTTTAGAAACCTCCAGAGAAGGAGACTCCACCACACTCCAAAGCAGTGTATTTCACTGTCAAACTGCTCTTACCATCAGGAAGTTCTTCCTAATGTTTAGATGGAATCTCTTTTCCTGAAGTTTGAAGCCATTGATCCATGTTCTAGTCTCTGGAGCAGCAGAAAAAGGCTTGCTCCATCATCCATATGACATCCCTTCAAAATATTTACACGTGGCTATCATGTCACCTCTTAACCTTTTCTTCTCCAAGGTAAACATACTGAGTCCCCTAGACCACTCCTCATAGGGCATGGTTTCCAGGCCTTCTACCATTTTGGACATGTTTCTCCAGACATGTTCCAGCTTGTCAATATCCTTCCTGAACAGTGGTGCCCAGAACCGGACACAGTATTCCAAGTGTGGTCTGATAAAAGCAGAATAGAGTGTTACTGTTCCTTCCCTTGACCTAGACACTATATTGCTACTGAGGCAACCTAGAATCTCATTGATTTATTTTTTTAGCTGCTGCATCACCCTACTGGCTCATGTTCAGCCTCTAATCTACTAAGACTCCTAGATCCCTTTCACATGTGCTGTGGTCAAGTTAGGTGTCCCCCATCCCATATCTGTGCATTTCATTTTTTCCCCAAGTATAGTGTCTTACATTTCTCCCTGTTGGAAGTCATTTTGTTAGTTTTGGCGCAGCTCTCTAATCTGTTAAGGTCACTTTGAATTCTGATCCTGTCCTTATGCCTCCTAATTTGGTAGTATTTGCAAATTTGATAAGAATGCTCTATATTCCTTCATCCAATTCTTGACAAAGATGTTGAACAGCATTTGGCCCATGATAGAACTCTGTGGCACTTCACTAGTCACTTCTTTCCAGGATGAAGGGGAGCCATTCGTGAACATCATTTGGTTTCAATCAGTCAACCATTTACAAATCCACCTAGCATTGTCTAGCCCAGATTATACTAGCCTGTTTGCATGAATATCATGAGGGACCTTGTCAAAGGCCTTACTGATACATTATATCCACAGCATTGCCTTCATCTACCAAGCTAGTAACACTGTCAAAAAATGAGATAAGATTAGTCTGGCATGACTTGTTTTTGAGAAACCCATGTTGACTTTTATTGATCACAGCATTCCCTTCTAAGTGTTTAGAGACTGTCTGTTTAATGATCTGCTCTGGATCATTTCCCACTATTGATGTCAGGCTGATTAGCTGGTAATTGTTAGGATCCTCTTTTTTCTCATTTATGAAGATGGGAACAATATTTTCCCTCTTTTAGTCTGCTGGGATTTCCCCCATTCTCAAGGAATACTCAAAGATTATTGCCAAGGTTCTGATATTACTTCTGCCAGTTCTTTTTATACTCTTTGATGTAGTTCATCTGGCTCTGCATACTTGAATTCATTTACAGTAGCTCGATATTCCTGTACTATCTCTTTACCTATGTATGCTGCATTTCCCCACTGTATCATCTACTCCATTTTCCCCAAGTACAACACTGTTTTCCTTCTGGGAGAAGACTGAGGCAAACAAGGTGTTGAGCAGTTCTGCTTTTTCTCTGTCCCCTTTCACCTTCATCTCCACAGAGAGGACCTACCATTTCCTTGTTCTTCCTTTTGCTATGGACATGACCAAAAAAGACCTTCTTGTTGTTTTTAACCTCTCTAGCAAGCCTGAGCTCATTCTGTGCTATAGCTTTTCTATTTCCCTACACTTGCTGGCTATTTGTTTCAACTCTTCTTCAGTGATTCCCCCTTTTTTCTGTTTCTTGTACATGTCCCTTTTAAATCTTAGCCCCATTGAAAGTTCTTTAGATATCCATCTTTAGACATCTCCTATTTTTCCTTCTCATTGGAATTGTTTGAAATTGTGCCTTCAGTATCCCACTTTCAAGAAATTCCCATTCATCATGAAGTCCCTCCTCTTTTAGTATTCATTACCATGGGATCACTCCCAATATTTTCCTAAGTTTACTAAAATCAGCTTTCTTAAAATCTAGAATGTGTGTTTGACTGTCCTTGGCTTCCCCTTTCCACTATATAGTAAATTCCAACAGAACATGGTCACTTCCACCTAGGAATCCTGCCACCTGCATCCCCATTAACTAGGTCATTATTATTAGTTAGAATCAGATCTAAAATAACTATTCCCCTTGTTTCCTTTTCCACATTCTGGACTATGAAATCGTCTGCAAGGCAAGTAAGAAATTTGTTGGACCTGATACTTTCGGCAGAATTGAAATCTCCCATTACTACTATATCTCTCCTTTCTGAATGGTTTGTCTTCTGTACCAGGAAGGCATCATCCAAGTCCTCAGTCTGGCTTGGGAATCTGTAGTAGACTCCCACACCTCACAATGACATCACTGTTGTTTCTCCCTCCCTTTATTTTTTTACCCAGATGTTCTCAATCTGGCTTCCAGGAATTAAGTCATGGGTCTCTTCACAGGTGTAAATGTCCCTGACAAACAGTGCTACTCCTCCACCTTTCTTGTTTGGTCTGTTTCTCTGAAATAGTTTATATACCTCTATTGCTATGTTCCAATCACCTCAACAGGTTTCAGGGATGCCTATCATATCACATTTACTTTGCTGCACTATAAGTTCAAGTTTATCCTGTTTCCAAGCTCCGTGCATTAGTGTAGAGCATGGCTTTCCAAATGATGTTCCTTGACACATTAGTATGTCAGTTGAAGTGTGTAGGTGTGTCACCTACAATCTTGGAGATGTATGTTTTTATTTATAAATCATATATTTTTAAGAAAGGTTTTCATGAGATATGTTGTGTTGTGTCTTGTCATTACAATTTATGTCTGTATCTCTTACAATGGGCTAGTTTAACCTTTGGTTCGCTAGTAAAACTGAATTACTATGTCACAAAATGATGCATGTCTAAAAAGTGTGTCACCAACATGAAAAGTTTGGAAAGCTCTAGTGTAGACGCATCTGAGCCCATGGCTCACTCCCCATAGCTGCTTATTTAAGTTTCTTTCCCTCCCACTACTGGGTTCTTGTACTATTGCCCAATTGTCCCTATAAGATTTTGACTGTTATCTCCAGGACTTGATGAGCTCCTGTCCTCATGAATACTGTCTTCCTCCCTCTATAACTCAGTTTAAAGCCCCTCTAATTAGATTTTTGAGACTCTTAGCAAAAATATTCCTCCCAACTGCTGTGAGGTGCAACCCATCAATTGCCAGAAGTCCGTTTTCATGAAACTGTGGACCACGGTCTAAGAAGCTGAACTGCTCTTGTTGGGTAGCCCTCCATATTTTAGTTATGGGACATGTAGTAGGAGCTAAGTAGCAGCTTGCTTGTAACAATATATGAGAACCAGAGACTGTTAGATAAACAAAGCTAGGAATGTAGTGATAAGCGCTGCCAGGCTAAACCAGAACTCCAAGGTCTCTTGCGGGGGGGATGAGAAACTCTTTGCCTTTAACATTTTGAATTTTGCTAATTGCCTCCAGTTCACTCACTGAAGTCCTGTACTATGTATCACACTCCTAATAAATAGTGTATATGCACTGTTATATTTGTGTGTGTGAATTCAGTTCCTGACAGTTCCTGGTGGCACCATCTGTGGAACCAATTGTTCACCTCCACTGTTTTCTCTCTCTTCCTGGGCTCTGTCCTTTAACTGGGAGAAGATATGAAATGACAACCTGTGCATCATAGTCCTTCTACCTACCCAGAGCCTCATAATCCCTTGTGATATCCCGAAGGCTGTGCCTTGTGTTGTGTTGTGCTGTGTTGGTTCCCATATGAACTAAAAGGAAGGGGTATAGGTCAGTAGGCGTCACCAGTTTTGTCAGCCTCTGTGTTACATGTTGTTGTTGTTGGTGGTGGTAGTGGTGGTGGTGCTGTTGCTGCCTCATAAGTTACCCCATTTGTTCATACTAATTTTTCCTATGTGCATTCCTTAGTAGTCTAAAAACTGTTTTGTGTAACCATTTAAGAGAAGTAGACCTATAATCACAACCAGGATATTCTCTTTTAAAAAGAGCTGCTTTTGCAATCAGTCTGAAATGTTTTCTCAGTTACCCTTAGTTTCTCTATTGTAAGTTAAAGTGCTCATCTAAGCATGGGTGAGATGTTTGGTGTACTTTTAAACTTTGAATTATGAAATATATTTCAGCTTTATTCATAAATTCAGATGAAGGAACTTGAGATCAAACCATTTGAAAATGGGAAAAACCAAAATGAACAGAGTCACTTAGCCAGAAAGAAGGCTTTGGGTGTTTCACTCCTAGGGTTGAATTCTCAACCGTGTTTCTGCTGTTCGATTGAAGTTAACACTTTCTGTTCTAATGGGCTCTTCATCTTTGACAGCTACCTGGCAGGCAAGTACAATATGGTCCTATTCATGAGGGGAATAGCTGTACCTATTGACTTTGGTCAGTACACCTAAGGTGAGAATTTCATTCGTGACAGAGACTGGCTGCATATAATCTGCCTTTTTAACACCTGCCTTCAAAAGAGCTTACATTTCAAGGCACTATGGCAGGAATGACTTAGGAACATCCCTGAAAGAGCACAGATGACTTTCCAAGACATTCCTCCATCGTACCTTGTGTTTAAGGAGCCCACAGAGCTTGATGGGAAAAGTGTGCCAGCATAATAACGCTGACAGGGCATTCTGTTCTACCAGAAATGAATAAGAGCCAGACCCTAATCTCTTCTTCCCCTACTACTGGCTGAGTAGTAATGATTAATATAGTAACAGAAATACTGTACAAATATGAATACCTTTCTTGAAAAACGTTCACCTTTTTTTCCCCTAACATAGTGGGACTCAAATCCTCTGACAGAATGACTTATGGGACACAAGATATCAAAGGCTGAGAACCACTACCATACAAGAGAATAGACCTAAACTTCAGCCAGTGGCACACAAGAACTTGCCCAGCTGCAGTAAAGAATCATGCCCATATTATTTTTAAAAAATGATTCCAAAGCTAAATTGCATTATCATGATAGAATACTTCAATCTTAATGGTCACCAGGATCCATGACAGCATTAGTGCACCTTGATCTAATGACGTTTTGCTATTCAAAGCATGGGAACATTCATATGAAAAATTCTTTGAAAGTGCAAGAGGGCAAAATACTCTGGTTGCACATCTATCACAATTTTGTTTTGTCCACTTCTTCTTGTCCTTCAACATCACATATAATCATCATCTCTGCTATATAACTACAGTTCCAAGCAATGTTTACACTCCCCACACCCCTGCAATACCACTGCATTTCCCACAGCTGAAATCCTCAATATTCTTATGCTAGTCTGGGAAGGCAGCCCATCTGCTTCTTAATTGCCTGTTATTTTCCCCATGTGGTTCTCAAATCTAAGCCAAGCCACTTCTCGGCATTACCTTAAAGCTTGGCCATTCGGCTCTTTTCCTTTTCTTTCTTTCTTTCTTTTTTTATTAACTTACTCTTTTTCTGTTGGTTTGTTATCCATTTCCTGGTAAAAACTGAAGAAAACATATTGGACAATTTAATAGGTTCCCTGTCAGAGTTAATTACAATAGGCTATGATGCTGGAGATATACTTTTGCTCAGGAAGACTGTTTTCTTTCTAGCCAAGCTCCAAGAGGAAAAAAAAAAAAAACATGGTGCAGAAATCAGAGTTCAGCTTCCTTTCTTGCTCTTTTCATTGTCTTTACTACCCTTTCACCTGTTCTTCACCTTTCACTAGCCCTCTTCCTTCCTTGCTGGAGGACAGAGACTTTTGAAGGAACTTCCTCCCACTGTATGGTTGTGTGTATCAGTCATGATGGGAAATATGTTATTGAGGCAGCAGCAGGTCACTGGAGAGCACCTGACTTTTGTGTATAAGATCCCAGGTTCCATCTCCAGTTATCTTTAGATGTGGCTGTGGAAAACTCCTATCTGCCTGATAGGTGTCCTAATTCATGTTTCAGCACACACACAGGCAGCTGTTAGGGAGGAATCAATTTACTCCAAGCTCTTGCAAGTAACACCAGATAAGGCAAGGCCAGTAAATCAAACAAAGTCTCTGGAAACAAACTTCCCTGAAAAGGCTTGCTTGCAAGTGGGATGCACAGAAAGGAAGTCAAAAACCAGTCCGGGAACCAAACAGGGACATCAGCTCATCCAAAAAACAGAGTTTTGGGTACCTGAAGCAGAATTGCAGGAACACCACACAAGAACCAGAGATTGGACAGTTGTTTCTGACAGTGGGTCAGAGCTGTTTCTTAACATGGTTGTAGCTGGCTGTCCTTGTTTAATAGAGCTTCTCCTTTTGCTTTGCAAGAAGCCTTATTAAACAAGTTTGTTCTGCTCTATTTTCTGCCCATGAACACTGCGGACTCAGGAGCTGTGCCTCTTTATCTGATTGTTCTAGCTGTCCTGGCAGTGCCAGTGTGTGATCTGTCTTGAGTGAGTCCCAAGGCTCCCATTCCACAGGTTGAGATGGACATATCTTCCTCAGAATCTGAGTCCTGGGCTGTGACACATGAGCTGTAAAAAAACCAGAGCTAGATAAACCAATAGTCCAATTTGCAATAAGGCAGCTTTCCGTCATCCTGGATGGTCAAGACTTCCTTCCTAAAGGTATCTTGAATAGCACAGTTGCCAAAGCCAGAATACCTGAGGGGAGGGGGAGAAGAAGGATTGGATAATTCAGACTGTACTACCAGTTCAGGTAGCATGGTATTGACATCTGTTCCAATTCTATTTTTCATTCCTCATTTTTTTATGCCAAGACATTATAATGTGAATTAAGAATGGATGTTCTAGAGACAAGGACACGGATGCGGTTAGGTTGTCCATCAATTAGGCCATCTGGTTGCACAGAAAAATTAATTCACACTATGTTAAATCACACTTCCAAATTTCTTCCTTTATAACTTCTCTGAAGGAACTACAGATGATGGATGGGAGAGCTTTTAGGATTAATAGAACATCTTACAGATAGTCTTATAGTGCTGCTGACTAGATCAATCACAGGAGCTCAGATATCATAATGATGAACATGGAATAAATATCTAGAAAGATAATAGATTAGAACAAGCTGGAGCAGTTATGCTTCTTTGTCAGCATACCTAAAACTGGTGTAGGTAGTGAATCTCCATGTTTCATGTCTCTGTACATTCACACATATTGCTGAAATATTGCAAGAAATGCACCCCTTTCAAACCAAGAAATGCACCACTTTCAGACCACTAAAGGATATCTTTATTTAAGCCTTACAGCATCAAAGGACCAGTGTAGTGTAGTGGTTTGAGCTTTGGACTATGAGCATGGAGATTAGGGTTTGATTCCCCATTCAGCCATGGAAATCCACCGGATGACCTTCAGTGTATCACACACTCTCAGCCGTCAGAAAACCTTGTGATAAGTTCGTCTTAGGGTCACCATATATTGGAAATGACTTGAAGGCACACAATAATAACATCATCAAATGGAAAGATATTCTTGGAATACACCTCATTACAAGTGGTAGAGAAGTTGGATGTTAGAATGTCCTACTGTGGAAGAAATACCACCAAGCACTAGCATTTCAGAGAAAGAAGTATTGCCTAGCTTTCTCCCTGCTATAATAGTTCATCTGGTATGCAAAGATCTTTACACAAAGTACGATAATTGATTCATTCAGACCACTGTTCTGTTTTCTGACCAGCAACAACTCTTAGATAGAGGCCTATAATCGCATCTTTCCCTAAGATTGTTCAACCCCTTTGCTTTGAAGGCTATTTGTATGAAAGTAGCACACATCAAACAGCTGTCCTCAGTCAAGAAAAGTTCATAGTTTCAGAAAGCCTGGTACAAACGCTAGGGAGTTCTGATATTTCAGTATCAGTTCAAGGCCTGAATCCTGTTAGGGCCCTACACTATTACAAAATTAATGCAAATAGAAGCAGTTTCTGAGAGGCTATGTAAGCACAATCCATAGTACGGCCAATCATCTGCAAGCACGCTTTTGGTTTCCTACTTTTGATTTGGGTGATGAGATACTAATCAACCGCTGTGCAACAAGCAAGCTCAAGCCTAACTGTACTCATTGTGGTTGCCCATTGTAAAGCTGTGGAATCTAGCATAATTATGCTAGAATATATTTACATTGCATGCAAAGTATATAGGATTTTGGCCTAAATCTTTTTAAAAAAGGGAAACCTAGGGCTGTGGTAAGAGGGCTGTGGTAAGAACAGATTTGCTGTTTTAGAGTCCTGCTTTTGTTCCATCCCTAAGCATAGTGACTGCAGAAAACACGTCCTAGGATTAGAAGTTGGACCTGACAATCACTCAGTCCCAGTCCTTCCCACTCTGCTCTTACAAGCTTTAAAGGCTTTCATAGAAAGAAGTCCTAAAAAATATTATCTTCATTTGTTTTTTTCTTTTCTTGTCTTTCCAAAACCTGAAGCCTGCTTAGAGCTTTAGCCAGGGAGGTCTAGCCTCAGTTCAGTTTCACAAGGGAAGTTCACTTTGCCCCTGCAAAAGGCCTGATTTACCTTGGAGTCCAGGCCTCATCTAATTCCACACCACAAACAGGGGTCTGTTCTGTTAAATATTATTTAGTTGCTCACTCTTTATCATATCAGTAAATTTAGTTCCGCAATATTTCGGAAATATTTGTTTTCTTCAGTTTTCCTGAGTTTCACTGTAGCTGTCAGAAACACATCAGCATTCTTCTTCCATTCCAGTTGCATGAAGTTGTTTTACCCCTCAGAGAAACTTAGTTGTATTCTTGTGCATATTTGATTCAAAGTTTTTCATCAGCATTTGGGATTTTTTAAAAAAATTGACTCAGATAAGTTTGTATGCATTTTTCAAATGGGCACATTTCCAGTTGAGTGCCTTTTTTTTCAAATGCGTACATGCTTTCATGTGCATTTCTTCCAGTAAAATGCATCATAAGCCATGGAAATGTATGGTTCCTTAAGATTAGCTGCACTCTATCATGTTTTCACTTTCAGGAGATGTAATCTAGCTATTTCTCTAGGTGGCCTTGAAGCAAACAGGTTTCTCTTCCATATCCTACCAGGACACCTGTTCCTGAGGGATACTTACAAAAATGTTGTCTTATTCTTTCATACAGAAACAATAGTTGACAAATCACCCAGCAACCAAAGTTCTACCCCACATTTTTTTTTCATTAAAAGTGTGAGTTCAATCTTGAGAGATCTTAGGGTCTAGCCAAGGTCCCCCCACCCCTCCTCTCCAACCTTCTTCTCCCTAACCTGCAGTGTATCATTTCTGGACCATCACTTCTATTATTAAAAATGTTCTCTCTCCAAAGTAATCTCTTCAGCCTAGGCAGTGGTTTTCCTGGCCTATTTCTGGAAACTCACAATAAGGTGTCGGTGATGATTAAGCACCGTATATATCTGTAACAGCACACCCCTAAACAAATGGATTGCATCAACTGACAGAACAAAAATGCTATGTTTTCTAAATATGATGACTAAATAAAGTGAAGCGACTGGTCTTCAGAAGTAGGTTTATGGGTCCCAGGGGAACAGCCACAATGGCAGCAATA
This sequence comes from Ctenosaura bakeri, assembly GCA_948474755.1. Taxonomy (NCBI): domain Eukaryota; kingdom Metazoa; phylum Chordata; class Lepidosauria; order Squamata; family Iguanidae; genus Ctenosaura; species Ctenosaura bakeri. The sequence continues at coordinate 28,527 of CAOLHI010002332.1, forward strand.
TTAATCATCCATTCTTCTTTCTTTTCCCTGCAGGGTGTCCTTTACACCTTCTAAAGATTATCCTGCTTCTTCTTATTGCATAGCTCTGAACAGCTATGTGACAGACATTATCTTTCTAACCAAAGAGCACTGAATAATAGAGACAATTTAATTGGCGGCAAAGATCATTAACTCCTGACGTGCATCTTCCAAGGGGTGTGCATTGTGACCTGTTCTTGGATTAAATAAACACATTTCTTCAAGTTGTGTAGAATGAGACAGTACAGTTCTGGATTCCATGGTTTCAGACATTAGACATGAAGATTGTAATTTTTAAAAAAATTCTTTACTAAATGAAACACTCCCTACATGAAGTAAACTAGCACACTGGATTTCTTCATGATACACTACTGTTTTGATAAACAATGATAATGTAAAATCCCTGCACTCAGTCTGAAGTGGTAAAATCCAGAGATGCATCAGATTACCAGCTACCTCTTGTGCAACATGTGTCAAGTTTCTACATGCTGCGGGAGAAACCAAACCATATTTTCCCAGTATGACCTGGGCTACCATGCATATCTACCTGATTCATTGCTACCTCATGAAACAGCTCAATGTACTATAGCCATGAAAAAGAACTGTGTGACAGAGTAACCTTCATACAAGGAAGCTGGGGATCAATTTATATCTCTCATCATATTAATTGTCATGTATGGTCTTCAAATTAAGGGAGGGAGGGAGGGAGGGAGGGAGGGAGGACGGACAAGCAGTAAAGGATTAATAATGTCCTTTGTGTGCTTTCCTAAAGGTCTGGTTCCACAAAGCACTGCCAGCATTTCAGGCATCAGCCATTCTGTTTTGTCACACTCTATGATCTTTGTTGTCACAGTTGAATTATCACTACAGCAGTGGTTAACCAGTGAAACAGTGATTTTTGTGAAGCACTGCTTAAAGCTGGAAAATCAATGGCTCTGGAACATTTCATTTTTTTTTTATTAAACAAAGAGAGATGATTAAGGATATTTTGTTTGTTGCATGCCTAGGCACACAGGTAATGGTGTGTATTGAGTTTTGGCACATCTATTTGTTTTCTGTGATGCACATCAAATTTTCTCCTGTTTTGGATATGTTATTACACTGATATCTTAGTCATAAAGCAAAAGTGTTAAAAGCTTCATGTAAGTGTTTGATTTAATCTTTTGGAGAGTTTTGTTCTTCCTGGTATGGATTATGGGAAGGCAAGATCATAATTTTCCAATATCTGAGATCTTAATGTGCCCATATATTAAAAGGAAAGGTTTGAAGCTGATACGGTTCCAAAATTTGGGATCCAGGTCCACATTCACAAAACCAGTAAAATGATATCTGAGTCTTTTGTTACTCCTATTATGAACTGTTAGCTCTTCATATGGAAGAGAAAGTGAAAAAGGAAATCTGAAGACGCTAATGTTGGATTTCAGGCAGTATGCCCAAATGCAAGGAAATACAGGAGACATAGTCCAATATATGGAAGGCCAAGTATTTCCTCACCCATTTATCTATTCAGTTCAGGGATCTTGTGGCGGGTGTGTTTGTTTGATTATTCTGGTTTTGGTCAGAGCTGAAACTCCAAGAAGCAATTCATAATGAGTCAAGAGAAACAGGGCATTACACATACATGGCAAGTCAGGATAAATTCTTCTCCTCTGGTTCATCAGCAGAGTGCTTTTTAAGTTTTTGGGAATCTGCTTGCACACTCCGAGTGGTAGATCCTGTATTTATGTTGACAATGCTCAATTAAGTTGGAACAAGTTGAAATGGCAGAAGAGCATCCTTGAAAGAAAAGAGAAAATATCATCCCCAGTCAGCAGTGAAAAGAACTGAATTGGAGATACAGTGTTGGAAAGTGTTATAGGGAGATGAGTCCCATCCCTCCCCCTGCCATGCAATCCAAATCAGTCAAAATTGCACAGACTTATACATCTATAAATCTATACTTACATCCCACGTGTGGGAAGAATATTCAAAAATATTTGAAAAACAGTCAATAGTGTGTTTTCAAAATGTTGAGAAACTGAAAAGAAGGTTAAGAAATAGTATCTCATATGCAGAAAATATTGTTTCCTGTGCAGAAACAAGTGCTTAGTTTCTGCACAAAACAACCACATGCTAATTTTGTGCAAAATAAGTCTGATCCACAAATTAAGTCCCCAATGGCAAACTGCATTATTTTCTCAGAGCAAGAAGAAAATCACTAAAATGTTTTTGCTTCTTCAAGAAAAAAACTAGCAAAGAATTAAATCCCTGCTACATTCACACAACTATCATTTGCCTAGTAGAAGGAAATTTAAGCATTCCCTACAAACAACATTGCTTTATAGCAAGTCGGACTGGCTGGCCTGGTATTTATCCTAACTAAGGAAAACCCTAGCCAGCATAACTAACAGTGAAGAAGGATGGACATTACAGTCCAACAACATCTGGAGGGGCAGATTTTCCCCATCCATAATCTGTGCACTAGAAAAATGGATCCCTAAAGGCTGGATATCAATTGAGAAAATAGCATGGAGGAAAGGATTAAATTCTAATTTGAATTTCCACTCCTTACAGGTGCAACAATACATTTGTAAAAACCTGCAGGAGATCTTGCTTGAGGATTTCTTGCATACTTGTTCTAAACTAAAGCAAACCAAACTTTTTAAAACATTTGTGGACACGAGAAATTATACTCACTTCATTTCGAGCTTAGATAATGGATATAGAATTTTATCCTTCCCTACCAGGTAAAGAGGCTAAATCTCAAGTTATGTTAAATAGCAAAACTAAGAGCAAAAATTGCAAAATAAAAGAAAAAAGAAGAAGTTTTCCACACTGCATGGCAAATTATATATTATCCCCCATGGTGCCTGATTAAGTAGCAGAGATTTAGCACACTGTTAGAACTTATTTTGTTCTTATACACCCATCATATTCTTTCCTCCCATTATGCCAATTAGCAGTAATTATCTAATTACATCCCATAAATGTCTTGCAAAGATGAGAACTAGTTGCTTGGGACTCATTAGCCCTTTTTAACATGTTTATTGCACTTTTTATTCCAACCACACAGGGGGAGGGGAGGGACAGAAAAGGCTCAAAAACGTTCTGTACTATTTTCTGTATCCTACTTGTTGGGGAAAATGTATTTTGTCAAGAATGTAGATTAGTGTTTTGTGCATGCTATTGTTCAACTGAATGTAAGAGGTAGCAAGAGAACATAAAGATCCTATCTCTTGCATCCAAACCATGTACTCTGAATTGTAGGGAGCTGACTCTAGTGGTTACTGATCACCAGCAGACTGAGCATCATGCTGAACTAGATTGCTTTCTCTGGTGGCACCCTATATGTGCCAGCCCTGAAATCTGCTCCATGTAGCTGGAGGATCCTTCACAGCAAATTTAGGGATATGTGGGGCAAGATAAAGACCAAAAGAAAAGAAGGGCAAGTCTCTAGAATGAGCTTACATGATTTTGAATGTGGACACTGATTCAATCTAACCCCACACCCTGCCCCCCATTTTCTAGACAAAATGCAAGAGGTGACAAAATATATTGATGCAACAGTATGTTTGGAAACAGAATTAGAAATCACTTTTTAAAAAATTACTCAAGAATGGGGAAGTGTCAGGAAGCCCTTAACCCTCACCGCAACCATTCTTTCGCTGTTCCAAACTCCCAGCCCAAATGACTTTTCCATCTACTGTGAACCAGTGCCAGGCTGCTGGCTAATAGTGTGCACTGAATTTCCAGTAACGTAAGCAGCCAGCATGGTGTCGTGGTTTAAATGTTACACTGTTGCTATGGAGACCAGGGTTCAATTCTCCATTTGGCCATAGGAACCCTATGGATGACCTTGAGCACATCACATAGTCTCAGCCCCAGAAAACCGTGTGATAGGTTTCCATTATGGTTGCTGTAAACCAGAAACTACCTGAAGGCACACAATAAGAACAAGCAATTGAAGATAAATGCGGTGCTAGCACATGGGGGGGGGCTGTTGGTCTCTCATATCAGATACACTGATCTCCAGAGTTCCACATACAGGGTTCCACATACAGGACTTTCCAAATATCTAGTTCAAATCCCATTGACAGGGAAAGCTAACAGGTAGCAGATATTATGGAAATAGAAGATAGAGACAAGGTTATATTCCCCATCTCCTTCATCACTTCTCAATGGCTCCCTTCCTTAAAGTTCTGTGTGTGTGTATTTGAGATGTGTGCAAATAATATTTAATGAGACCTTCTCCTTCCTCCTGCAATAACTAGGTCTAGGCAAATTTAAACCCAGGGAAATCACATTCTGTAGTTTCTGTTCCCCCTGACCCAGCTTTGCTAGACGTGCTATTTCTGAAATCCAGCTTTGAGAAGACTTGTCATTCTTTCTCAAAATGCAATGCTTTTCATAAAATGATCCCCACTAACTTCCTGTACAGTTGAAATATAGCTAATCTGCCAACAATGAAAGCAGCCAGCAGTGGTTAGTTGAAAATACCACGAATCGTTGTTTGATATCTCTCATTATCCAATGCTGTTGTTCCAGCAGAACTGGAGGGACGGTTATGTCAGCATTTCGTAATTGGCGAAAAGACATAGATTGCACTCACTGTCATGTTGTCAATGACTGTATTTTGATAATATATGGTAATGGAACTGTTTAATGAGAATGTAGTCAATATTGTAACAATGCTCCAGCTGTCATTGCTGTAGGGCAGGAGCTCAGCAAGGGATAGAAGGAGTATAATGATAGGCTGGTGCTAGAGGGGAGATTTGATTAATAAGAGATCAATAGCAGGGCTTGGTTTCATAGGTTTTGATGATCATACTCTCTGTAGAAAGCACTTGATTTTGATTGATTCATTAGATCCTTGTGCAATCAAAGACAGGTCACTACTACACCATAGGTGTTGGCACACTGAAAATCCCAGCCTTAACAAACTCAGGTTTAAGTAGGGTTATGGTGGCATCATTCATCGAGCCATATCATGCACCTTAACCCATCAGTACATTCCACTATTTTAGTGGGATTTACTCCCTTGTAAACATCCATAGAATCACACCCTTATTTATCTTGAAACTAACTCTAGGTCATAATGGGAATTATAATACCTCATAATGGTGTTGGAATGCAATTCCCTGCATTCTTCATCATTAGCTATGCTGTCTAGGGATGATGAGAGTTGCAGTCCAACTCCTCTGGAAGATCACATGATTCTCATCACTGCTCCAGGCAGTATATGGAACAAACAGTTAGCTTTTTATCCTGGCAAAATATGAACAAACAAGAGCATTGTGGATTTTTGAGACTGCAGGCCTAGGACACCAAAGCAACAAAGAATCTGATGAACCAGAAGTCAGACGTTTATTGACAATGTCAGCTATTGATCTGAGTTCACCAGCCAAATCTTTGTCTGCAGGCCTGGAAGAGTTACCTTTTTTGAATTATTTCTTTAAAATCTGGGACTTGCAGTTGTTGTTTTTAAAAAAAATCATTTTTCCAATGTATACTAAAGGCCTGTAAGTGTTTTTAAAATGGCATCACATTTCAGTGGATAGTGGAAATCCCCCACCCCCAAGGAAGATGGAAGCAATGGGCCATAGACTCAAAAATTCTTTTATGCTTGAAGTACAGAGTGCTTACATTGAGTTTTAGTTCACTGTGCTTTGCCATTAACTGTTTCCCATGGAGCTACTTAGTGGCATCAATCCAGATTAGTGTATTTGTGATGAGAAACATGTATGATATAATGGAGCCAGAAAATCTGAGTGAAGTAAAATATTAAGGAAAAAAATCCTTATTTTTTTTCCTACTTGCCAAGTGTTTTTGAAATTGATACAAACAGGTGGCTGCACATATTCTAGGGTGGAGGGAAGACAGGGAAAGAAGGCATTTCCTATATTCCCCTTCTCCAGTTCCACAAACAGTGGACAAGGGCAGAGTTGTGTCTCCAGAGATCTTAGGATGTAACACCAGGCAGACCTGACTGAAGATATTTTATTGAATAAAGGACAAGATGTTTCTACCTCCAATCCACATACAGCACCAAACTGACCAGGGAATTGTATTATATTTCAACACCTTGAAGAAGATTTAGTCTTCCACCATTCCTGCTCAGGTAAGTTTAGAGATTGTGTGTCAGGATGTGAGATACACATAGGTTTGCCCTCCAACAGAATGAAATGGTAACGGCAGTGGCAGGCTTCCAAGAGTAATTCATAGAATTTACCAGTGCTGACTCTTGTATTTGCTACCTAAATCAATGCCTTACTCTGCCTAAGGTAGGATCAGCAAGGTTCTCCCCCAGATTCCCTCACCCAAAAGAGTAAGTGATCACTGGACCAAAGGATTCCTAACTATGTCTGCTGTAGCAAAATCTACATGTGCATTCACATTAGGTAAAGCTAATTGAGAGAAAGGAGATTATTTTGCTGAACAAGGGACAACATTCACAGGACCTTTCCAGAAACCATTTGCAACTTTTTTTGCCCCAGAACTTGCTGTGACAAAAGTCATGGAGACAGCAGCCTTTCACACCTTACCTTTTCACAAAGGTGGGGGAGGCACTTGCCCAAGAAGCCTTAGCAGGAACGCTGCCGCTTCCCTGCTGCTTCAGTTCTGCAGCAGCTTCCTGGTTGTGCGAGCGCCGCACAATGCCCTGCCCCTTCCTACCACAGCGTAACCTGGGAATTGCAGGCTAGCATTGAGGCAGGAAGCGCGACCGGCCCAGCTCCTGACACACTGCATGCCAGGTAAGTGTGTGCGGGCCCCGGGAGCATCACATGACCACGCACCATTTTTGGCTTTAAGCCGAAAATGAAAAGGTGTGTGCGCGGTCCGCGTCAGGCCCTTGAGCATCGCGTAAATGGGAGTGCGTCATGCAGACTGCTTATCCCATTTACGCAATGCTCAATGCAGACTGCTTCTCCCATTTACACAATGCTCAAAGGGCCCTCTCACTTTAGAAACAGCATACGAAAAGAGGGAGGAGAAAGCAATGTACTTGAGAATAATTTTTATCATAATGCTTGGTAAGGTAGAAGTCAGTAAGAAAAGAAGAAGACTGCATTACAGATGGATAGATTCAATCAAGGAAGGCATGGATATGAGTCTGGAAGACCTGAGCAGGGCTGTTACTGGTAGGGTGACATGGAGATCTCTCGTTCATGGGGTCATCATAAGACGAAGTCAATGGCAGTTAACAACAAATGCAAAAATAGAGGCAGGAAGGTATTTGAGGAGTACATTTTTACACACAGGATGGCTACATAAACTCATCATCTCTTCATCCATTGACCCAAGATGTGTTGTCTTTGTCTGCTGTATACACTGTGTTTCTTCTGCTCATTTTTGTATTAAATTGAAAAATGTTTTGAGGGCTTTTTTTTTAAAAAAAAATCCCTATGTTCCCACTACTGTATGTAAAAATTGGATTCTGACAAACCTTTCTAAAAAGATGATGACAACTATGATGATGATGTTATGTATTGCAATGATTCAGTGATATTTACATATCTAAGGAGCCTTTTGTCAAATCATTTCATATTAGTGATCTCCAAAATGAAACCTAGCAACTGCAGCTTAGGTTGAGTAACTGTCCCATTATCCGGGATATATGGTTTCTCATGTTTTAACAAGGCATACTATTAAGGAAGTGAATGACCTCTTAGTCTACTGTCACCATAGTAACTTAGGCATTTACAATTGTCTTGCATGATGATCAAGTTGATTATTTGAGACTCTTCTCAGTGTTTGAGTGTCTACTCTTCATGCTTCTTCCAGCCCAGCCCATCCTGTTCACCATCATTACATGCAAATGTTAAGTGGACCAGTCATGGCATAGACAGCAATGCTATCACACAAGATATTTCCATTGGGATCATGGGTTTCTAAATACAATCTGTACTAGGTTGAGTGTTTTCACTTCATGGAAAAGATTGGGAGACGTAAAACAGGTTTTCTTCAAAATATCAAGTCTTTGAGAGCTGCATCAGTTTTCTTCATTATTTGGCTTCAAAAGCAAATACAAATTTACAAGTCAGGTATCTAAAACTCTTGTGATTGAATAAATGAATAGAAGTACAAAAGATGAAAGTCTTTAAAAAGATTATGAATACTGCTAATGCTTCGCAGCACTTCATTAAATCTAATGGGAAATCACAGTAGAGCTACAGTCAATAGCAGTGGTTATTAACATGAGTCCGCAGAGCCCTGGGGGTCCACAGAGTCCTCACAGGGGGTCCATGATGCCCTGCTGTTGGACATCAACAGCAGTGGCAGCAACAGGGATGCAGCAGTGGGAAGGGTGCCGGTGCTGAAACTGCTCCCTCATTGGGTGCATGTAAATGTTTGCTTCCATGTCCCTTTCATCAGAGATACAGCAGCAGTGGGCTGGGGTAATGAGGAACACAGTGGCAGGTGTGTGGCATGCCCAGAATGCTCTCATGTTTGCATGCCCCCTTCTCCCATGTGCCTGATGAAAGGGACACAATGGCAAGCATCTGTGCTCATCCAAACTGCTCTCTCATTTGCAAATGGGGGAGCAGTTTCAGCACCCTCACACACACTCCCACTGCTGTATCACTGTATCACTGACAAAAGGAACATGGTAGCAGGCATGTGCGTGTGTCCAAACTATGAATCTGGATACCAGGGTTTGAATCCCCACTCAGCCGTGGAAACTCACTGGATGAGCTCAGGCAAGTCATATTCTCTCAGCCTCACAGAAAAGCAAAGACAATAAATCTTGACAAGGCTGAGAGTTTTGGGTTATAATTACCAATCCAGAAGAGTAGTGAAGAAGCAGTGGAGATGGCTTAGACTTGTGTCCAAAGGCAGTACACAGCCTGGAATCAAAGTGGCAGAGATGCATTCAGCAACTAGTGAACTGCAAGCTAGTTGCTCAAAACTGGAGATTTTTATACTCTATTCTCCTTGTTTAAGGGGGTGAGTTAATTGCTTTCTGGCAAGGCTTTAGTAGGAAGGCTTTGGTAGGAAATGTACACAGCAGGGATGCTTGCCTGTTGCATTTGGGCTTGACTATTGTTTTCCAATGTTGAGCAGTTGAGAGGATTAGCCTTAGAGCCATTAAGTTGGACTTTCCCAGTTAGCCTGCAGTGAACTTATGACCTGGCCATGCTGAGGTCACTTCTGATCTACTTCCAGACAGCATCCCTTCTCCACATGGCTTTTCAGCCATAAGTGTGTATAATTTATATTTTATGCCAATTAATATATTTTGTCAATTAGACCATATCAAAGTATGGAGGTGTATGGCTGCTAACAGGGAGACACTTGATGGGTAGAAAGAACCTCCCCTTGTCAGTGACACTTGATTGTCATGTGCCTTCAAGGCATTTCTGAGTTACAGCAACAACTAAGGAGAACCTATGACAGGGTTTTTTGGGCAAGATTTGTTCAGAAGGGGGTTGCTTTTGCCTTCTGAGGTTGAAAGAATGTGTCTTGCCAAAGGGCACCCTGTGTCTGAGTGGAGATTTGAATCTTAGTCACCCGAAGCCTTTAATAAATAAATATTTGAAAAAAAAATTGAAAAAAATATTTGAATAATTAAATCTAAATTTAAATTCTTTAATGTTAAGTCTTGGGGTCCCCAGTGACAAATTACATTTAGAGGGGGTCCCTAGTAAAGAAAGTTAAGAACTACTTGTTTATGCTACCATTGTTTCTACCCCATCCAGACAGTCAGCATTTTATTTGTATCCCATCTTTCTCTCAGACTTGGGCCCTTTTCACACGGGAAGGGAAAAACGTCCTGAGACGTCCTGAAATGGAGCTTACCTTAGTCCGTCGCCACATGGAGCAACGCGTTTTCGCTGCTTCAACACTCGTTGACATACCGCGGTGTCCTGCAGAGCCCAAAATGGCAGCTTACGACTGGCGGAGGCTCTCCACCAACCAGAGAAGCTGGCTAGCCGGAAAGCCCGCCCCCAGCAGATCTGCAGGCACGCCCTTGCACGCTCATGCAAATCCACACCGGGTGCTGCGACGGGGCTGCATGCAGCTGCACGATCGTGCTTTTTAAAAACCACTTGAAAAGTGGTTTTCAAAAAGCACGCAGCGCCACCACTTCCGGGCACCCTAGCACGGATTGGGGTGTGGAATTACACAAAAGTAATCCGCTCCAATCCATTTTACGGTGTAGACAACCTCCATCAGAGGTCGCGCTACACCGTTTTAATACCCTCATGTGGAAAGGGCCTTGGACTCTAGTCATAGCTTCTTCAAATCATAAGGAAAACAACGAATGGGCTAAATATGCCAACAAATTGTTTCACATCAAAGGTCCACCTGCAGTGAAAAACCAAAAACAGAACAAGGAGTTGTAGCTGCTGAAGTACAGGAAGGCTCAATGATGGCTCCAAGTTAGAAAGGGTCCTGTGAAGAGTACTTCAGGTAGCTGCTCTTGTAGACACCATCTTTATTTTCCACAAATACAAGACTGGGAAAATTCCATCATTACGTAGCATTGTAGATTAAACTTGGTTCCTGACACAAAAACATAGTTGTATTCACAGTGGGGAGGAGCACTTTTGTCCACAATACCATGGAATGACAAAATATCCAAGGACTGCATTTTGGGAAAACTAGAATAGCAGTTGCAACTGTGGGCTTTGGAGAACCAGAACAGAATCAGAAATAGCACTAGCTATGGGTCCCACCCAGCATCACCATTAGCTTTGGGTCATAACAGTTATCCAAGGGTAACCTGTGCATGTGGTGGACCAGTGAAAACCACCTAAGCATTCACAATCATATTCTGCACTGATGTGGCAAAAAGATGTTGGCATCATGCCACTTAAGCTTAAAAAGTAAGATGCAATTGTGTGCAGATGATGAACATTTGATTAGTAAGACTTACATTCCTCCCTCTACATTTGTGGGTTTAACCTTCACGAATTTGATTATTCATGAGGCACATGCTTGCCTCCCTCCCCACATTTTCCTCCTCCAATTCCCTTGCATTCCTCACCCCAGGTTTGCCAGGCTTGTGTTTAAAACTCACTTTTTTCTTTTTGGGTGGAGGTGTGTCCTCTCTCCCATGTGGCTGCACTTTCTACTGTGTAATGGATGCTGATTGGTCAGGTGCTCTTTTTGCTCCTACCTATCCCTTTTAAAGATGGCCACCAAAAGTAACTAGAGGGAAGAATTTTGCTCTACTCCTTTTGAGGGGAAAGTACAGATCAGCTCTTTACTGTGTCTTTTTTCTTCCCTACCACCCAACGCTAGGGTCAGTGGCAAAAGAATGGGAGGGGAGAGCTCTGGAAGGGAATCACAAAGGGAGGAGTTATTTGTGATTTTTTCACTTTTGCAAGGGTTCTGCACTCCTAACCCTTACAAATATGGAGGGGATACTGTACAAACTTTTGTTAGAAATAGAGATGAAAAAGGAGCAGGTTAAAGACCACATGACAAAGTAAGCACAAAACTTTGAATATGTCATACAGTTGGAACAATGGGAGAGTATGTGGTTAAGGGGAATGAAATTTACATTATGTTATGATTTTAAGGTGGACTTTTACAAGATGATGTATCATTTGTATCTGAGACCAGAAAAGTTCTCCAAATTACATAAAAATATTTCTCATGTGTATTAGAAATGTGAGCAATGGGTGGAATCTTTTTATCATATGGAATGGACTTGTGGAAAAGCCAAAAGAATTTGGAATTAAACACACAGTATGATGCAAAAATAAATAAATAATAATAATTGAAAGTTAATGTTCAACTGAAACCTGAATTGTGTCTGTTGGGGCTGGTGATCATTGCATAAGAAATTCAGAAAATTACTACATTATATGACAACTGAAACAAGATTATACCAACAAGTAAGGTGGGACTTAGTCAAAACGGATGAATTAATAACATTGATTAGAGAAAAATCACTGCTGACATTTTTGAAAGATTGGGATCTTTTAATAGGCTTTTTCTAGGGAAAAGAGAATAACATGTTAGTTGTAGGTTTTGATGACTAGTAGATTTGGTCAAGCAGTAGAAGTATATGAAAGGTATTTAAAATCAAAGTTGTTTTCTATAGTTATTTATAATCATTGTTAGCAAAGTTGGAAGTCCAATGTAAATTTCTTTTTAATGCTTCTTTACTGTTTTTGTCTTTTATTTACTATTTTTCTCTTTTTTAATCTTTCTTTGTATGTTTTAATCTTTAATTGCATTGGAAAATACTTAATTAAAAATTAATTCTAAAAAAAGACTAAACGATCTCTCCTGCTGTCTGAAATTCTTGTGTTGATTAAGAAGTATCTTTAATAAATAGCAGCACATGTTAGATGTGCACAATTTCTCAGACATCTCAGAAGTCCAAACCTGCCAATCTTCTTCTTAAATGAAATTGGATTATACTCCAGATAGTTTATACTCCAGATACTTTAGGCCAGTGGTGAAGCTCTGGTCTTGACTCTAATGATGCTCTGATCTCAGTCGCGTAGGGTGGGGTGTGTGGTTCACCCTGGGCAGCAAAGTTTTTGGGGTGTCCTGGCCCATAGCCATGCCCCTGCGTGCCCTGGTCACGCCCCATACAATGCAGCCATGCCCCTATGCACCAAAGCCCCACCCCCTTCCTGCCCCTGCTCCACACAGTCCAAGCTCCGCCACTATCTGGTCTTAAACATTTTTGCACTTGACCTGAAAGTCGGAATGCTACCTCAGGTACACTTCTCCTAAGACTATAGTTCAATTGTTTTTAAATAATAAAATGATCCAGGTCTTGCAACTTGATGATGCTAATGAAGGTTTATATGACTGTATGTTTCTTTCTCTGTCTGTCTGTCTGTCTCTCTCTCTCTCTCTCTGTCTGAATTCCTGCACATAGAAAATAAGCATGTCACATAGAAAGTGAAGTTAGAACCCTTTATCTTTGATATGTTAAATTTCTCCCCAACAGAGCATTGCTGTTGTTGGTTTTGTTTAATAGAGGAGAATTTGATCATGTGAGCCCTCATAAGGAGTCTGACATGGAAAAGTCCAGGCATGGGCTCGACTGCCTCACTGAGAACTATGATTCAGAGGGAGGGAGGTGGGTAAAAAGATGTGCGCATGGTAAGAGTAATTGGAATCCTCTCTCTGAAGCAAATCCTTCACTTGCTTTAAGCCTGGCTTATCTAGTCTTGCCCAAGCCACCTTCACTTTACTTGTTATGAATTAATCCTGTCTTCTGGATTTGCAGAAGGCATAATAGCTAATCACATCCATGGTATTCCTGGGTTTTGCATACAGGCAAGAAAACAAAACACATAGTTTTATTGTTTTCTATTTGTTTGTGTACGTGGGGCATATAACTGGTAATGTGTGTCAGAAATATGATTTTCTGCAGAGGCACCAATTTACAAATTCCTGGAAGAATACATGGACAGGATGCCACATACTCTTCCCTGGTTAGAAAAACAACTTAGTATCAAAGTTTCTATCATAATAAGGAATCACACCCTACCATATGTAGTGATCTGGAGGGCTTGATCTTGGGATGAAAATCTTTAAAATTGGATCCTCAGTCAGAACAAATCAGTTTCCCAACAGCTGGGAAACTCCGCCCAGAAGAATAATAGAACAAGATTTGCACACAGTCTTCTCCTAGTATTCAATCATCCTGAATTGTTCCGGATGATTTTTCTGTACAGAAAGACACAAAAGTTCTTTCTTTCTTTCTTTCTTTCTTTCTTTCTTTCTTTCTTTCTTTCTTTCTTTCTTTCTTTCTTTCTTTCTGCACAAACAAGCAATCATATTTTCTTGTTTTTTTGAGAAGAAAAAAGAACACACATGTCTTTCTGCACAGAAAAAAATGTCCAAAGAACACTTTGGGGCCCTCAAATGTAGAGAGAATACCGCTACCCCAAAACGTGGGTATCTTGGGGTCCATCTGCAATGCCAGTACCTCCACGTGACAGTGGGGAATTAACTAGCTCAATTAGGAGGACTGTGAGAAGGGGGTAACCTAATGAGATATTTGACAGCAATGTTTACAGGGTCTTCTGTAGGGAAAAACCAGCCAGAGATTCACATGTAAACTACAATGCATTTTATTGAGGGAAATTCAGTCACACACACACAAGATCCAAACAGTCATGCACTCGTACAAGAATAACCAAAGGAAAAAGGAGGAAAGTTTGAGATAGTGAGATTTCAGGATAAAGTGGACTATATTTACCAATCCATAAAAGTAGCAAAGAAGCAGTAATGTGGCTTAGACTTGTGTCTAAGGGCACTACATAACCAGGGCCCTTTTCGCATGCTTTGTTTTTTTGCACGAGCACCCCTTGAGTGTCACGTGAGTGGTAGCATTGCTCCGTATGATGCACTCCCACTCATGCGACGCTCATGAGGCTAAAGCAGGGCGCACGTGCATTTTCTTATTTTCGGCTGTAAGCCGAAAATACTGCGTGCTCGTGCAATGCTCATGGCGCCCTCACGCATTTACCTGCGTGAGGTGCTTCAGCAAGCCGGGGCGGTCACACTTCCTTCCCCCAGCACAGCCTACAGGTCCCAGACTGCGCTGCGGAAGGAAGGGGCAGGGCACGAGTGTGACGGCCGCACTACCAGGAAGCCGATGTGGGAGGCAAGAAGGGCTGTCATGAGCGGCTCGTGTGAGGGGCTGCTCACGCGAGCGTAGCTCCCCACTGCCGTGACGAGGTAAGGTACGAAAAGGGCCCAGGAATCAGAGTGGATACCACCAATTGTTATACTGTGTCTGACTGCTCAAAACCAGGAGTTTTTATATTCAATTTCTACCTGGAGGACATGGGTATAAATGACTCTCCAGCCAAGTAAACAATGGAGTTTGCATCCAATACAATGAGGTCCAGTACAGATTGATGGTCTTACTGTTAAGTGATGAAATATTGATGGGAGTTCTGACAGCCTCTCAATGTCTTTGTTGGATAATGTGACTGGGGAAGATTTCAGTAGGGAATGTGCACAACAGAGGGGGCTTGCCTGCTGCACCTGGGCATTTTCTTTGACTGTTGTTTTTTGACATCAGGTAGTTGAGAGGATTAGGAAAGAAATATTCACAGTATGGAGAAAACTATAGTCCTTGCATGCAAAACTAAACAGTTATGGATTTTCATCCCTAGCTTGATCCACTCATGACCTACTCAGGTTCATGGGATACACTGACGTAAAACCAAATCATGGAGAGCACAAATGATAGCTTTACAGAGGACAAATAAATGAGGAAAGGATACACAAACAGAAAATATAAAGAAAACTGTTGTTTTCATGCCCCCCTAGCTAAACTCTGACAATACCTCAAACAATAGGTGTTTACCAGACCTGCTCTATTCAAATATTCCTTCCTGATCTCCCAAATGGGCCTTACTAGTTCTCTAACAAGGTGTCACCATTTTCGCTTCTGATACCAGGAACAAGGAAAGCAGTCAAAGGTAAAGATTATGTAACCTAACAGAAGTGACTTTTCTAGATGCTACAGTGACACTTTCCCCTCACTCTCCAACTGTCCTGATTTCGCAGGGACAGTTTCAAATAATCTTACCATCCCACTTTTTCAGCTACTTTCCAAATGTCCTAGTTTCTCTTTCCTCCTCAAGCATTCCCCCTTTGTTCTCAGCTTACTCCAGTTGTTGCAAACTGAGTTCAAAGTGCAAAAGTAATTTGCATTCAGTTAACTCAGCAGTGGAAGGAGAGAAGAGGATATCCTTTACAGTAGGCTCAGGCAAAAGAAACTAGCTTATCTATTCTTCCTAGTTTATAACTTTTGCCACACACTGATGCTCCTCCACCACATGTCCCATTCTTCATCTGTGAAGTATTGGAGGGTATTCTCCCCCCTCCCCGTCTCTCCCTAGGATTAGAAGAGGGAGAAGATTCCTTTTCTCAGAGAAACCTTTCTTATAGATGAATAAAGTCTGACACTGTCTCTATTTAGTTACACTTATAACATCTTCATGGAATACACAAAACTTAAGGTGCAAAGAAGTTTAAATCAAGCTCATATGTGCTCATGTGATTATATTATATAAAATATGTGTATATGGATGGAAGAGCAGCCCAGTTACTAAATTCTTCACCAATCTTTGAAAGATGCGAGCCATTAATGCCAAGTGCTACAGACAATATTTCAGATGAAGGAATGGTCAAAAACACTTCTGAGTATTTTTTTCCCTAAGAAAACATATGATGTCTGTGGGGACACCATACATCAACAGGAGACTTGAAGGCACATACATTTACCTATGCCATGGGGAACTGTTTTCTAAGATAAACTCTGACCTGTTTAAAATAATCACCTCATTTTGTTTTGATTGTGCCCAGGCAACAAAAATTATACTTAGAATGCATTATTTTAAACATCACATCCTAAGGCTTTCAGACATATCCATAACTTAACCAAAAAAAATTAGCTGAGATTAAGAGGAATGTTCCATGAAACATCAGAAACCTCATGAAGGTAGCATACCTTTTATGATAAGCCTATGTTCTTGAGGCATCAATAGATTCAAATCCCCATGCTGATGTAGCAAAATCAAATGCCCTTCAGCAGTTGGCATCACAGTGCCCTTGTGATAGAAGATCACAGTTACCCTGAGTATATATTTCCGTCTTCACAGAGAAACAAGGTAGGGTAGGGGAGAGACTGAGACAGAGAAAGAGAGAGTAATTCCAGAAAAACGACAGTGTGGTACTGAACCAGGACATTTGATGTTTAGGAACAAGTGTATCTTTTGTTCATACTTCTCTTGGGGTGTCTGGTCATTTCTCCCCACATGGTTGTTCTTCTTAGTTAAAGGAAATAATGCTCTGGTTTAAATTTGAAAACAGATGAAGACATGCTAATATTTCATTTGATCAAGTCCAGGGTTTCTATGAAGCTTTATCTGTTCCAGAATTTGAGATGGCCATCAATGAAACTGACAGAACAGCCTGAGAGAGGTACATTATACACTTTATACCATGAATAGCAGTTGTGTGCCGAAATGCTCTGTAGCTTTGTGAACAAAGAACAACAGCAAAGAAGCAGTGCAATCCTTGAAGAACCTGGCAACTCTTATTAGAACATGGCAAGAAAGAGGAAATCAGGGACTTCAGCTTGACTTAAGACTGCTAGCCTTGCATGATACAACAACAACCGGGACTGAATGATCTCTATGCTATGTTTTGAAGATGTGAGTATTAGAGACAGGCAAGAAGCAGGAGATATATGAGTCCTTTCTATATCAGAGTCAGGTATGATCATCAATACCTTGAATTCCATGATGGTAGAAAGGTGGGGTAGATGACTAATAAACTAGTGAACATCATAGAACACAATGGGATCTGTAGTCATTGCTGTTAAACTGAAGCTCTGCTCTAGGGATGAGCATATCAGCCAGACTCAATCTTTCTGAGATTTCAATGTTTCTAATGCCAAGCTCTTTCTTAATGGAATCCATATTGGATTACATTAAAAACAGGGCATGGTGTTGCCCCAAAAGGTAGGTGACTCAAGGGGCTACCTGTAATGCCAATGCCTCCATGGAAAGATGGGGAATTATTAGCAAAAATGGGAGTACTGCTCAGAGGGGGACTTCTGGGATCTTTTTACCTTTGCATACCAGTACTAATGCAGGGACACCAGAAAGATTAAAAGAATGTTTTATTGGGGGAAAACCATAAATGCATGCAAGACTCAAGTAGTCTCACAACCTTACAAAGCTAACTGAAGGGGAGGATGGAAAACTGGATAGCAAGGAGTTAGGATGAAGTGGGCAATATTTACCTAACCAGGAGAAAAGAGATGAGGTGATGTGGCTCATACTAGGGGTCTGAGAGTAGTACCAGAATGGGAATCTGAGAAGCAAAATGACAGCCTATGTCCAGAGTACCATAGACTGTCTGGATTGAAACCAGGATTTAAATATCCTTTTTCTGCCCTGAAGGGGAAGGTGTTAATGACCGTCTGGCAGAGGAAACAAAAAGGGGTCCAAAGCTCCCTGTCTTAGCATTAGGTGACAAAACATTGATGAGAATCATGATAGCTTCTTAATGTCTGGGCAGGTGATGAAACAAAAGAGGGAAGTTCAGCAGGGAGGAGGTTACAGGACATTGGTCATTGTCACTTTTTCTTTTTTTAGATAAATTTTTATTAAAATTTTCAATGAAAAAACAATTTAAAAAAAACCTCCCTGCTTCCAACATCAATTTTCCCGGTTGAATCTGAGTTGAACGTTCCATTCCATATAGGCATTCAATTCCATACAGTATCTCTTTTTACAACAATCGTAAACTATTACTTTTAGCTTATATTTAAGTATTTACATTTTATCTTTTTTCACCTCATTTTGTCTTCCTCCTTTCTCGTGGCCTTCTTTCTTTTCCCCTATTTTATTCTTTTGTCCAGTTCAGTACCTCTCGCCATTCTCTTTCAAAGCCCTGGATTGGCGTATTTTTAAGTGAAAAAGTTAACTTTTCTATCGCTACCATATCCAGGACTTTGAATTTCCATTCTCTTATATCAATATATTTTCCTTCTTTCCAATGTTGAGCATAAGTCAATCTTGCTGCAGTTATTATATATATCAATGTCTTTTGGTGAGATCTTATTTCTCTTTGTTGCCCTAACATATTCAACAAATAAAGTTCTGGCTTCAGTTCAAAGTTAAAACCATAATTCTTTGAATTTCATCATGTATTTCTTTCCAAAACTTTTTTGCTATTTTGCAGGTCCTCCACATATGAAAAAAAAGATCCCTCTTTCTCATCACATTTCCAACATTTTCCATTCCCATTTCCTGTTATTTTTTTCAGTTTTACAGGTGTCATGTGTCATCTACATAACATTTTATAAAATTTTTCTCTTAAATTCAAACTTGGTGTAAATTTTACACCTGTCTTCCAAACCCTCACTCATGTATCCAACTCAATTGGATGTCCTATATTTTGAGCCCATCTAACCATGTTATTTTTAACAATTTCTGGTTCCATCTCTGTAACAATATTTTATAAAATCTAGAAATTCTTTTTTTCTGGTCCCCTTTCATCAATACATCCAGTTCATTTTCATTTCTTTCAAACCCATGTAATTTTTGATCCGTTTTAAATCTTTCTTTTATTTGTCTCCATGGGAACCAGTTAATTTCATGGCCTTGCTCTTTTAATTCCTCTTCCATATTCATTCTTGACTTTGTACCATCCTTTTTCAGCAACTCTTGATACATCAATAATTTTCCCTGTTTTGTTGGGGCAATATTAAATGCTTCTTGGGGTGAAGTCCACATCGGAAGTCCGCTATAAAAATTGTATTTTATTTGTATCCACACTTTCAATAAAAACTTTAGGATACAATGATTGTTAAAGTCTTTATTCACCTTTACTTTATCATAGCATAAGTATCCATGCCAACCAAATCTGTTTCCTGCTCCTTCAACTTCTTTTATTGTTGTATTCTCCACTTGAATCCAATCGTTAATTATTTCTAAGCAACATGCTTGATAATATATTTTCAGCGATGGCACATCAAAACCTCCACTCTCCTTTGTGTCTTGTAATATTTTAAATCTTATTCTTGGTTTCTTGCCTTGCCAGATAAACTTCCGTAATCTTTTTTCCCATTCTTTAAAAATCTTTTCTTCTAATATTGGTAAATTTTGGAACAGGAACAATACCTTAGGCAATAGAGACATTTTAAAAGCATTTATTCTTCCTAAAAGAGATAAATTCATGTTTGCCCATTTTTCCGTTTTGCTTTGAATCTCCTTCCATGTCTTCTCGTAATTGTTATCAAATAATTCTTTATTTTTATTTGTTACATTTATTCCTAAATATTTTATTTTTCTTACTATTTGATATCCTGATCTCTTTTCCAAATTTTCTTGTTCTTTTTTTGATATATTTAATGTCATCATCTTCGTCTTTTCTTTATTTATCTTATATCTTGCCATTTGTCCATATTTTTGCAAGATTTCCTTCAACCTCTTTATTGAATCTTGTGGTTCTTCAAGAAATATTATTACATCATCTGCAAAGGCTTTATATTTTATCTCCTTCCTTTTTGTTTTTAATCCTTTTATATGTGGATCTTCATTTATTGCCAGCAGTAATACCTCTAAAACTGCTATAAATAATAACGGTGATAATGGGCATCCTTGTCGTACCCCTTTCTTTATTTCAAAGCTTTGTTTTTTATCTCCATTTATTATTAACTTCACTGATTGATCCCGATATATCTTCTCCAACCAATTACAAAATACTTCTCCCAGGCCATATTCTCTTAAAGTATGATGCATAAAATTCCAGGAAACATTATCAAATGCTTTTTCAGCATCCAATGAGATAATGACTAACTTCTTCCCTGGATTTTTATCATAATATTCAATTATATTTAATAAAGTTCTAATATTGTTCTTCATTTGTCTACCTGGTAGAAAACCAGTTTGTCCTTCTTGTATTTTATCCTGTATTGCATGTCTCAGTCATTTAGCCAGTATCATTGCCCATATTTTGTAGTCTACATTCAACAAAGAAATTGGCCTATAGTTCATTGTCACTTTTTCTGTGGGTTTCGGTGGCTATTGTCTTCTAGGTTTGGGCTATTGAGAGGACCAGCTTGTCTGACTAATCCTCAGTGAACTTATAACCTGGCTATGCCTTGAGATCCCTTCTGACCTAATTTTGCATTTGTGCAGCCAGTCCTCTTTGCCAGCATAGCTTTTAAGCCATAAATGTATATTTCATGCCAATTATATAATGTTCATTGCCAATGATATAATGGAGTGGAGGTGTACAGCATGGTAACAATGGTTCCTCAATTGCTTCCTTTCACTTGTTCAGGTAGACCTGTGAGCCAAGAACTGCAATAGTAGCAGTATGTGTGTGCCATATTCTATTTTATTATTTTATTTTTATTAATACTTTCTGTCATAAGTATGTTTTAACTGTTTTAATCATAATTTTAATAACATTGGCATTTAATTTTTTTAAAAAAAACCTTTTGTAGAATAGGATTTGTTAATGTTATGTTGTTTTATATTTCTTTAAACGGTCTCGGATCCTATCTGGGGAGGAAGGTGGGGTATAAATTCAACAAATAAAAATGTAACAACTAAATATTAGCCACCAGTCTGGACTTAGTGTAACTTAGGCCCTTTCCGCAATGTACCTTTTCACAGAGCTACGGTGCAGGGATCGCGTGAGCAGCCTCCAGTGAGATGCTCTCGCATCCTGGTTCCTTCAGCTCCACAGCTGCCGCCTGCTCGCACAAGAGCCCCACCTCTTCCTTCTGCAGTGGAGCCTGGGAATTTCCCAGGCTGCGCTGGGGCAGGAAGCGCATGCACCGCAGCTCCAGAGCTCTGCACACACGGCAAGCGTGCATGGGGCCCTGGAGTGATGCGTGATTGTGCACCATTTTTGGCTCAAAGCCAAAAAATAAAAAGTGCGTGAGCGGCACCTGCCAGACCCTGGAGCATCGCACAATTGTGAGTGTGTTGTGTGGACCGCTCCTCACATTCGCGCGACACTCAAGGGGCCCTTTTGCATGGCAAACGCCATGCAAAAAGAGCCTTAATTTCAGTCAGTATTAACTGAGGCAAACTTTTTTTTATAGTCTTCCTTTGGTTTGCCCCTTTAGTGAATTCCCCTTCTAGATAACATTCATTGAAATGTCCCATTTAATTTTGTCTATAGGCAGAGTAGAGAACTTGGGAAAGCCATTATTTCTCACAGAGACCTTCAAATGCAGTTTAAATGAGGGCCTAAATAATCCCATAAAAGGTTAAATGGAGACAATACTCAGAAAGACACCATGTTAAGCAAGACATATTTCCTGGTATCTGCTTTGGAACTGCAGTGCAGGCCCAGGAATTTAAAACTTTTTAAAAAGGTACAGAAAAGAATTTTCCTTATAAATTCATTAAAATGAAAGTATTTCTGACTAAGATGCCCCTGCAAACCAATAGGTATACACCCTTTGTTAACCTATATATGCAGTAGCGATAGGCATGCAAACTTCTGTCATCAATCTTGCAAGTGGACATCTCCCTGGTTTATAACATATTGTTTTCTTCTCTTTTCCTTTTTCCAGATTGTCTACCAAACTGAAGGCTACGTGGATGCCTTTCCAGCACTTGCAAGGCAAAAGCTTGTTTTCCAGCACATTAGAGAACTTATTAGGTTGAAGCAGATGCCATTGAATGTGCACGAATAAAAATGTCAGAAAAAAATCTATTTTCTTGACTTGATCAAGTATTAGCCATGGCTTAAAAGCACTTAAGTATTGTAAAATGGAACATATTGTTAATGTTGACACGGGCAGTTGAGATCCTGCTGCTTTTGCTGTTCAGAAATATTAATGGTAGCAGAGAGTAGCAAACTAATCTTCTGGTGTTTTTCTGCTGTGTGTATGTCTAAGAGCCTGGGACACAGCTGAGAAACACAACCTAAAGTCTGAAAGGGGGAGAGCACTTAAAATACTTTCTTGAAAAATCATTATATCATTACCATCCAGGATCCTGAACTCTATAGATCTCTTAGGGCAGTAGATTCAATTGACTTAATCAGCGGATCAGCAGTGGGCACCTTTGAAGTGAGGGGCACCCTTAAGTTACTTCTTCCCACACCAGAGTCATCAGGTGATGCTCTCTATCTTTCTACCACTTTACCAGCATCTTAGTTGTACTCACTCATTTTTTAAAAAAGAGCACATACCTAAAGTTTAAGATGGATCATGCTTCAAGGAATACACCTTGTCTTGAAAACTAGGTACATCCACCCCACAAATCTTGTTTTAAAGGGAAGTCATTTAAATGAGAGAGGGGTACAATGGAAACAGCAGAGACAGGTGTGTAAAAATTTGTGTGGGAACCACATGCAGCCTGTTGATATAACCTTCAGGAAGGAAGGAAGGAAGGAAGGAAGGAAGGAAGGAAGGAAGGAAGGAAGGAAGGAAGGAAGGAAGGAAGGATAGTAATTATTGTCATAATACAACAAGTCAAAACATATATACCTTCCATAGATTAATCAATTGAGTCTTGTTAATTAGCCTCAGTATACATTTTAATTGGGGGGGGACAAGATGGAAGAAATAATAGGTTTCCTAGAGCAGAGCTTTCCAAAGTGTGTGTTGTGACACATTAGTGTGTCAGCTGCAGTGTGTAGGTGTGTTGTTCAAATGTAAGGGGGTGGAGAGGCTGCCTCCCTCGCCGCCATGGTGGGCCAGTTCTGGGTGGATGGGCTGCCTCTCCTGCCACCACCGCAGCTGTCCCAGGTCAAGGAAGACCCTGGCAAGGGCAGTGGCAGGCCAAGTCTGGGGTCAGGCCAGGTCCAGGTGGAGCAGCTGCCTTTCCTGCCACTGCCCAGGCTGAGGAACACTCCTGCAAGGGCAGTGGCAGCAGTAGCCCAGGCTTGGGTGAAAGGGCTGCCTCCACTTATGGAATGACTTACTGAATTACTGTGTCATGAAATGATGCATGTCTAAAAAGTGTGTCACCAACATGAAAAGTTTAGAAAGCTCTACCCTAGAGTGACTGACCAAGGATTGCCAAAAATGGTTCTCCTAGAAATAGTTAAAGAGTTCTGGAAAACAAGATCTAAGAATGTTTTGACACATACATAGAGTTCAGTTTTGGGAACAGGAGTAAAGAGTAAGGGGAGTTTTTCCACAGCATTGTGTTACATGGATTAACTGTGGACTGGATCCTAAGACTGTACTTCAAAGCATAGTTGTGTATTATATTATAGCTTGTTTTCTTCATGTTTTTATTCTAATGGGGTGCCAAGAAGGGGAGCAATAAGGAAATACTAAAAGTGGTTCTTTGTTTTCACTGTGAGTGAGAGATGGTAGATTTTCTTTATTAAACTGAATATGGCTGCATTTCCTTCAGTAGTTCAACTTTTAAAAAAGAGAAAAGCAGATATGTTTCAAGTTCATTGATCAGTCAATTGGTTAAAGCTAAAGGATTAATCAAGTCACCATTCCTGAGGAGTCCAAATTATTATCATTATTGGGCATTTCCCAGATGTGCTTTGACATCATGCTTATTTCCTTCAGAGAGATCCTGCCCAAAGTGTCATTGTGGAAGAATATATTGTATGTCAAGTAATTAACATCGCTTGTGGCAAGCAAAGGTTGAGGTCACGAAAGTTTACTCGCTGAAATAGTGCATTGTTTTTCAAAGCTGCTGGGTGTAAATGGGCAGCCAGAGTTTGCATCATCCAGTGCTTATGAATTAAAATACTAAATAGACTTTTTCTTTCTTTCTTTCTTTCTTCCTTTCTTTCTTTCTTTCTTTCTTTCTTCTTCTTTCTTTCTTTCTTTCTTTGATAAGCTATTGTGTTAAAAACAGAATTAATTTAAAACACATATAGAATCATACAGTTATAAGAGCCCACAGGGGCCATCCAGTCCAATCCCCTGCCATGCAGGAACACACATTAAAGCATTCCCAATAGATGGTCATCCAGCTTCTGCTTAGAAATCTCCGAAGAAAGAGATTCCATCACACTCTGAGGCAGCATATGCCACTGCCGGACAGTGACTGTCAGAAAGTTCTTCCTGAGGTTCAGGTGGAATCTCCTTTTCTGTAGCTTGAACCCATTGCTCCTTGTCCTAGTCTCTAGAGCAGTAGAAAACAAGTCCAGTATTCCAGATAAGGTCTAACCAAAGCAGAATAGAATGGTATCATTACCTCTGTTGTCCCATTGGAAAACCCTGTCCCGGGGTCTACAACTTTGATATAAAATTAATCTAACCCACCAGAGAGGTCACTCGAATGTGCACGTAGGCAATAACAGTTGTATGACCGAAAGAACCAGATCAGGCCAGTAAAATCCTCAGTCACGTAGCAACAGGAGACCCCATGTTGTGATAACCCATGGTGGACAAAAGGCCTTTAACCTTTAAGGGTCCACTTGAAGGGAGTAAATGTGTTCCCAGAAAATTGGGCACTGGAAGCAATACAACCTTATCAGATCCATCTCCAGAAACTCACACCACAGCCTCAAAGCGGAGGAAGATCCTGTTATTTAGATGACACTTTGTTATCTTCTGAGAAATGCCAGGTGTGGAGGTGTGTTTTTTTTTAATTCTGTCCCTGTTTGTTTTCCCTGGGAAAGGATTTGCCTTCAAAGTAAATTTTTCCTACAAACAGTCCCTATTTTTGGGCTAGTTAGGCAGGAGAGACTGAGGCAAGGAGAAGGATTATGATGCCTCCTGGTCCCCCTCCCTCCTCCTCATCTGTTCGCTGAACTGGTATTCAACTGCTGCTTCCCGGACCAAAAGACTTCAGGAGAGGTGCAGTATTTCCCAAGCTGCGAATCCCTCAACAATCTCTTTATTTTATTTCCACTCTTTATTTCTATTAGCCCTTGGATGAGTGCGAGCTATTACTACTCAATAAATTCATTCATTGGACCTTTTTGTGTGATTTCTGACTGAGCCTGACTGCGTAAACATTGGGTTAAAGATCCTTAATTACCCTGCCCACTTTGCACTGCTAAAGCAGTGCTCTTAACGAATTTTCCCCACAAGTGACAATTTGACAGGCATTGGGAATCCCCCTAAGGGACCCCCAGCAAGCAGGGTATACCTCCCTTGACATAGACACCATACTCCTGTTGATGCAACCAAGAATCACATTTGCTTTCTTGACTGCTGCATCACACTGCTGACTCATATTCAGCTTGTGGTCCACAAAGACTCCTAGATCCCTTTCACACATACTGTTATCCAGGCACATGTCCTCCATCCTATATTTGTGCATTCATTTTTTTCTGTCTAAGTGTAGGACTTTACATTTGTCTCCATTCAAATTAATTTTGTTAGCTTTGGCCCAGCTCTCCAATCTGTTAAGGTCATTTTAAATTTGCATCCTTTCCTCTGGGTTTTAAGCAACCCCTGCCAATTTGGTGTCATCTGCAAATTTGATTAGAGTGCCCTCTTTTCCTTCATCCAAGTCATTGGTGAAGATGTTGAATAGCACTGGGTCCAGGACAAAACCCTGCGGTTCCCCACTAGTCACTTTTCCCCAGGAGGAAGACAAGCCATTGGTTATCACCCTTTGGATTTGGTCAGTCAACCAATTACAAATCCAGCTAACAGTAGCACTGTCCAGCCCACATTTTACTTGCTTCTTTGAAAGAATGTCATAGGAAACCTTGTCAAAGGCCTTACTGAAATCAAGATATGCTGTGTCCACAGCATTCTCTTCATCTATCAAGCTTGTAACTCTATCATAAAAAGAGGTAAGATTAGTCTGGCGTGACTTGTTTTTAAGAAACCCATGTTGACTTTTAATAATCCCAGCATTGCTTTCTAAGTAATTACAAACTCTCTGCTTAATGATCTGCTCTAGAATCTTTCCAAGTATTGACGACAGGCTGACTGGGTGATAATTATTTGGGTCCTCTTTTTGCCCTTTTTGAAGATGAGGACATTTACCCTCCTCCAGTTTCTGAGACTTCTCCTGTTCTTCAAGACTTCTCAAATATTAACACCAGTGGTTGTGCAATTACTTCTGCCAGTTCTTTTAATATCCTTGGATGTAGTTCGTCTAGCCCTGGAGACTTGGATTCATCTAGTGTAGCCATTCCTGTACTACTTCTCTATCTATTCTGTGCTGCATTTCTCCCAGTTCACCCCCACCCCCGGGTAAGTACCTCTATCTCTTTGGGAGAAAACTGAGGCAAAGAAGGTATTGAATAGTTCTGCCTTTTCTCTTCCCCGATTAGCACTTGGCCATCTTCTCCATGCAGTGACCCTATCATTTCCTTGTTTTTCCTTTTGCTGCAGACATATCTAAAAAAACCTTTTTCATTGTTTTTAATCTTTATGGCAAGTCTGAGTTCATTCTGTGCTTTATCTTTTCTGACCTTCTTCCTACGTATCCTGGCTATTTGTTTGAATTCCTCTTGGTGATTTTGCCATTCTTCCATTTCTTGTACATGCTTCTTTTAACACTTAGCTCAGCTGAGAGTTCTTTAATCAACCATTCTGGTTTCTTTAGACACTTCCCATTTTTCCTCCCAATCGGCACAGTTTTAAATTGTGCCTTCAGTATCTCACTTTTAAGAAACTCCCATCTTTCATGAACTCTCTTCTCTTTCAGTATTCTTGACCACAGAATTTTAGCTAGCATTCCCCTAAGTTTACAGAAATTAGTGTTTTTAAAGTCTAGAATGCGTATCTGACTACACCTGGCTTCCCCTTCCCACTGAATGACAAATTCCAATAGAGCATGGTCACTTCCACCTAAAGATCCCACAACTTACATCCCATTGACAAGGTCATCCCTGTTTGTCAGGATCAGATCTAAAATAGTTGATCCCCTTGTTGCCTCTTCCACCTTCTGGACCATAAAATTGTCTGCAAGGCAAGTGAGGAACATGTTGGACCTTGTGCTCTTGGCAGAGTTTGACTGCCAACATATATCAAGATAGTTGAAATCCTCCATTACTACTGCATCTCTCCTTTTTGAATGTGTGGTCATCTGCTCCAGGAAGGCATCAGACTGGCTTGGAGGTCTGTAGTAGACCCCCACAATAACATCCCTATTGTTTCTCATTCCCTTAATTCTTACTCAGATGCTCTCAACCTGATTTCTTGGATTTAAGTAATGGATCTCTTCACAGGTGAAAACATCCTTGACATATAAAGCTACTCATCCTCCTTTCTTGTTTGGTCTACTTCTGTGAAATAAGTTATTCCCCCCTATTACTACATTTCAATCATGAGACTCATCCCACCAGATTTCAGTGATGCCTATTATATCGTATTTATTTTGCTGTATGAGGAGTTCCAATTCATCTTGTTTATTCCCCATGCTCTGTGAATTAGTGTAGATACATATAAGATCATGTGCCCTTCCTGCAAGCCTTTTACTAAAGTTGCTTTTTCTCCCACTGTTGATCTCTAGTGCCACTTGGCCTGCTCTATCTATAATATTTGCACTTTTTTGCCCAGCATTTGCTGAATTCTTGCCCTGCATAAAACATAACAATGAGAATAAAGGTGCACCATCCTCCATTAAAAAAAAAAAACAATGTTAATTGCCAACAGCCTGTCCAAAAGCTCTTTGTCTTCCATTAACAGAGACCAGAGAGAGGACCAAAGGCCCTTTACTGTGGGGAGGGATTTCCGTAGACTGGAACCAGCTACTGAAAAGGCCCTGGATCTTGTCCTTACTGCCTGTAATGAACATGGCTGCAATGGGACTGAAAGAAAGCACTCTTTTGAAGATCTTAAAACTCTTATCAGGCTCACATAGAGAGATATAGTCTGGAACCAAGTTGTATAGGGCTTTTAAGGTTATAACAATCACTTTGAAATAGACCAATACCCCGTTAAGCTGTTCTAGTGGGGATGTACCAGCCCTGGTCAGTAGTATAGCCACAGCATCCAACCAGTTCCCAAAGGCAACTTCATGTAGAGTGCATTATAGTATTCCAAATGAGATGTCACCCAGGCATGTGCCACCATAATCAGATCTGATATTTTCAGGAAGAGGTGCAACTAAGGAACTAGTTTTAACTGTGCAAATGCACTCCTAGTCACCACCAAACCCTGGAGAGCAAGGCTCAGGGCTGAATGCAGGAGCACACCTAAACTGAAATCTCGGGTTTACACTAAAACTGTAAACCTGAGATTTCAGAGATGGTTCAGAACTGGCTGAATCCCTATTTCCTGAGTTGCCTTTCAGCTCACCAGAACCTCCTCCATCCTGTTAGAGTTAAACTTCTATTTCTTCATTCTCATCCAGTCTACTACTACTGACAGCAGACAGTTTCACACCAAAGCAGTTTTCTTAGAATTAGAAGAGATGGAACTGTGTGTCATTGCATACTGGTGAAACAGGACTCTAAAGGATTTCACTCTATGTTAAATAGCACAGAGGACAAAACCATGCCCTGAGAGATGCCACAGGTCAATAAATGGGAATCTCCCAGATCCATCTCCCAAGATCACTCCTCCAAAAAGGAGCAAGAACCATAGTAAAGCAGTGCCTCCAAATCCCATCCTGGAAAAGCAGTCCAGAATGATGGTTGATAGTATTGAAAGCTACTGAGAGGTCCATCAGAACTGATAGGAACACGAACATACACACACACACATACAAGCACGCACACACTTTGTTCTGTTTTTTTTTTCTGTATTGGTCATCTACCGAGGTGACCGAAGCCACCTTAAACCAATACTCCAGGCTTGAAGCCAGACTGGAACAAATCTAGATAAACCATCTTTCTTTCATGTGTACATATTCATGTCCATCTTATAGTTGTACATTTCCTCATATTCTATGGATATCATTGAAATGTATAGCTCTTTCTGTTCTGTTATCTAGACTAGAATCATAGAATCATAGAGTTGGAATGGGCCCTATGGGCCAGCAGGTAGCTGTCTAAGCTCTTTTTGAAGATTTCCAGAGAGGGAGACCCCACCACCTCTCTAGACAATTGGTTCCATCATTGAAAAACTCTTACTATCAATAATTTCTCTCTAATACTCAATCAATATCTATCCATTAGACATAGTTCTACCTTCTGAGACAGCAGAGAGCAAGCCTGCACCCTCCTCTTTCTGGTTGCCTTTTAAATATCTAAAGAATGTGATCATGCCACCCTTCAATCTTTCCTTTGCCAAGCTGAACATGCCCACCTTCTTCAGCCTCTCCTCACGTGTTTTGTTTTCCATATCTCTTATCATCCTTGCTCTCTTTCTCTGAAATCACTCAGACTTGTCTACATCCTTCAGAAAATGAGGCACCCTGAACCGAGCACAGTATTCCACATGAGACCTGACCACCTCAGAAAATAGTAGGACTGTACTTTCCTCAACTTGTGAACTAGGCTTCTATTAATGCAGGGTAAGATAGAATTTGCCTTCTTTGCTGCAGCATCACATTACTGGCTCATGATTAACTTATAATCAGCAATAATCATCCACAAATATGATAAGAATATCAGCAAGTTTACTTATATGACCACCACATGGCTTTAATCCTATGTATGTTTTCTGAAACAAAACTTCTCCTGAAGCCATGAAGAAGATAAACAATGGGGAGAAACTTGTTGGTTTCATGTGAAAAGAAACCTCATCTTTCAACAGAAATCCAGAAAGGCTTATGCTAAAATAAATCAGTTTTAATGTGTCTGAAGACTCCTCCCAACATTAAACCTGATGCCAAAATAAATCAGTTAGTCTTGAAGTTAGCACAAAACTCTTTCCCTATCCATTCCTTTCTCACCTTTTTATACAAAAAGAATATTCCTTTGAAAACTTTATAAGACCTTGTTTAAGCTACATATTACACACTATTGCCAGAATCAGAAAGGAATTATATATGTTTTTGCACTTCCCTGATTTTCACAATGTTGTTTTCTTGGGTTTTTTTTTTTTAATGCATATATGAGAGAAAAGGCATTTTGAAAAGAATTTCTATGAATTTTCATGCAGACTTTAGCACACTGCAAACTGATACAGAAAGGAGGTGGTTCTGATTGTGCTTGGAAAAGTGTGAAGGTTACAGAAAGGGAATTGTGAAGCAGACAGATCTATCCCCAGGGCAAGAATTCAGTGATATTAGGGCAAATAAAATTTTTGTTTCAGGTTGTTATTTATTTACAAGAATATATCAACATTCACAGATTTCTTCATAAGTGAGACAGACAATTGAAGTATAAATAATTCAAGTGCAGGAGAAACTCATACTCACAGAATCATCCATTTAGATTAAGAACTTTGAGTCCTTTTCTGTTAAAAGTCTGTTTTAATCCTGTGTATTTAAATATGTCACTGTTATAGGATTCACTCCTTTCACCCCAAAAAGGTTCTTTATCTTTAATATATACATGGAGAGCAGATACAATATAACTCTCTGCATGCTGGGAACACCTGTAATTATTAAATTTTGCTGGAATGATGGGAAAGAATTTTAGACCAGTCGGTTTCTGAGGAATTTACCACCATTGGCAGATTTCTTCATATTCAAGTTGGAACTATCTTTACATTAATGTCAGTACATTTGATTAAATTATTTTAACTGAATTTGTGAGAAAGCAAAACAGAATTTCCAGTTCATAATGATTATAGACTAATAATGCAGTTCTTCACTGATTTTGTTCTCAAAGGAAGTGAGTAATTTCAGCAATTTTCTTTCTACAAGAAAGCCTTTGAAAAATGTAATTTTCAAAGTCTATTCTGCTCAAAATTCTTATACGTTTTATGCAGAAAACAGTATTTTCTGCATGGAAAATAATATTCCAATACATAAAACAATATTTCTGCACAGAAACGTCATTTTCTATGCAAAAAAAATGCTGTTTCCTAGGGTGAGGGGACAGAATAATTTGAAAAAATGCAAAAATTCTCATCACTTCAGGATTCATCCTGTCTGAGTTTTTTGATATTCAATAAACACTTTTTTAAAAAATACTTCCCATTAGTATGGATTAATACATACACAGTGAGCTCTAGTAACCAGTGGAAAACTTTGGGTTTGCTGATTTGATATTCCCTTTTTTGGAGTTTGGAGTCACCTTTAAGGCAACCCTGAGTAAGAAACATTGGGTCAGATGTTATGAGCTTAAGCACCACTGATGAGAAAGTTAAACATGTTCTTAAATATCTACTGCTGAAATGCATGAGGATATTAGAGCGATTAATTGAGGTAGCAGGAAACCAGTTCTTTCTTCTGTCTTTCTCCGTGGTGGTGCAATTATTGTATTCTGCAGATTTTTTTCCTGTGATACAACAAATTGAATTACAACATCACTAAATCCTATCTCTTTATTAGCTATTCCAGCAATGCCCCAGCTCTATTATTTTCATAACATCACAGTGTGAATCCAATGAAATATTTGTTGGAAGTGCCTTACACACAAAAAGATCATCTTGCTTCTGTTTTTAAAATTATCAATGTGTAAAGCTTACAACTAAGACAAAGGGGAGAAGGATCCAATTAATTTGAGTCACTTCATAAATAAAGTGGGTTTTGCATTGCTACCTGTGAAAGGCACATTGGGACAATTTATCCAAACTAATAATACTTGGGCATGCAGGAAACAGCTTGTTTTAAAAGGTATTCTAGATTTATAGAGTGGTAATTAAAAAGAAACTGATAAGAGAGTGCCAGGTTCCATAAAAACAATAAACAATTGAACTGAAAAGATTATACATACACACGCACACATTCAAAATTTTCTTATTAATGTACCACTTTCATTCTACAGCAGAAGAAACTATGGCAGCACAACAAGCATTTAAATTATTCTCATGATTAATGAATCCTATAAACTGGCAATAAATGAAGACTATTTATCCCTATGGCTTATCACAGTCAGTAGCAACAAGCTTCTCTTGCTTTCATAAAGACTGAGCTTTACCCCTGTGACCCCTTTTTAGATCTACATGTGGATGTTGCACCCGCATGTCCTACCCTACATTTCTGCCCCCCTCTCTCAGGCCCCCTGTGTGTTCACCCCTCCATCTTTATGCTGAGCTCTTGCTCATCCCTCTTCACTTCCTTCCCCCCAATCAAAGAAACTACCATGTCCTGAAGGGTCATGAGCCTGCTGTGCCAGCAATGGAATGTTCTGCAAACCTGACTGGGAAAAGCATAAAAAAAGGAAGCCAATTTTTGCTGTGTCTGAGATTGGAGAAGGCGTTGCTCTTTTGCAGGGACAAATCAATCCTCAATGGGTGTACATACCGGTACATAGGCTTGCCTTTTTTTTTTTTTTACATTTGCTGTACTTGCAGTTTGACTTTTCTGGCACTTTCCTTGAGCAACTATCAT
The DNA here is from genome assembly GCA_948474755.1 of Ctenosaura bakeri. Lineage (NCBI taxonomy): Eukaryota > Metazoa > Chordata > Lepidosauria > Squamata > Iguanidae > Ctenosaura > Ctenosaura bakeri. Next base: position 61,274 of record CAOLHI010002332.1, read on the forward strand.
GCCCCCTTAGAGTCCCACCCCACAGTCTGAAAATAACTGGTTTAAACTGAATTAGCTTGTTCCAAAATAGAACTTAGAAAAGTTACTTTGTTGGATTACAACTTCCAGAATCCCTGAGCCAGCACAGATACTGGGAATTGTCAACCCACTCCTGCAAAAAAAGAAGTAAATTTTCCAATTTCTTGTCTAAACTTGGGCCATTCTGAACTCCGCTGTCAAGTTCCAGGTTGCTAAGGTTCCCGCCCAAGAACCCAGATCCCATTAGAGTTTGATGAGGTTTGCAATCCCCCTACTCCCAATCATTCCTTTCCATGCCATTTTACTTCAGTACAGATTTGCCTGTCTGTGACAACGGCAGAAAGTCCACATTTTTTTCTCCTGATTACAATTAGCACACTGGAGAAATTACCATAGAGCTGTCAGGGTTCTAGGTACTTCATTGCCCCCCCACCCATGTCTTACATTGCTATGGCTCCTTGAGTTTAGGAGTCTACGGTATTATCATAATGTCCCTGAGTCTGATTAATTCCCAGCAGCATCTGCTCTTCTCTTGGCAAATTTCAGCAGAAAAGGACAGTGGCAAGGAAAACTAGCACTGGGGCTAAACTAATTACAAGCTGAGCCACAATGTCAAAGGGTTTTTGGTTCAATGTGTAATTGCCAGAAAGGGTCCAAACTATGGATATGTTTACTCTGCACTCTATTATTCCACATTTTGTCTGTATCGCTATTGGTCAACAATTTCAATCAGGCATGGATAACACACTGTGTTTTCTTCCCAGCCATTTTTACATCTCTAAATGTCCTCCATTTTTCCATTGTTTCTGTTGACAAACAGCACTAATGAATTCAGCCCCATGAGAGAGACAAAAATGCCCCCATCTTCTCCTCTTCTCTTCCCAAAGGACAGGAGGCATTCTGCTTTGTGCATTGGCAGTGTTACTGCGGTCTAGGCCTACCCAGAGATAGCACTCGTTATCACTTTGATATCAAACAATTTGGCTTTCCTCTGCCACCCCGCTCCACGTGTTTGTGAGGCCACTGGACAAGCACGTAAACAGGCATGGCTGATAACTGCTGGACATTCCATTGTCCACCCAGGCAGGCCAGATACAGCCGGTTTGTCACTTCAGGGACCTCTCCGGCAAACACCTCATTGCATATGCGCGATACTAACAAAGGCTCCCTGCCCCGAGCAGGCAATCTGACAAAGCTGTACTAAGCACTCTGCATTTGCATACTGGCTACGCTATTGTTAATTCGGCTCTAATTCAATCATGCTAAATTCTGACCTTTCCAAAGCTTTGTCCCGCTCCTAAAATGCATTGTTCTCACTAAGTAAGGTATGGCCTGCAGTCACAATTCAGCCTATAAAAACCCCTGATTCTGAGACCTTCCCGAGTTCCATCAAGCCCTGCTGCCGCTCTACTTGGTGAGCTCCTCTCAGCCCCATGTGCTGAGCTTCTTCATCGCACCCCTAACTTTGGTCTCAAGGTCCAGGACTATGAGACAGGTGTCGTATCACCCATTTCCCTCTGAAAATCCCTACTCCTAAGTCAAATCTCTGATTCCTTAGTTATCTGTGTGACTGTGGTGTCTTTAATATTTGTCTGTACCTAATAAACATCATTTTTATTATTTTAACCCATCTGGCTGCTTGACTGACCTGACCCCGTAGACGCCGGGTTGCAAGATCCTACTAAGTTACCCTGCCTCTCGCCAGCTGTAGTGAGTGCTCCAGCTAATTCTCCCCAAAGTTGTGTTGTTGTTTGGTTATTTAGGTGTCCCTCCCGGGACCTCCAGTAAACAGGGTAACAGCAGGACTCCCTGGCACAAAAAAGGTGTTTTCCCACCTTCATGAAACAGTTCTACTAAATTTTGTAGCAACATGTGTAGTTACACTGACTTTTGATGATGACAGCGTGTTTCCTAGTGGGTTCTATGAGATCCAATGCAGTTGCCTGGCCTCAGGAAATTGTCTACCCTTCCTTTTGATGAGGCTCTTAGCTCAGAGAGAGAGCATGTGCTTTGGATGCCTAAGGTCCCTTGTTCAGTTCCTAATATCTTTAGTGAAAAGGATCTCAGGAGCAGAAGTGTAAGAAAAGAACAACTTTATCACTTGAGACCTTGGGGAGAACCACTCTTAACATACACAATAGCAAGCTAGTGGGACCAAAATGCTTAGTAACAGTGTTAGCTTTAGACCCAGATTTAACTCTGATGTGCACCTCACAAAGTGGCTTCCTTTTTCACTTAAGCAGAAAAGACGGATCTATGAAGGCGTGTGCAGAAGTGAATGAGGGAAGTGTAACAAAGAATAATGCTCCATTTGTACTAAAAACCTGACTGCTGCTACAGTCTTACACTTGTTTGTTGGAAGGGACATCTATAGACATGTATAGAATTCCACTTTGAATTGGTGTGTTTATCTCAGTCAGAGCTAGGGAAACTTTGGTCCTCCAAATGTTTTAATCTACAATTTCCATATCCCCTTACCATTGGTGGTGCTAGGTGGGAATGATGGGAGTTGCAGGCCAAAAATCTGGAAAATGAAAGGTTTTCCCCATCCCCAAACTTAGTCATCATCATAGGGATCACATTCTTTCCATGCAGTTCTGTGCACTGGATCAGCTTCTTTAAGACTCTCTTTAGAGAGGTCATCCAGCAATTTGAGTACTTATGTTGTCACCTCCAACCCCATACTGTTACTCTAAAAGTGGCAGACCTTGAGGTCTGATAGCAGTGCCAGTATCTCCTTATAATTTGGGGAATTATTCACTCAAAGGAGGCCTGTGAGAAGAAAGTAATGGCAGGATTTTTTCACATGTGTGCACCAGTACTAACTGTAGGGAGGGCTCGAGTTAAAAGTTAAGCATAGTATTTTACTGGGAATTAGTGGACACGCAAGAAGTCAAACAATCTCAGGAACCCCACAAGGCTATTGGAAAATGAAGCAAGAAAGGTTAGACAGAGAAAGATTGAGTGGAAAGGGTGATAGTTACCAGTCCTGAAGCAGGTTAAAACAGAGTGGCTCAGACTGCAGTCCAAGGGTAGCACAGAGTACAGGAATCTGAGGGCCAACATGCAGAGTAACATGCTAATGTGCATCCAAAGTACTACCTACTACAAATTGCTGGGGTTGGAGCTAGTTTTTTACTACTCTGAAAGGGTGAATGTTAATGGCTTTCTTGCAGAGCAAACAAAAGGGGCCTGGAATGGGCTGATGGTCTCACCTGTAGGTAACAAAACATTGATGGGAGTCCTGATAGCCTCTTGATGTCTTAGTTAGGTAAAGTGAATGGAGAAGGTCTCTGTAGGAAATGCACACAGCAAGGGTGCTTGCCCGCTGTACTTGGGCATTTTTGTTACTATTGTATTCGGAGGTTGAATCCTTGAAAGGATTATCCCAAATCCATTAACATCAGGGATTTCCATCTAATCCTCTTGAACTCATGACCTGGCCATGTTGACGTCTTCCTGACCTAGCACACACTTACCACATGTTTCCCAGCCATAAGTGTCCAGCTTTATAAAATGATATTCCTCACCTATTTTGGTATCCAGAAGAAGGATGTGTGTGTAAAGTATCATTAAAATACTCCATCCCTGTGATATTGTTTGTTGGATACAAAACAGTTAATTTCTTTTCCTTTTCCTTTTTAATCCTTTTCTACTGGAATCAACATTTTGTTTGCTGTAGAAAGGTAGAGATTAGTACACTAAACAGAGCTTGACATTCATTATGGATTTCCATTCAGACCTTGCTACAATTGGCATTCTTTCTGACACAGGAGCAGACTTCATCCTAAATTGTCCTCACTGAGAAGCAAAGCTTGATATATTGAGAATTAGATTGGATGCATGCTCTTAATGCAGGAAAGGCCAGGATTTGCCTGTGGGACGTCCATAATACATTGAAAAGGAAATTGCCCAGACACAAGAGGGAAAATTATGGAGTTGTTAGTCTAGGTATTCCAATCCATATACAGCAGGAACGCCCAGACTCAAGCATATGTCAAATGAGTTAGGGAGCCTCAAGATCAGGAGTGTGAAACTTTGTTGGGTCTGGGAGCCAGTTTCACACACACACATCCCACTGCTGCCAAAGATCAGTGTCACAGCAACAAGCAGAAGGAAGGCAAAGAAGAGGTCTGTTTTCTCAAAAATTGCATCTTTCTGCTAAAACAAGGAGAACACACTGCCATTTTTAGTTGCCACACTGATAAAATTAAATGGTGTATTGTTGAATTTGGCAGCAGTGCCGGAGCACTGAGTAACAGGCATATCAAGATAGTGTTTTCTTCACCTCATCTGAGGCTCGCACGTACTCAAAAAGAGCTGGGGGGTATTGGAGATGACTGGTGATTCCATAATCGCAGGATGGAAGATCTACCCTCAGTTTTAACAACTGTTCTTCAGTTTTAGCAACTGCTCTGCCACAGTTTAAGAGACTGAGTAGGAGCTGTTCAGGTGCTGAAACTTAGTTGGGCACCTGCATAGTTCCCATACAGCCCAGAGCAAATGCAGCGGAGATGCCACTGAAACCAAAGAGCTTTCAATAAAGCTAAGAGTGGATTTCCTTTGCTGCAGTTTTTGAGCCATCCACCTTCCATGGAAGATGTTAAGTCTGAGGCCTAAAGAGAAACCATGCAGAGAGAAGGCAGACACTGCAAACTGTAATTCAGGAGAAACCTCACCTGACGCTGAAGCCTTAGTAGATTTTCTAGGATGGAAGAAATCATAGTCTGACAAAGGTGTGGAGTTGCAATCAACTTTGTGAGGACATATCAAAACTCTAGCTTTGCTAGCTCCTGATAGTTAAACAGCCCCTGGGAAGTTAAAGAATAGAAATGGAGTTAAAGGAGTCTGAGAAGGGGTTAAGTTCCAGAGGTGAGAACATAAAAATACAAGAATACATGGAGAGCTCTGCTAGTTCATATCATGGGCCTATCTGGTCCAGCATTCTTTTCACATGGCAGCCAACCAGTTACCTATCTGCAAGCAGAACATTACTGCAACTATACCCTCCATCTCACATTCCCCAGCAATTTTTTCAGAGACATACTCCTCCCTTTAAAATCATCCAAGTTTCTTTCCATCACTACACCCTATGTCAGTGCCTTGCACATTTTAACTTTAGCGTGAATCTTTCTGAGAAAAATAATACATGGGGCGTGGAGCTCAAGGCATTTTGCTGCCTGAGTTGAAGAACAAGATGGTGCTCCTTCCTTAGCCCAAATGCTAACAGGCATATCAAGATAATGTTTTCTTCACTTCATCTGAGGCAGCAGGCAGTCCTAGGGTCTTCTTGATAAGTTGTATGGCATACACAACTCCATGTGTATCCAAGAACAGCCAATGAATTGAACCTGATGCCCACCACCACCACCCCACATCTGCCACCTGAAGCAGTTTTCTCTCTTTGTCTAATGGTACGGTTTACTTTGGTTGACAGTTCTATGGGGAATCAGTGATAAAGGACCTGCAAACTGAGATCTCTGTGAATAGGATTTTTTCTCTAACAGAGAAATCAGTATGCATACCATAAGCTAACTAGAATCAATGGGATTAGAGACACCAAATTCTCAATTGCAGTGTGGTTTTGTTCATGAAGGGAACATTGCAGAAGTAAAGGCTGGTGAAAGTAAAAGTTCAGTTACATTGGCTCTTACGGGACCAAACTAGATATGGTATTTGGTGTCTAAACAAAAAAAATATATAAATATATATTTGTTGTTGTTCTTAGGAATGTCAGATGTGTGGTAAATTATATTTATTGACATGACTAGCTTTATGTGACTAGGTGAATGAGTTAATTTAATCATGGTAGAAAGTGTCCTAACTCCCAAAATGTTGCAAATTGATCCCTTCCTTCCTTCCTTCCTTCCTTCCTTCCTTCCTTCCTTCCTTCCTTCCTTCCTTCCTTCCTTCCTTCCTTCTTTCTTTCTTTCTTTCTTTCTTTCTTTCTTTCTAGGATGTCAGATTTCAGGACTCATTTTAATGGAAAGAGAAGGAAGAGTCGTAAACTTTATTTTGAAAAGGTGGTTGACATCAAAAATACTGTCTGATTCTATCCATTTGAAAATGAAAACAAACAAACAAACAAACAATGTTCCTCCAGTGGCGTAGCTTGGCATGAGCAGGGAAGGGGTGGGGGCAGGACGGAGGAGCAGGGGTGGGGTGACAGTGTGCAGGGGCAGGATGATGGTGTATGGGGGGCAGACAAGGAGCAGCGGTGCCCCCAGAGAAGTACTGCACACCACCTCCCTCCCCCCATCCCTATACCACTGTGTCCCTCTCCATTATGGATAGCAATTGGCAATTCTAAAATGATTGCATCATCAGCTTTTGCTGCTGTTGTGCAGCATGGTCTCTGAATTCAATTCTTATTGGCTGTAGTTTTTCCCCCAATTTTATCACCTTTTGAACTCACTGTTTACAGATTCTTCTGTGTGTGCGTGCGTGTGCGTGCGTGCGTGCGCGCACATATCTGTGCACCTAACATTTCATGCATCTGCTAAAGTCACAGAAAATTGTTTAATCTTTAAGGCATCACAAGACTCTTTGTTTACTGGAACAGATTAGCATGGCTACCCCTCTGGACATGGCTGGTCATACACAGCCTATCTTCAGAGAGGTTGCTGGGGCGCAACATGTTATGGATTTTTTTTTTCATGGAAATAAGCCCCTTCTCTAGCCATTTCCAGATATTTTGCTGCCTGAAGCAAAGAATGAGAGGATATCCTGCCTCTCACTCCATATCCAAAAGCCATGGAAATGTGACTTTCCTTAAATACCATTGAAAGGGTCTAGCATCATCCATGGTTCCTGAAGGCATTGGGCTAGCTTAAAACATCCAGCAGGCCAACTCCTCCATCAACCTGTTCCTGCATCTCATCTTTTGCAAACAGAGCTCTCTTCTTCATGATGCGTAATGGTAGGGCCAGCCCTGAGACCTTCTGTGTTTAGTGGCATGTCTCCCTAGGTAAATGCTTAAATTTGTAATCAAATTCCCACCACATTCCATGTTATCCTATGTTCCCCTCTCCCTTCCTCTTTGCTCTGCTAAAACAGATGTTGGTATACTGAATTGGGTCTAATGCTGGTGCTTCTATTGCTTCACTTAGCTAATTAAAATAACAAATCTTCACAGCAGCCTTCTTCAGATCCCTTCTTATCACCATAAACTAATTAAAATAACACAACTGGTGGCAACTCATTAAACATCAACCATATTTTTTATATAATTGCATACCTAAAGAGTTGCAGGGGAGGGAAAGAGAAGCTCTCAGAAGGAATAGCTGTACTACTGAATTTGGCCAGTGCAGAGAACTTTTGTTGGTTCATTTTTCTGTAATAAGTTAACAAAATTTGATTTTCCCCTTAAACATAGTGAAGCAAAATTTGATTCTCTCCGCTGTCCCGCCGCCCACATAAATTTGGCAGAAAGGATCTGATATTTTTCTTTAAAGAAAAGTAAGGCCATTTCTGCTGTTACCTCACTGGTAAACCCTGTCCCGGGGTCTACAATTTTGATATTAAAATATGATTCAATGTGCCTGAGAGGTCACCTGGATAAGCACGTAGGCAGCAACAGTTGAACAATTGAAAACCAGGTCGGGACAGTAAAATCCCCGGTAAAATAGCCCTAGGAGACCTCAAGCTGTGCAAACCCACAGTAAACAAAGGGTCCTCAGCCACTGAGGAGCCAACTTGAGGGGATTAGCACCTTTTCCCCAAGTTGAGCACCGATAGCAATAAAATCCTATCAGGCAAGGGCGGTCTACATAAATTCACACCACAACCCAATGCAACTGAAGATCCTGAAACTTTGGCAACACCTTGTGATCTCATCATGCAAAAGGAGTTGCTATCGTGGAGTTTCTTTTCTGTTGCAACACCCATTGTTCTCCCTGGGAAAGGATTAGCTCTCCAGGTACCTTTCCCCTACAAATAGTCCCTGTTTTTGAGAGTTTCTCTGGATCACCCCTGTCATACCAGCAAACCATTTCTCCATCAGTTGAGTAATCCCCTCAGCCCCCTCCATGCTGAGCAATACTTTTTTACTGTTTTTCCCAGACCAAGGACATCAGGAAAAGGTGTAGTATTACCTCAGCTACAATCCCTTCAATAGCTCCCCTATCCAGTTTCCTCTCTTTTGCTTCTTAATAGGTCTTGAGTGAGTGTGTGAGTGATTGCGTTGATGCGTGAGACTATCATTCAATAAAATCATTTTATTGGACATCTTCGTTTGGTTTTTGGCTTGGCCTCACCCCATAAAAACGGGGTAAAAAGACCACACTAGGTTGCCCTGCCTCTTGCATTGCTATTGCTTGTGCTCTGGCTAGTTTTCATTCCTCATCATGTGGAGCACTTTGTGGTGTCCCCCAAGGGACCCCAGAAATCAGGGTAACACCGCACGAAGCTGTTATAGTGCTATTATTCCACTTTCAACATCCCATGGAATTCTGAGGTTTGTAGAGCACTCTGCCTGAAAATTCTAAATGTCTCTCCCTAAACTGCAAATCCCAGGATTTCATATGATGTTGAAAGTGGAATAATAGCACTATATCAGTATAGTGGAGAAATGGCCTTATGAGAATGAGGCCAAAAGCAAAGCAGGCAGATTTGGCTGTTCTTAGACAAGCAGTGGCATGAAGGTCTGCCCTGATTTCTTACAGTAAACATATAAATAAAATCTATTCCTAAAATTGCTCTTGCTAATATGCCCAGAATTTCCCATTATCTCTCAATAATTATACCCAGGTATAAGGAGTATTTTTGCCCAGTGATAGATGATGGATGGATTTAAAAAAATAGAATTGCAAACACACACACACAGTTATAAATTGTCTTTGATACTTGGCTTGAGTTTTTCCTGTTCTAAATGTTAGCATTCATCTCAGGCCATAATGTTCCTACACATTTAGGCAGCGGATTTAGTCATTTATTTACTGCAAGGCCTTCACTTTAATTGGTTCTTTCTTGTCTTTCCCTTTTCTTACAAGTTCCCCTAGAGAGAATGGTCTTTGACTGTTCTGAGCTGAGCTCAGCTTCTTTCTGAGTCAGACGTACTTTTATAGGGCTCTCCTTTGTGTTCCCTAAGTGACATTGTTGTTTTTCTTTCCAAGGCGCACAATTAGTATTTGTCCACTTTCTTTGCAGTATCTCTTTTGCAAGCAGTGCTTTCCCATTCCTTAAGAGTATAAAACTGTTGGAAGCAAAAAAACAGGCTCCAGTGCATCCAAGTCTACAATTTATGTTGATAATCAAACCTACCCATCTCCCGTTCTCTTTACTCCCTGATGGAGATTTTCAGCTTTTGAAATATAGACTGGAACTCAGTAAGGCGGTTGCAGATGTGTAGCCTAGAGTTATGTATTTGTGACTGGTTCATATTAATCCTTACATAGCTGCTAGTTTAGGGATCTTCCAGTCTCATTTGCCAGCAAGCAGCCATGACAATTGATGAGGTCTGTTCCCTTGTCAATCAGGAAGCGGCTAACTGACATTGCTGCCACCACTTGCACAGGCAGTCTCCAACATGAAGGACCCTGCTTCTAGGGACTGCTTTTGGAGGGTGTTGGAATGTCCATCAGCTGCTTCTCAATCAACGGGGAACAGACCCCCATTGCTCACAGTGGCTGCTGGCTGGTGGGGATTGGTAGGGTCAGTCTGGGAGACACTACATAGTTATGGAATTCTGGTGGTTACACATTCGTAACTGCCTTAGTACATACCAGACATATTCTATTAAAAATATTGAGGTGTAAATAAGGGTTAAGGAGGAAATAGCTACCTTCATATAACTAATAATGTCTAATTAGTTCCTTCCCAAATAACACAGTTATTACACATTATATTATGACAATTTAACAAGGGATAACTTCACTCTTGTTGTGGTGAAAGATTTTGTTACTGTTATGGATGTGGGGGCCCACTAAATGGTGCAGAAAGAATGTCATAGGATCCAGGTGTTGATTTTTACTGTGTTCTATACTGATGAAGGAAAACGACTCATCTTTTTTTTTTTTTTCCCATAGGGAAATAATTTGAGGTTTCTATTTACTTTTGCAGAACTGGAAAACATGCATTTCTCTTTAAAAGTTGTAACTATAATGGCAAATAACACATTTGGGGCCATATAAATACAACTGTAGCTATACCTTTTCAAGCAACTTTTAATATAAGTATGCATTCCAAGAATTCTAAAAGACTGTAAGAGCCCTGCTAGATCAGCTGCAGGGTTCTGTTAGGCAGCCATCTTATTTCCAGTAGAGCTTCATGAACTTATTTCTCAGATTCTTCCAATAGTGGGGTGCTTCCGACTCAGATGAGTTTCTAACAAAATTGGGTTTGTTCTGGCAGTTTAAGGAGGTGTCTGATTTAAACTAGGATTCTCTGAAGCAAACCAAATCCAAACTTAACACTCCTGATGATTCATTAGCAATTTGAATTCAGAGGGATGAAAAGGACACTGTCTTACAAAAAAGGTACATTTAGAAACTGTACAGCTCATAAAGGCCATTCATAGTTTGGGAATTATCCTGCACAAATTTAACAGGTGTCTTTTGTACAGAATACAGCATGTTCTGCACAGAAAATAATTGTTGGCATAATGGCACTTACAAATGCATAAAGTCCCAGTCTCTTTAATTTGGGACCAGACTCTGGTTGGTAGATCTCAGAGTTTTCTATAAAAAATCAAAGTAGATCTTGCAAACCTGAAATCTCGAGTTTGAAGGCACTGGGTTTCAAGGAAATATTAGTTGCCTGGTGCCAAAGAGAGTGAACTCAATTTTGAGCTCAGTTTTGCCATCATGTACAAAATGGATACTTATTTCAAACACAACCTGCATATTCACACCTGTTTTCTACTACCATTAGGATGCACAATTACCTATTTAGAATGGCTAATTAAGTTATGTTTGCATATGGATTTAGTGTGCTGTTATCTTTGCACACATAACTGCATGTGCGTGACTGAATCATTTATGCATACTGTGACATGTGATAGATACATTTACTAATGAGATGGGAAGTCTGTAATTGATAAAAAGCTAAAATCGCACATCAGCCTCCCACACACACACCTGTTGGCATCATAACTTGTATCTGCAAGTTGTATCAGATGCTATATTGTCACAGAGACCTAACATGTGGGCCAATCTTATGCATGCTTATTCAGAAGTAAGTTCTAGTACTTGTTTGCCTGAGTTTCTCTCGTCAGTTAATATGCAGCTTACCAGTAAGAACTGATGAATCTATTACTTTCATTTTATGTTGCTTTTGGTTTTCCAGAAGTCAAGATTTTATACTCTTGAGTTATTTCCACTGAATTCACTACCAACAATGGATATTTAGAGAAGTTCATATCAAAAATGAAGCAAACATAAATCTCATCTGTCTGCATTGACCAAATTCAATTGGTATATGTATTCCCAACATGCAAAGGAAATATTAGGAGCCTTCAAGGGGGAAAAAGTGGCAGCAATCTTAATTCAGGATGGGGATTTTGTTTGTTTTAAAAAATTGTACTTTCCAAATCTGCAACTTGTGTCATAAATAAAACAGAAGGCATCAGTAAAAATAAAAGAACAATATTCCAGCTAACACTGGAAAACAACATTGAGTATGGTTCCATTGCTTGTCTCTTTCCATTCAAAATTTATCCTACCCTTTGGTCCGTCCCATCTAACAGCACCATCCACCTGAATGTATACGTATCAACTGGCATCCTGTAATGGATTTACAGGTTTAATTTATATTCCATCTTTCTTCCATCATGGGATCCAGTGCTGTTTACAACATCTGAACAAAAAAACACACAGTATAATTTAAAATCTTTGCTCAGAAAACAGCTAACTGGCATTCCCAACTGTTCCATGAATGAGTGCCAATGCAGCAGACAGAAACAGGTCCCCTTTCACAAGTCCACGTCATGCCAGAGATTGCTCATATGAGGGGAGTGGGACCATCAGAGAGCTACTTTCCAATTGACAAGGAACAGATCCCCATCAGTCACAGCTGTTGCCTCCTGGTAAGTGGAGATTGGGGAACTTTCATGGTCTCAATGTAATCTCTAAACTAGGGCTCTGTAGGGATTGTGAATACAGAGCAGTCATGAGTGCATAACTCCAGATTATATACATTCATAACCTAGGATTGCTGCCATCCTTGTGTACATAAATGAGCAAACATCAGAACTGGAATTAGGGAAGGGGAACAAAGTGCAACACCTCTCAATTCTTCTTAAATTACCAAGAGGGAGACATTACCTGAGAATGTGAGAGACCATAGAGTTCCACTGGCTACATGGGAAGGGGAGAGTAGAGCAAAGCTGTACTGCACCCTTAAGCTGGCCCATTGTATTGTGGGCAATTGGAGAAGTGCTTACATAAAAGGGTACTGGGATCCTTCCTTTCACAAGCATGCAAAGAGTACTCCAACAGGATTCCAGCCACCATCAAAAGCATTAGTGTTTTCCCAAATCATGCAGGTGTAATGAAAGAACTAGGAAGATATTATTCCCTATCAAAATCCAATGTGAAAGCATTTCCTGAACAGTGTCACCCTCCATATCTTGGCTGGGGATGAAAGGAAAGTTCCACCTGCCACAGATTCATATCCTCCTAAGTATTTTGAATATCTGTTCTAGATATTCCTGGAATTTATAACTGTATCTTTAAAAAGTAAGAAACTTTTTATAATATGTGTACACATACACATGTATTAGGCCTCTATGTTGAAGTGATTCCATAGAAGATTCAGTTGTTATGTTCTCTAAGGAAATGAGCAGCTTGAGTGTATGCTAACAGTTTCGTTGTGTTTCCCTATGTTATTAGCAAAAACAAGATACTCATGAAATGTAAATGAAAAGAGAAGTGCTCATCAGTGGTATAATATTTCTCAGCATGTGGCTGATCTAGAGAGGTTTGAAGAATTTGGTCTTCCTATATGAAATGACCTTGACTCTGGCCCTTTCCACAACTTACCTTTTCTCGGCATTGGGGCGTGGGAATCACACAAGCAGCCTCTTACGAGAGGCTCTCACATCCCCGCTGCTTCGGCTCCACAGCTGTTGCCTGCCAGCTGGCAGACAACATGAGGGCTCTGCCTCTTCCTTCCACAGCACAACCGGGCATTTTCCCAGGATGTGCTGGGGGATGAAGTGCGAGCGCAGTGGCTCCGGAGGCTCCGCACACACGGTAAGTGTGCACGGGGCCCTGGAGCAATGCGTGATCGCGTACCATTTTCGGCTACAAGCCAAAAATGAAATAGCGCACAATCAGCACCTGCTGGCCCTGGCAGCATCGCGTGATTGCGAGGACTTCATCTGAAATGCTTCTCACAATCACACGATGCTCTGGAGGCCCTTTCGCATGGCAAATGCTGTGCGAAAAGGGCCTTTGTCTCTTTTGAGGCTCATAAGCAGCTCTGAACTTAGCTGTCCTCCAGGTTTCACACTTCTGTGAATTAAGTTATGCCATTCTTGTTAGTGAAACTGCTACATTAGTTGCTATTACCTTTCCAAGCCAAGTTCACAAATAGCTTAGAGCCAGGAAATCTGAAAGCCTGTCTTCTTCCATGTTGAATCTGACTAAAATTTGTGTTCCCCATCTTAAAGCTAATGGCATGTCCCACTTTCTAAGGAGGTGAGGTTGACAGGCATGAAGGATTGACCCAGTGTGGCACAGTGGTTTGAGTGTTATACTACCACCCTGGAGACCGGGGTTCAATTTCCTGCTTGGCCTTGGAAACCCACCAGGTGACCTTGGGTGCCTCACACTGTCTCAGCCCCAGAAAACCCTGTGATAGGTTCACCTTAGGGTCACCATAAGTTGGAAACAACTTGAAGGCACACAACAACAACAGCAATAACAACAAAAATATTGTGAAACAGTGTCCTCTCTGTAGAACCTCTTTCTCAAGCAACTTAGGCTGGCTTTTTCTCTAATATCCATTAGGCAGCTGGTTAAGCCCAGGGATGGACAAATTTTTCAGCTTCACTTCTTCCAGCATTCTGACTTTTAATAAATTCTGGTTGACAATAAACTGAAAGAAAAAGCCCACATATCCTTAATTGGGATGGCAAATTTGTCCATTTCACTCCCGCCCTATTTAAATGCTGTGAATTTAGATAATAAAAAACAAAGTCAAATTTAATCTGTCTCTTATATTCCATTTTGGGGCAAGATTCTGGAATGTGTGATAGCCTTCCATCTCCAAGGGTTTCTGGATGAAATGGATTATCTAAATCAATTTCAATCTGGCTTCAGGCCTGGTTATGTGACAGAGACAGCTTTGGTCACCTTGGTTGATGACTTATGCCAGTAATTAGATGGGAGAATGTGTCCCTGTTGGTTCTGCTGAATCTCTTAGCCACTTTTGATGCAATCAACCATGGTATCCTTCTGGGCCGACTCTCTGGGATGGGACGTGAGGGCAGTGGTTCTGGTCATTCCTGGAATTTCAAATTCAGCAGTCAGAGCTGGGGTACTCTTGTTTGACTCCTTGGCCGTTGGCCTGTGGGGTTCCTCAGGGTTCTGTTTTGTCTCCCATGCTGTTTACCATCTACATAGAATCTCTAGGAGAGCTCATCTGGAGTTCTGGGGTTTGGTGTTACCTATATGCTCATGACACCCAACTCTACCTCTCCTTTTTATCTGTTTCCAAGGAAGCTGTGTTAGTACTAAACCAATGTCTGTTGTTGGTGATGGACTGGATGAGGGCAAACAAATTGAAGCTTAATCCAGACAAGACAGAGGTGCTCCTGACCAATCAAAAGGCAGATCTGGGAATAGGAATTCTGCCTGTGCTGGACAGTGTTACACTTCCCTGAAATCTAAAGCTTGCAGCTCCTGGATATTCTCGTAGACTCAACTCTGAGCCTGGATGTCCAGGTTTCAGCAGTGGCCAGGAGTGCATTTGCACAGTTAAAACTTGTGCCCCAGCTACACCTGTTCTCTAAGACATTAGATCTGGCTACAGTGACATGTGCCTTGATTACACCTTGTTTGGACTACAGTAGCTCACTGTATGTGGGGCTGCCTTTTGAAACTGTTTGGAAATCTTAGCAGATTCAAAATACTGCATCCAGAGTGCTGACCAGGGCAATTCAGGGTGCACCTAACTTTCTCATTAAAGCAGCTTCACTGGCCACCTATTTGTTTCCGGGCACAATTCAAAATGCTGGTCATAGAATCATAGAATCATAGAGTTGGAAGAGACCACAGGGGCCATCCAGTCCAAGCCCCTGCCATGCAGGAACACCCATCAAATCATTCCCAACAGATGGCCATCCAGCTTCTGCTTGAAAATCTCCAAAGAAGGAGACTCCATCACACTCCGAGGCAGCATATTCCACTGCTGGACAGCTCTGACTGTCAGGAAGTTCTTCCTGAGGTTCAGGTGGAATCTCCTTTCCTGCAGCTTGAATCCATTGCTCCTTGTCCTAGGCTCTGGAGCAGTGGAAAACAGCCTGCCCCCTCCTCAATATGACATCCCTTCACATATTTAAACATGGCTATCATGTCCTCCCTTAACCTTCTCTTCTGCAGACTAAACATGCCCAGCTCCCTAAGCCGCTCCTCAGAGGGCATGGCTTCCAGACCCTTCACCATTTTGGTCACCCTCCTCTGGACACATTCCAGCTTGTCGATATCCTTCTTGAACTGAGGTGCCCAGAACTGGACATAGTATTCCAAATGAAGTCTAACCAATGCAGAATAGAGTGGTACCATTATCTCCCTCAGTCGAGACACCATACTCCTATTGATGCAATCAAGAATCACATTGGCTTTCTTGGCTGCCACATCACACTGTTGACTCATGTTCAGCTTCTGATCTACTAAGACTCCTAGATCCCTTTTACATGTACTGTTATCCAGCCATGTGTGATTGGTCATGATTTATAAAGCCCTATATGGCTTAAGTCCAGAATATTTGAAAGACCATATCTCCCTATACAAATCTGCAAGAGCCCTAAGATCTGCAGGGGGAGGCTTTCTCTCAGTCCTGCTACCACCCCAGGCTCACCTGGTGAGAACACGGGAGAGAGCCTTCTCAGGGGCTGTTCCACCCTCTGGAACTCTCTTCCTCAGGAACCTGGCTGGTCCCCTCTTTACTCTCCTTTCACCAGCAGGCAAAAGAAATTTTATCTAAGCAGGCTTTTCATAAGTATGCAAGAGGGCTTTTAAGTTATCAAGTTTAAAAAAAATTAGAAATTTTAAATATATATATATATATATATATATATATATATATATAAATTTTAATGTTTTTAATTGTCTTATTAATGTTTTTAACTTTTTGGAAGCTACCTTGGGTCTCACTCTGTAAGAAAGGCAGCATATAAATATAGTGAATAACTAAATAAATAAATATCTGTCAGTTTCATTTCCAGCTATTCTGTGGAATGTTTCTTTTTAAAGAAACTAGTTATGTTATTCACTATATCGATCACTCAACAGATCATTATTTGCAGTTAATGTAAGCCAGAAAATAACTTGTTCGTTTACTTGTTTCTAGCACATTGTCATTTACTACTGCTATTGTATTGAGAAATACACGGCCGTGCTCTCTGTTTCCTTCATCTGTATGCATCAAGTTTCTGGGTAGAGTCCCTAACTAGACTCCCCATGTCCCACCTGCACAGGTACAATATAGCAGCCTCCATGGCTGCCCCATAGACTTCACACAGATGCTTGAGGGAGGAGATACAGAAATAGTAATTTATACATTTCCTTCCCCATAACCCTCTCCTCCCCAACAATTGTTGTAAATGTTATGGCTGGGCCAGAAAGAGGAGTACAGGGAATGAAACCTCCTCTCCTTCTCTGAACTCTCACTTACAGCTTACAACAACCCAACAAGTGTGCACTCTGTGCTGCTGTTTAGGGTAGCCAGCTTGAAAAGTCAGCTCTGTCCCTTCCACTCTCTTCATTTACTCACATTGACTCTCTCTTTCTCTTTCTGGCTGAGGCAGAGCCATATCTAGGGTGAGGCAAGTAGGACACGTGCCCCAGGCACCAATGCCAGGGAAGGGCCCAAAAAAGCTGTGCATGTAGGGGTGGGGGTAGGGGTAAGAAGGTAGGAGTTCAACTTTCATGCTTGCCGCAGGTGCTATTTATGCCAGATACACCATTGGGCTGAGGCAAGAATCTTTTTGTTGTGGTCAGAACAGTGGATGCTGGTTTTCTTGTAGAAGCTTTCTATTTTGAGAACATTTATGACATTATCGCTTTTAAGAAAATTCACAGATCTATAAAATACTGAATGGAGCAGAATGGAGGGGGAATGAGAAATTGGCAAGGACAAGAAAAATATACAGCCAGCTGTCAACTTTCATGAGTTTTACTTTCACAAACTGATTATTCATGAGACTGTACCTTTCCCTTACTGGTCTCCAAGTCTTTCCCTGGTCCTCATCCTAGGTCATTAACACAGTTACAAATATCATCTGGGCAGAGGTAGCAGGGAATTGATGCACCCAGCAAGTGGCATGTGGGCTGAGGGTGTCATGGGCCCAGCTGAGCTCGCCGCCACCGCAGAGGCCACTGCCGACATGGAAGGGAGCTCGGACACGTGGGAGCAGAGCTCCTTACCAGGAGACCTGCGGGAAGTCAGGGAGGCTCCGGCAGGGGCGGGGGATGAGCCCGTTAGCAGCGCCGGGGCCGGCCTGGGGCTCGCCCCGGCGGTCGAGGAGCCTGCAGGCTCACCAGGGAGGGCAGGCCCTGGTTCCAGTCCAGAGTTTCTGCCCAGCCGCGACTCCGGCCCAGAGGAGACTGCCGCCCCTCCTCCCACGTTTCAGCAATGGCGGCAAGGGAAGGAGGCAGTCCACTGGTCCTGGTGGCTGTTGGAGAAGCAGCTGTGGGCTGAGAGTTCCCAGCTGTGAGGCCAGGCAGCAGGCTGAGAGCTCTCAGCTGTGAGCCCGGACCTGATTGGTCACAGCTGGGCTAGGGGCTACTTAGGACGGGCGCTGGGAGGGGAGGACTACGGAGCAACAACCGTCGGTCTACCGCGTCCTCCTCTGCCTACGTCCGGATCTGGCCCCTCCCTCCGACGACCGTGTCCAGCCTCCCTGGTGGCCAAGCACTCCACCTTGCTTTGGGTGACGTAACCCTGCCTTAGCTTGAGAATTAGCTTGCGCTTACTTTGGGACTTAACCTTTGCTTTGGGACTGGTGTACGCTCGAGTGGGGGCTTTCCTGTGGGGGTGCTGTAACCCTCTGTGTATTGGATCCCTCTAATAAACGCTGTTCAACTCCAGCTGCTCGCCCCACGTCTGCTTGGTCTCCACCAGCCGCTGACAGAGGGAGGCAAACAAAGCAAGCCAACAAGCAAGAGGGAAAACAAGCAGATGTATGAGCGAGCAGGCAGGCAAGCAGTGAGCAGAAGCCTCCTCAATCGCAGACCACACGACCTATGAGCTGGAGGAGGCTGTTGACCAGAAAGAAGAGAGAGAGGAGAAGAATGAGCCACTGCCACTGTCACCAGCCCTGCTGTAGCTGCTGCAAAAATATCCTTTCATGTCAGCATCCTTTCTCCTCAAGAGAAAGATGATGACCCTAAAGGAGATTTCTTCAGCAGTGTCATTGTCCTAAGAGACAGAGGAGGCAGAAGTGATGAAGTTGCAGTGGAGGCAGGCTGGGAGCAAGGCAGAGATGGCAGGGGGTTAAATATTTGTGTCTTTTCCATGTTCACAGGAAAAAACACAAATATTTTAAGCCCCCTTTCCAAAAATAATCTGCATCCCTAACTCTCACAAATGTTGAGTGCCAACTGTAAATTGCCCTATTCATCCTTTAATTACTAGACACTATGCGTGCAAAGAAGTATAAATCATTATCTGTTGGGAGAGCTGTCTGTGAAAGCAGTTGGTCAGTTCTTTAAATCAGCAACAGCATGATTCAGGATCACTCTTGGCCATGGTGGGAAGTTAAAATGGCAGCCCCACTAATAGAGAAGAAAGTCTTCTTTGCCAAGACCCTGCTTCAGCGGGGATCTTTCTTCTCTTCTTTTGGCCTCCTGTTTCCCCTAGCTCCTGACTTTTCCAAGCCTGGGGTTCTCAGAGTTTCTGTGACATCAGAGCAGGTCAGCCATTGGAACTGAGTATTTTAAAAAATGAGGTGAACCTTGAATGAATCAGTTGCTTCTGATTTTCCTTCCTGGCTGAACATTTTATGAGCCGTGCCTACCCAAGACAAGAAACCCACATTCCCATCTCATAACACAGAACAAACATAAATGTAGAGCAGGTGTTGTGGTCTCCATGGAGCTGGGAAGGTTAGCTAGCAAGGGTTGTCTTTAGCTCTTAATGAGGTGCAACTTGTTAGGGATTAGATGTCGATTACCCTTGAAAGTCTATGTTAGTACTTCAGCTCACATTGGGTGGTGGGCCAGAGGCTTGAGGATAAGCCTCAGGTATGAGCAAGCATTGGAATTAAATCCTGTTCCATTTTCAATCAAGGGCCTCTCCTTCCAGATGAAGACAAAACAGACCATTGTTTAGATACCAGCGCTGGGTAATTCCCATTTCCTTCCACTTCAAATACATATGAATGTTCCCTTCACTATTAATATTCATTATTCGCTCTCAGCCATTCTCAGAGAGTGCATCAGAGGTCTGCGTTCATTAACATGCTAATTGAGCAGTCCCTCCCAGTGGAGTTTCTAAAACTAACAGTAAACAGACCTGGTTAGCTCAGTCGTCTTCCTTTCTTTATTAATAGTACAGACGTGTGTGGAGATCAGTCATCTGGGATCAAGAAATCTGTCAATTTTGATTTTATTTCAGTTTTCATGTTTTCATTCTTAAAATCATTAGATTCCATTTCCCCATCAATTTTCAATTTTTAAAATAAAAATAAAAACTGTATTAATTTTCCTGTACAGTTCTCCAATTATATGACTGCATGCACAATTCTGTATAGTATTTTTGTAAGCATGTCTCCTTGAAGTAGTGCATCATATACCTTATTTTCATAGACTATGCATTGTTATTTATATGTTTTCTAGTATAATATTACATATGGAGCATGTTCTAGATACTTTCCTTAATTAGACACATAGGAGCTACCTATCTAATTTTACACTTCTTGGCTCACACAAGATGGTTGGATCAAGAAAACTTCATCTGTATTCTCCTGTCCCAGGCCACACTGGGAAATTCGGCATGGAGAAACTATATGGAGTAGATGTTTACTTAGCAGCTTCTTACGCTAGTACCTCACAGAATACTGGTTTTGTTGTGTGGGAAGGGACCATTTGATCTTCTCATTTTTATGGTTGCTCTGTAAGTGTGTAAGCCATGCTGTGAGGGACATGATCACATGGTTGTTGATTCCACTCCACAATAGCTGTATAGATCCAGTGTGATGCAGTAGTCAGAATGCTAAGCTGCAATGTAGGAAATCTGGGTTCTAGTTCCTACTAGCTATAAAACTCACTGGATGATCTTGGGCCAGATGCTCTCTCTTTTTTGGCCTGTGCTATGTCACAGGATTGTTGTGAGAATAAAATGGATGGAAGAGAGCCATATATTCCATGTTGAGCTAATTGGAAAAAAGGCAGGATATAAATAAATAAATAAATAAATAAATAAATAAATAAATAAATAAATCACTGTTAAACTAAGTATTAAAAGAAATTGGGAACCTTGGGTTGCATATGGCAACCAGGGTCTTTTATGCAACCCAGGATCCCATAACCTTCTGAAGGACCATGCTACCATTTTCAGGGAGCAATTGCCACAAGCAATCAGATCACCAGTGCTGGTTGTGCATCAGATAGCAAAAACACATACACCAACCCCTACAGATACTGAAAAATGACCAATGAATTCCCCTCTCAAAAAAAAAAAAAGTAATTTCCAGTCCCATTTATGGGAATAGCTGATTTTCAGGCGATTTGGCCTGGTGGTGCAGTGAGTAAAAGCCAGTACTGCAGCCACAAGGTTGTGAGTTTGATCCTGCCAGGCTCCAGGTTGACTCAGCCTTCCATCCTTCTGCAGGTCAGTAAAATGAGTACTCAGCTTGTTGGGGGCAATTAGCCAACACATTGTAAACCGCTTAGAGAGCTGATAAGCGATATAGAAATACACATGCTAATGCTATTGCTATTGTTATTTGCCTTCCATGGGGACATGACACAATAACTGGCCTACACACCTCCACAGTTCCCCAACTCACAGTGTAAAACAAAACTAGTTGATGGGTACAAAATGGATATATGTCACCTGAAACTAACACAGGCCTAAAGATATACGGATCTCAACTTTTCTCCATATTTTTAAGCTCTTTTTATTTTATTTTATGTGAAGGAGGAAGATCCATGTGATGCACACAAATTCACTCTACCATAGGGCTCTCTACATATTGTAGACTTCCAGTCCAGTCCAGTCACTACAGCCAATGGTATGTCAATTACAATTGAAAACATCTCAAGGGCCAAAGATCTCCTACTCCTGCTGTTTGGAAAGTTTCATTACTGAAACTGAAATGGTATGGAGTGCAGCATGCTTTATATGTATCAACCATTTATTTCTGTTTGTATGGGATTGTCTGACCCAAGCTTTGAGACTATATTGTACTGGCAATGACCAATTCTCAGGTGTTTTTCCTCCACCTCAAAACAGCCCTTTTTCTGGTTCACTTGTGTTTCAGTGGCAAAGTGAAATTTTTCACGGTGGGGAAAGAACTGGTATGGCATACATTTTTTTTTTCAGAGAACGTCCTTTTTCTGAAGTGCTTTTTCAAAATTGGAAATTTCAAAATAGCTACATCCTTACTATTATAGAGGTCACTGCTGCTTGTGCTGGTTAGGGGTAATGGGATTTACAGACCAATATGCAGAGGGTCACATATTCATAATCCCCACCCCCAGGATGGTATGAACATATTTTTGCAGAGCTTGAGAAAGTTACTTTTTAGATTATGGTTCCCAGCAGGGCTTTCCAAATAGTGTGTCACAACACATTAGCGTGTCACCTGCAGTGTGTTGGTGTGTCACCTCTCCAATCAAGAAAGACTCTCCCCCCACTTGAGCCTGGCCCACTGCTGTTGTTCTCTCTGGGGCCTTTCCTGGCAAGGGCAACAATAGTGGGCCAGGATTGGGAGGGGCTGTCTTTCCACCCCCAGATATACCACTGGGTACCTCCGGTTTTCTGTGTCGTGAAATGATGCATGTCGAAAAAGTGTCACCAACATTGAAAAGTTTGGAAAGCTCTGGTTCCCAGGATAACCAAGCTATGCTGCCTGAGGATTTTGGGAGGAATAGTCCAAAACAGATAACTTTGGTAAAACTATAAAGCTGTTATAATAGTTGGATTATAAATCACAATCAGGAGGAAAGTCGCTTTTACAGTCCAAAATCCTTTGAGTGTTAAAGGATACATTTGATGTCTGACACATAGACATTTCAGAAACATCCTCTGAGAAATCTTAACTGCTAATATTCATACCATTTCTCCCTCTCTTTTCTCATTCTGGAGAATGCAATTTAAACTTGACATGTAAAATTGATCTTAAACAGCTGAGTCTGACATTCATAGCCATTTCATTTTTAAAAAATAAGAAGAAAATCCCAATTGTAAGCAACCGGTGGCAGTCGTTCAGTGGCAGTGAATTCCTGGCAAGGTTCTCCTACTACTATAAGTAGAGATATTTAAGAAAATAAATAAAATAAAATTACTCAGCATTGTCACTAGCCATGGCCAACAGAAATATTTGATTCTGAGACCGGTGCAACCAGAAATCCACTTGAGATGCCCTTCAAAAAGCAAAATGATGGATTCAAGGGGACATGAAATAGAAAACTAAGAAGATGAGGTCTGACTTTGATACTTGCTTAGTATGATAGAGTAATTTACTTGCCATATAGATCTCTCAGTGAAAGAGGAAAAGAGAGGGGGAGGAAAAGGAAGCTGTAATGTGTCACCTTATCTAAATAAGGAACCTGTCATTCCTGAAATGCTCTTTAAACTATGATAGATAGTTCTGAGTCAAGGGGGAAAAGAGAGATTTTTGCCCCAGTGAAAGGAGATCCTTTCAAACAGGAAAGTTTACAACAAGCCCTTATTTCCCGTCTGAAGATGGATGAGCAAGAACAATGAAGAAATACAATTAAATTGTTTATTTACTGAGAAGATTGTGTAATTTGACTTGCATGGTGTCTTTCAGTGTAGAAGTACACAGCTGTATCATCAATGCAGATACTATAGCTTAGGAATGTGTTTTGAACATTAGTGGTTCAAATAACATGCAAGGGCCACAGACTTTTATTGCCTTTTTTTTATTATTTTACTTTGATGGTAGGGATAAGGGAGAACACAATATTTGTCCTTTTTTAAGAAAAGAAACGAAGGCTCTTTCACTATACAGAGTTATAGTGCTACGATATCACCATAATGGCTATGTTTCCATCCTATGGAATCCTGGGATTGGCAGTTTAGGGAGAGGCATTTAGAAATCTCAGCCAGAGAACTCTAACTAGAAACCCCAGGATACCATAGGAGGCCTCCATGACAGTTACAGAGGAATCATAGCAGTATAATTTTATAGTATGGCAGGAATGCATATATGGGAAGAGGAAAGGTTAGCCATTATGAACTGAAATAAACAGAACAGAATCCTAGCAAACAAAAAAAAAGTGGGATGTATGATTGAATTGATTAATCAGAAATCCTAAACACAATGGAATGTGGGATTGAGAATTCTGGGCATGGCAACGTCTTGCTGTTTGAATGTGGGTCAGTTATTAACTCCTATCACCATTCACAAGTGGCTATACCATCTAGGGGTTATGGTTGTTACAGATGAACAATATCTGGCATGCCACAAGTTGCTCACCTGATATAAATGCAGTTCTGGAGACCTCAGCTCCAACAACAATGGCAATGATTGCTGCATCCCAAATCACCAAATTTACCCTGTAACACAAACACACAAACACACACACAAAACCTAATCTGATTTCTAGTTCCAACCAGAATGGACCACCTAAATCAATGAGACTTACAAAAATGTTGGCTTTCCACAGTAGATGTAGTTGGTGTTCTCTGGTTGGAACTAGCAATTGCATTTTTGCCCTTTGACTGGAAAGAAGACTAAGCATGGATAAAAGATAAAGTCTCATTGTGATTAATGATATAACAGGCAATATGGTAATGATCACAGTCATTAGAATTCCTCATCAAAGTTCAAAAAAATTGGCCTGAACATAAACAGTGTAACCTGTGGCACATCCATCGTTTCTCCCCTACCTCATGAACAAATATGCACCAACCTATTAACAGGACTTTTTGCAGAAAACAAACTCTCAAGGTTAACTGGCCACAAATGTATGGATAATGATTTCCAAAAGTGTTGAAACATGATTCCATTTAGCTTTCTCTGTCTCATTCTATATATTGTGGCCAAGTTTGTGACAGACTTGCAAAACAATATTGAAGTGAGCTCTGCCTGGGAGTGTTCAGAAAAAGAGACAGAGAGAAAGAAAGAGGCATGATCTGTTTCATTGTTTGCACAGCATTTTCATCAGTAAATGTGCTGCTCGCCAAACATAGAAGAACCTGACAGACAAGACCTACCTAATTTAGTCCATGCCTGTCTGACATCTCAGCAGGGGAGGAGAGCAGTGATTTGGAGAGAGCTAAGGCTCCCGGCTCCACTTGAGACAGTGTATTATGAACAATGCTGAAAAGTACTTTCTGGGTATATTGCATCACCTGTCTGGGTTTTTGTTTGGTTCCATAAAGTGAAATAAGTCCACTTTTAAAGCCTGGTGGCTTAGAACAAGCATTCTCCAATCTGGTGCTCTCCAACCAGATTGGATAATTAAAACTCCTATCACCTTCTGCTAATAAAATTTCCCACCATCCTTGACTCTCCCTTGTCTGCTTTGGCTCAAGGGAGTTCATAGAATCATAGAATCATAGAGTTGGAAGAGACCACGGGGCCATCCAGTCCAACTCCCTGCCATGCAGGAACATACATCAAAGCACTCCCAACAGATGGCCATCCAGCCTCTGTTTAAAAACCTCCAAAGAAGGAGACTCCATCACACTCCATATTCCTTATTCCACTGCCAAACAGCTCTGATCATCAGGAAGTTCTTCCTGGGTTTTAGGTGGAATTTCCTTTCCTGTAGTTTGAATCCATTTCTCTTTGTCCTAATCTCTGGAGCAATGGAAAACAAGCCTGTTCTTTTTTCGATATGACAAATGAGTTGTAGCCATCTATAGGATGCCAGTTTGGAGAAGACTAGTCTAAGACTTTAAGTTGGCAATGGCATTTCCTCTTTTTCCCCCCACATAGATATTGTAGGACAGCAGTTCTTAACCCCCAAGGGGCCACAATGTCTTCACAGGGGGGTCACTAAGGCTTGAGAAGAAATGTTATGAGTTTTTATGGTTAAAAAAGAAGGGAGGGAGGAGGGAGGGGGAGGGAAGGGAGGAAGGAAGGAAGGAGGAAGGAAGGAAGGAAGGAAGGAAGGAAGGAAGGAAGGAAGGAAGGAAGGAAGGAAGGAAGGAGCTCAGCACTTGCTATTTCTGCACATGGTGACAGCATGCAAGTGAATGATGCCAAGTGGCTGAGAGAAAGCATGTGACATTTCTTGCTATTGTGCATACACCAAGAAGCTGCCTTGAAGGAAGTCTTCATGGTCCATGGCAACAAAATATATTCAAAGGAGGTCCATGGTAAGAAAAAGCTTAAGAACCACTGCTGTAGAAGTTGAGCAATGCATCTGATGACAAACTATTTTAGCCATATCCATCAGCTGTGGAACAGAAAGACCACCTTCCTCTTCTTCCCTTTAATATAGCAGAAATTGATGGATTTCCTAATTTTAAGTTTGTCACCAAAAAACGTTTGTTACTGTTCTACGTTAGGGGCCCTTTTCACACTATAGCATTATAACACCATGGCTCTTTTCTCACGGGCCTTTTCTCGCGCGACAGCCCCGTGAGCCTCGCGGGAGTGGGAGCGTAGCTCCGCATGACGCACTCCCACTTCCGCCAGGCTCACGGGGCTGAAGCGGCGCGAGCGGGGGTTTTTTGATTTTCGCTTCAAAGCGAAAATCACCCGCGCTCGTGCAACGCTCCCGGCGCCCACGCGCACTTACCTCTTGTGCGGAGCATCGGGAGCCGGCTGGGTCGTGCTTCCTTCCCTCTGCCCCTGCGGAAGGAAGGGGCGGGGCGCTAGCGCGACGGACACGACACGTCCTGCTTCGCGCACATGCAGGGGGGAGGCGACAAGCGCCTTTCTCGCTCGCGCGGGGGGGATGGAGGGGACAGGCTCCTTTCTCGCGTGCGCGGGGGGGGAATGGATGGACGCGCAAGCCACCGCCGCCTCTGGGAGGCTGCCGCTTCCCCGCTTGTTCCTTTGCCTGCAGAAGGAAGGAGGGGGAAGCGGCAGCCTCCCGGAGAAGGCTTCTTGCGCGAGTCGCCCTCCTCCATCGCGCGAGCGCCGGCGCTGCGAAAAGGGCCCATGATTCCACTTTAACTTCCATGGCTTCACCCTATGGAATCCTGGGATTTGCAGTTCATGAAGGGGCTCTTAGAATCCACAGCCAGAGAAATCATCTGGCCAGACTGCATAACCCAGAGTTCCATACGGTTCAGCCATGGCAGTTAAATTGGAATCATGGTGCTATAATTCTATACAGAGAAAATGCCCCTGTTGATTGGTGCAACTGCTTTTGTGGGATAAGACATCCTGAAATTGTTTTCTAAACATAATAAATCATTAGGACATCGGAAATGGCTAGAACAGTTTATTCAGCTTTGATTTTTGTGATTCTCCATGCTTCATTTAAGCATCCCTTAAATTCTACCGGCTGAAAAAGTCAATAGTATATGACTCCACTCTGCATATCATTGACATATCAGTCCTTGGGAGGTGCTATGAGCAGTTGATTAGATGTTTCATGCTGTGGCGCATACGCACAATCCATTTAGTCACCTCGGAGGGGAACATAACAGCAACAGCTGTTTGGTGTCGCAGATGAAGTTCCATACAACACTTCCAAGCAATTGAAATGTCTTCTCTTTTTTCAAAGGACATTTTTCTAAAGCTGTCACTGTTTGAATAGAATATGGTTATTGAATTACCGTGGAGCTAATTCTCAGTTCAATATCATTATTCTGGTGCACTAAGATTGCAGGTAATATTGCTGAATAAAAATAGCACACACAGGTAAGAAGAAAAGAAAACTGTCCCAGACCGTTGCATACACAGTCCTAGAGACAGCTGCATGCCCTGTTAACCAAGTGAAAACAAGCCCACTCAGAGCAGCAGCAAATTCCTTTATACCATCCCTTCACTCCTCCACTTACAGGGAAAGAAAAGGTGGACATACTTCCAAGAAACCTTCGCAGAAGAGGAACTGCTGAAACACAAATGCAGAAGCTTTAGCCCTCCAGAAGTTTGGATTGCAATGTTATGGTACCGCGCACCCCCACCCCTACGATTGGCATGGTTTAATTAGCAAATATTATTTAATTGGCACTATTAATTGGCACTGATATAAATGATACCTGAGGTGACTGGAAAGTCATGCTGGAAGAGGCATATTACTGACTGTAAATGTGAGATTACAAGGCAGGTCAGCCAAATCCACCACTTAGGTAGAAACCAAGTCATTTTCAGGCTAATAGCACGTACCCTCTCGAGACTATAGACTTAAAGATAACAAGCCAGACATCTCAGAGCTGAAAAGGGAAATCACCACGAAATTGTGATTGTTTCACCTCTGACCCCAAACACCTGGACATTTCCCTATTTTCTTCCCCACGTCTCCACAATATTGGGCTATTAGGACAGTCATTATCCTTTTCTCCCCTAAACACTAAGACTATTAACTCTGTTTGGACTTCATTATTTGTATTGCAACTCCCATTGTCTGCTTGGGTGGGAGAGCAATTCACACTCATACTCACAGGATATTTTTCAAGTATAAGAACTCCTGATTTCAAGCTGTTCAGTGCAGTTTCTCACCTTTCTGAAAGCCATGCTGTCCATTTGATTCTGGAATAAGAACTGTCCTTAGGTACCTACCTATGCCACATCACTGCATTTTCCGCTGGTCTCTGGACCAGTAATTATTGCCTAATCCCAAAAAGTTCTGTATCCACAGTTTCCTCCCTTTTCCTTTCATTAGCTCGTCTGAGTGTGTGTTTGGATCTTTGTGTGCTTATGTGAACCTTTTCAATAAAAGACTTTTTAATTTCATTTTTGGAATCTCTTGCTGATTCTTTCCTGCATGACCCTGTAACCATAGGTGGAAAGATCTTGTTAAATTACCCCCCTCTCGCAGGCCTTCTGACTTTGAGCTAATTATTCCCCACTTTTGAATGGAGGTACTGGCATCACTGGTGGCGCCATGTGGCACCCACATTTTTGGTGTATGGCCAGTGAGAAAGGACTATATTTAGGGGCTGTAAGTCAATCATTGATTAATTGTAAAGGATTGTAACAAAAAAGGCAGGGGAGACTTTGCCAAGGAGGGAGTGCAATAAGCACAGAAGCTTGACATGTTATCAGGGCGGGAACATGAGACAAGGTATCCTGGAAGACAGCATGACTGTGATGGAAAATTGCATTACTGTAGTTGCTGAGGTCCAAAATATATTTAATTACTTATTTATTCAAGGCATTTATTTATCAGTTAACTTGAATCCTATTTTGGAAAAAAAGGAGGGTACAAATCAAAGGCATACATACAAACACATACATACATACATACATACATACATACATACATAATTTCTTACCCACTTATCGTATGGATCAAGACGGAGAACAACAAATTAAAAACCTAACAGCAGGTAATATCTCTTCTTGATGTAACAAGGCCCCTGAGATGATGCACAGCCAATTAAAAAAAATATCAAAAACATTAAAATAATATTCCCTTCTTTAATATATTTAAAATTAAACTCTTCCTTCAATGTAATTCTAAAGCTCCAGGAAAAAGTTAAAAAAAAAATGGGCAGGCCAAAGTTTCTTTAGTCCTATCTGACTAATGTGCTGTTTCCAATTTGTTAGTTGGCCTGAATACATGATATAGAAATAATGAATATAACCTTGATCCTCCAAATATAGTAATAGCAAATTCATTCTCTTAACACTGGTAGGAATGAAAACACTATTCAAATATGTGAAAAATAGTTAAAAAAAATTTTTTTCCAGGGATTTGGAAACTTTGATGAGAAAAATCTTCACAGTTCATGATTTATTTTGTACAAAATTTGCACATGCCCATTTTGTGCAACATCCCCCCCACTTTCTACACAAAAAATAATACTTGTGTGCATAAATATTTTCTGTGCAGAACATGCTGTTTCAAGCATACAACATGCTGTTTTCTGTGCAAACCAACCACAAGTTTTTGTTTGTTTGTTTTGCCTTTTGGCAAAATTAGCCTCAAATTGCAAATACATTTCAAAACTCTTGTGATTTTGGAAGAATGTCTCATGTTGGGAAGAAAATTGCTTGTGTCTTTCTTCAAGATGAAAATTAGTGAAAAATTATATCCCTAAAAATTGGATCTTTGTGTAGCGAGTATGATTATCAGCAGCCAATGAATATCAGCAGCTAAAGAGAAAGAAGGCCAAAGAGAAGAACTCACACAACTGCAATCAAATATAACAAAAAAAAAATGAGTAGACCTTTCTCAAAAGAGAGGGAAAATAGCCCAATGGTCAGGAAAAACTGAATGCTGACAGAATCCCTCAATGAGTTATGGCCAAAAAATGATGAAAAGGAAGAATGGAGTATCTTGGAATGAAGTATGCTGGAAGTACGACTGGCTAGCCTTCAAGCAGTCTGCATTACAGCATTTTGTTAGAAGCTCCACCTTGTTAGAAGTAAACAAATAATATAAATGGATCTGTCAATCTCTAGAACTTTCTCTGCAAGTACAGCTTCAAAACCCTGTATGGAAGAAGCCTTCAGAGAGTTCTCTCCTTTGGGTGTCTGAACAGATTAAGATGCATTACTTTGCATGTGGCAATAGGTGTAACAGGTAATCCAGCACTTAGACCTGGTAATATTCCAGATTGTTTTCCAGATGCAGAAAGAATCTCACATGAGATGTCTTCAGTACAGTACATCTTAGGGTCCTTTCTCCAACTCAAAGACACCAACATCCTAGCAATTTTTCCCCGCATATAATTTTGGTTCTACAATCATATATTACAGAATACTGTTCAGTAACTGCTGTGTTTATAATTCAATTCAGTGGCACACATTAATCCACCATCTTTAAAGAAAAAGTTGGAACCACTGCATCATAGCACATGCCACAAGCCACACACTATCATGTTCCAATTATGGAAGTGAGAGATTGTGTAGCTGTTTCAGATTCCTTTAAAAAAAATTAATAAATAAAGTCCAGCAACTGCATGTCTATGTACACTGCTTTGCTGGAATACAGATTTAAAAACAGATACTTTATTTGGTTATTGCTGTACATTGAACATTAAAACACACAGACTTAAAAACCGCAGAAGATAGCTGATCTATCATCTTAACCCATCACAGAAGGAGAAAAAAATGACAGCCAGCCATGGATTTCTTGCCCCCAAACCCCTTTCTTCACCCAAGGTCAAGGCAAATTTGGTGGGGAAATGTTGCAAATTGGGTGTTATAAATCTGAAGGCACTCCCACTAGTAAGACTTATAATACTACTAGATTTGAACATAAAGAATTCAGTAATGCAAGGAAAATGTTATACTAAAAAGGAAAAGAAAAGAAAAGAAGTGGTCTGGGGTTAAAAAAATGAGATACTGAGGGAAGACAGAGTCAGTACAGTGGGGTGGGAAGAAGATCATGTACTGCACTATTAAGCAACTGATATAATTCCCAAATGTTTTATATACCTGGAGGCACATTTTATCTAATCCAGCAAGGGCGGTACACTTGCAGATGGTGGCTTCCAGTTGCATATCCATTCCTAAAAGGAAACTAATAAAGCATGAAAAAGATATTGTTCTTATGATTCCTTAAGCTCCAGTTCTATATCCCGCATAAAAGGTACTGCTCAGATGGCTTTGGTTTTGCCATCTTATTTTTCCTTTTTATATGCATGCTGAGGGATAAAATAGTTTATTGTTTTTCAAGCCCACTGTTGATTCCTGTCCCCCTAAAAGTTGTCAGCTTCAGTGCATCTCCTTTTGGAACCTTTGCTATGTCAAGGGTTAAGGTTTTCCTCACTATTTTGGAGTGTCATTTTCCATTACCCAAGAGATGATGCTTCCAAAATCAGCCAACCATTAAAATGGTTCCAAGACACTTGGTGGAAAGTAATCCCCACAGGGGGTTTTTTTGCAGAAAGAAAAAGAAAATTGTCAAATGTTTATGCTTGCGAGGGGAAGGAGGGAATTCACCACCACTGGAATAATCCATGTGAATGTGAAGTTTCAGGCAGGAATCTAGTACAGAGGTGGTCAGGCTCAAACTGACCTCTATGTTGGATTGTGACTATTTAGATTGGCAAACAATTTTGCAGAAGATGTCCTTCATTCTCCCCATAACTTGCCCCAAACATATTGCTGCCTGAAGCAGGACAAGATGATGTCTCTCCCTATATCATGTACAGAAGCTGTCTGAAGTGGCTGTGGAAACTCTTTTCAGCATTTATACTATGGCATCTCAGAGAGCTGGCTAGTTTTAATGGCCCAGGATCATTAATATGGTACACAGAGCTCCTTCTCCTTCTGAAGGAATTTCAGGGTGATTGCCAAAGAGGCTTCCACTTCCCCATCTCATCATCTGGAGATATCACCTCTCTTTGCCTAATGGGATCATAGACCTTCACTCTCCCTTCTCATAAATCCATCCATAGCTGTAATAATCCAAAAAATGTATAAGTTTAATACTATGGAAAAAGATAGGACACAGCAGCAAATATATGGAGGAAGGTGCCCAACCAGTATCCCCCAAAGCTTTAACTGCAATCCTGGCAGGGATGCTGTGACTGTTGCAAAACACACATACACACCCTGCTGCTGAATCACCTCCAATTGCTTTTACCAGCCCACCTCTTTGGCAGTCCTCATTTGGGTTGCTCTTTCCCTGCTGCTCCTAGAAGTGAGCAAAAGCTGATATCTGTCACTGGGGTGCATGTTTGTAACTGTGTGACAGAGAAAGTCCATTGCTTGAAATCATTTGTTGCAGTGGTAGATTATCTGCCACCATCACCCATCTGCTACTGATGCTTCAACAAGAGAAGGAAGGAGGGGAAGTGTGTCAGCTACATGCCACGGGTGGATGGAGAGGCCTTTGTTTGGGAAGAACACAGCCTCATTCATCCAGCATGCTTCCCAAATGGCAAGGAGGGGGACCAGCACTAGTTCTAACTCACATTAGCAAAGAATAGGGAAACCACCTTTCAATTTGGCCTGCTTGAGCCCAGTAGGAGCTGGATATGGAGAGCCCTCTTCCAGAACTTTCCTCCTGTTCTAGAGCTGGCTGGTGGCTTCCTGGAGAAGTCTAAAAAAATAACTTTCCAAGATTTGTTACTATGCAACCTCTGTAGGATTGCTCTGCTTGACTTTTTGCACTGTCCATTGCAAACACGAAGAAAAACCATCCCTGTACAGCTTTATAGATCTTTGCCTCATTGTTGTATTCAGGCCAATGGTAAGAGTCCGAGTGATGGGCAGACAGGCAGAAAGAAGGCACAGCTTCAAGTGAGTGCTTTGCTCCAAGGATTGTGGGAATGAACTGAGATCTTTTATAGTGCTGACCTAGGACTACGCCCTCCAAGGTCCTCCTCTTCCTGCTAAGTAGGAAGCAGATGTGGAAAATTTCAAAATGGTTGGGTCCCAGTTTTGTGACTGGTATAGTACTCAGTTTAAATGAATTTAACCATATCTGATTTTTAGTGGAACAAACTTTTTTAAACAAGGACTTCCATTGTCTTTTTAAGAAGCCTTGCCTTGCTTTCACATGTTGCTTTCTGAATTGCTCTCCGGTTTAAAAAAGAGGTAGCCTTGCTGTGTGTTTGTAAATGAATGTATTCATTTGTGCATAAATGTTTCCCCTTGGTAGCCAATTGCTTTCCCTCTCCCTTCAGTTTCCACC
Source organism: Ctenosaura bakeri (assembly GCA_948474755.1). Lineage (NCBI taxonomy): Eukaryota > Metazoa > Chordata > Lepidosauria > Squamata > Iguanidae > Ctenosaura > Ctenosaura bakeri. The sequence continues at coordinate 94,363 of CAOLHI010002332.1, forward strand.
ACTTTAAAAAGATAATCTCAATAAACCCTCTGTACCTACCCCTCCCCTTCACCACTGACTGGTTGCAGCAATGGAAGAAAACAACAACAACAAGGGGAACTTGTAATTTATTCAAAAATAGTTTTAATTCCAGTGTAAATCAATTCATTGTCTCACAGGCACAGACACAACCAGTTACTCTACCCCCGCCCTCCGCAGCTTCCTTTCGTAATATATCAGCATACCGTTTTCTCATTTCCACAGGGGAAGAGTGGGCCAGTCAACCACTCTGCTGCCTCTCTTGCTGTACTCAGCTTTGAAGGAAGAGAAATGAAATAAAGAAGTGGTCTGTAGTTATAAACACCTTTGAAAGGGATGACATACTGAAGCCTCAGCAACACCTCCAAAGCACTGCAAAGCATTGCAAAGTTTTCCATTGTGAAATCACTTATTTACTAAACACCTGGGGAGAGGGACTTAAGACCACCATAAAAGGGGGCAGGGTCATATGTGACCCAAGGCTGCACTTCCCTGGCCTGCAGCCTGGCCCTTTATTACTTCTCTAGAAGCTCTTGGCTTCCTGTATCATAGAGTTCCTCGAGGTGAGCAGCCTGTCCCATTGGCAAGGTTGTCATGATCACAGTGGCCTCAGGTTCACAGGATGCTGGATCTACCCAGTTCCAGGATGTCAGGCCTAGTGGTTCAGGCATGTTAGGTCTGGCCAGCTCAAAGGCAGGACTTGAAGCCTCTACTTATTCCTCAGCCACTAAAGCCATTTCCACACTACATGGTTATAGTGCTCTTATTCCACTTTCAACATCCTATGGAATCCTGGGGTTTGAGTTTAGGGAGGGGCATTTAGAATTCCCAGCCAGAGAGATCTTTGACCTCAGTAAACTACAAACCCCAGGATTCCACAGGATGTTGAGAGTGGAATAATAGCACTAGAACAGGGTAGTGCACAAATGGCATAGGTCTATGGGTTCAAAATGCTACTAAATTCCCAAGACATAGCACTCACTGGAAATTGCCTGTACATTAACTATGACAGAGGTTTCATCCCTTGTTCAATTGTATGGCAACAGATTTCCCGGCTTTCCATACATATATATTCAGCATCTACCATGTAGAGCTGATATTTATTGCATCAAGACTACTATGAAAGGAGGGGGTGGGGTGGAGAGATGGACATAAATACATGGCAATGGAAAAAAATATTTGACTTCACCCCACTCCCCGCCCTTTTCTTTTCAGTCAGACGGGCTGAAAAATAGAAAAAGCAATAGCTTGAGAGGTACATTTTCAATCATCTTGAAATGCCCTTTTACCCTAGTAATTTACTTCCCGACAGCACACGCATTTTAAATGAATACTTTGCTAACATCTTTTTTTTTTTTTTTTTACAAAAGGAAAAGGAAAGTGGTTAAAAAGTGAAATGAACACATCACGCTCCAAAGATGAATGAGGTTTTGGAGGGGCGGGAGATAGAGGTCATTTGAATTATATGTAACAGATCTATAACTCATGATGATGAGAGCACTGACAGTAAAAATAATGGCTGGGAAGCTGGGCAAGAGACAGGTGGAAGAGCCACCAATTTCACAAAGACACTGATCAGAGGCTGAATTCTAGAGTGTATGTGTTATGATTTAACTAGAATGCCCAATATGTTACATATGTGTACCCATGACTTTATCATACAATGCTATAGATAAGTTCTTGGAATTAAGGTCCATTGAGTTCAGTCAGGCTTGTAGCCTGTCAATGAAACCCTGTGTATATCTGAGGCCATTGGGTCTTACTCCCAAGAAAGTGTGCCTGAGACTATAGCCTTAAAACACAATCCTTTTACATATATCTACCCAGTAGTAAATTATGCCAAGTTCAGCAGCACAGTCCCAGTTTAGTATGCGTGCTATAGGTTTGCAGCTGTATAGTCATCTTGCATATGTTTACTAAGAGGAAAGTCCCATTGAATTCAATTTTATTTCTCATGAAAATGTGTACAATAGTGCAGTTTTAATGTCTCAGCATATTTTCATTCCAGGTAACCATATGAATTGCCTAATGAAAACAACTCATTTTTCACACTACACTGTTATAGTGTCATTATTCCATTTTCAATATCCTATGGAATCCTGGGGTTTGCTGTTTAGGCATTTAGAATTCTCAGCCAGAAAGCTCTTTGGCTTCAGTAAACTACAAACCCCAGAATTCCACAGGTTGAAATAATAGCACCGATAACAGTGTAGGGCAGAAATGGCTTTAGTCAAATGAGGAATATGGCAGATTAGAGATGGAAATACTATTTTTTTAAAAGGGGGAATGTCATGAAAGGACAGCAAATGGTTAATATTTAAGTTGTTAATTTCTTCTTCTGTTTTGGTTTAATTTTTTTTTTTAACAGCTAAATTTATGAAGAGTATTTTCCATTAAAGTAGTTCAACTTATTTGGCTGAATCCCAAATAAAGAAGTGATTTGGGTTGATTTGTGTTAGTTGTGGAATGCATTGGAATGGCCCAATTTGTCTCCAAAGTATGACCCCAGTCCAGAGACCTGGGCATAAAAAATAAGCAGTCAGTGTGTTTCAAACATGACTATATAAGGAAGACACATATGTGCTGTGATACCAGGGAGAAAGGGGAAATGAGCTGCGTTCCTTGACAGCATTAATGTGCAACAAGGGACATGAATCTCACCAGCACTTCTAGTCACACTGCTTATGGGAAGATATTATCTAAGGTCATTGAAGTTATTTCACCAATTTTCTCTACCATTTCTTCCCTCTGTATTGGTGTTAGCAGATTGTGAAAAAAATGTGGTGAAGGATGATTGACTGTTGCTCTTATTGAGTCTCACTGTAATATATTTCATACTGTTGAATAGCCTAGCTTAATCTTTTGCTTGTCGTAATCAAAAGATTAAGTGAATCTATGTGTGGACTCAAAGACTCAGTGAGTCTATGTGTGGTATCCTTTTCCCTTCTCATCTGGCTGCTGCTGCAATTGCCATCATTGCTGCTGTTTGCTTAGATGTTGGATGGAAAGCAGTATGACTTATCATAGAAAAGGCAAAAAACTGTCTGAACCGTTTGAGGTGGGAAAGCATCCCAGGACTACTCTCTGCTTTCACTATAGGCAGCAAATAGGCAGATCATAGCTCTGGACACAGGCAGAAGAAAAGTCAAAGCCACCTGGCAGCAAGGGAAAGGCCTGTAGGGCAGGAATAAAGGCTGGTGGCACCAGCAGTTCTCAGTCCTCACAAACAGGAGGCTCAGGGACCCAACTCTTGAAGAGATGGGATGCAGCAAGTATGGGGACATGAGAGGGAAGTTTTCCATGTCAGTCCAGATCATAAATGTCTTAATAGGGACGCAGAGGTTTGTGAGAGAGATTTTACCAGTTTGACCGTTAGTAGTAACAAATGAAGGATGTGCTCACCACTGTCCCACTACCTTATACCATTGAATAAGAGCACTTGGTGTTCGGGTAGAACAAAGCAAAACAGCATCCTCTCTTCCAGTATTATCATACATCTCAATTAAACTCTGAAAGACTTAGGTAGATAATGCTCTGAGGGACAGCATAAGGACAAAAGTACTAAGAAATTAATCGCCAAGCCTGAGCAATCAACAACAGCTTTTAAAAACTGTTGGGGTGGTGGTGGAAATGAGTGATGTTTGTAGATATCTAGCACAAAAGCCCCTGGAGTTGCTTGCATGGAAAGGGATACAGTTAATAATCTCTTTAGATTCTAATATGTCTCCAAATATTATATAGATGTGTGTTTTGTTTTGTTTTGTTTTGAGAAATGTTTATAGCCATTGCTGATTTCCCAATGCACGTTAATGGGAAGGACTGGCAATCTGGATTCCCACATCTCAGTAAAGATTTGAAATCTGAATCAGAATAAATTGGGCCTGGAACAATCTAGTCCAAACAAAGTGCTGATCAGAAACACTAAATGGGGGTTTGACTTACATCGAGGGCTTGCCCACCACCCTATTTTTCACTCATGCCCCAAAACAACAGGGATGGCTTTAGATACTATGCTCCTGAGTTTTGCAGGGAGCAGCTTCTGGAGGTTTACCACTTAACCCACCATTTTTCCATCATGTGTGTGGCTCTGCCTAAACCACTGCTGCCACCAAATGTGAAGACTTCCACAGATCTCACTGTTACCACCAAGAGTGAGGGCTTACCCCTGTCTCCATCTATGCCACCAATGTAAGGACCTCCTCCTGTCCTAAGGCTTTGGCCAACTATGGTGAGCTCCTAAATGCCCTCAAGGTACTAGTGTGAGATATTGTGGGAATTTATCTCCCCACTGGACACCACCCCTCTTTATTCATTTTTGCCATCACAGATACCTTGTCTGAAACCAAATTTTCTAATATATAGCATTGTTGGAGGCCAAAGGTATGTAAATACAAAAACAATATTTTTATTAACAGAAGTTGAACATAACAAAAATTAATCATATAATACTTTAGAAAACAGCTCACACTCCCTCACACTCCACTCCTAGATAATTCCGCCTCTGAAACACCACTTAATTCCTGAACCTGACTGACTGACTCTCTTAACCCTAATTCTCATTTCACTCACTCCTTTCTTCTTTCTCAGTACCCTAAATTACTCTGACTGTATCAACTGTCATCCATATGGACATTCACCAATGATATTCAGATCCCCAAAGATATTTCATTAATCACTTTCAACATTCCACTGTCTCACTCCCTCACAACACCTCCTTACCTTAACATATACAGTAAACTAAACAACATTTTACATCAAAAGCCCAAAACATCACAAGGCTCTATTTGTTTGAGTTAGATAGCAAAATGTCATGGTTTGGCCATCCTTTTAAACTACATAGCACAGTCCCTGAAATGTTGCAAAGTCTTGTATGTGTCATATTATATTGTCACCAAAGAGGCTATTCTCTGGTGAATTTTGTTCAGAGTATAGTACACAGCTCTTCGGATGATTTCCAACAATGTTTTGTAATAGGTAAGCAAATGTCTCCCAAACTGAAAAAAAATGCAGAGCCATATCTTTCCTGACCAGTGTACAAAATATTTTTTTTAATCTGTAGGAGACAATAAGGAACAGACAAGCTTTCCAAATATAATTTAACAATGCAGTCTTGTACACATCTACTAAGAACACAGTTCAGCAATGGGATTTCTCCCCATATTACAACCTAACAGCTGTAACAGCAGTCCTGGGTGTGTCTGTCCAGAAATTAGATCCAGCTGAACTTGCTCTTAGTCACAGTTTGGGAAAGTTACTTTTTTTTTTTTTTTTTGAACTATACCCACTGAATCCTTGACCCAGCATAGCCAGTGGCCATTCTGCAGGGGAATTCTGGGCACTGCAGTTAGAAGGCACCTTTTGTCAAGCTCTGCTTCTGGGGAGGTTGGCAGAATAATGCAACTTAATTTCTTCTTGTAGTACTCCGAAAAAAGAATGTGGTAGGATCTTTTATCTAAAAATGAATACAATATTTTGAATGTGCATTGCATTTCAAGTAGAAGGCAGCAATCGCCCATCTAAAGAAACTGGTTGGTTAATTAATACAATGTGTTTAATTGCATGAATTTTAATAGACTGTTGAATTAAATTTACATACTAATGGAATGATCATTTTATGGGGGAGGAGGGAGAACAACTAACGCAGCATCCCTCTACACATTTGTCTGAAAATAAGTTTTTTTGGAACACAGATATGAGTAGACCTATCTACAGTTGTATTATAATTCAGAGGTTATAGCTATGAGGGGAGGCAATTGCCCCCTGCTAAGAATATTGCCTATCAAAAGAAATTTTCCTTCAATCTCCAAATTTACAGCACTGCAGAGAATGAGACACTGAAAGTCATTCTCACCTAATATTCCTATATCCAATGTTCATATTCCCTTGATAACTTTACCTGCCTTTTCCACCCCTGCTTTGAGGACCAAAACTGTATTTCTAAATACTCAATTGAAGTACTATGTTAGGTGATGCTAGAAATTTGGGGGATGAAGGAAAATTTCATTGGGAGTAGAATGGTTATTTGGAGGGCAACACTCTCATTTTGCTCCCTCCCGTAGGTATACCCCAGTATAGTTTCTCATTTTTTCCTATGCAATTATTTCTTGCAGCTTTTTTTTTCTCTTGTGTGTAAAAGAATTATCCTTTGTTAAAAGGATCCCTGCCATGTATAGTTTTTGTAAACAGTTATGTGTATGCCTGTACCTTCATGTCACCTGTGGATTTATGGCAACCCTCTCAATTTCATAGGGTTTTCTTAGGCGAGGAATACTCAGAGGTGGTTTTGCCAGTTCTTTCCCCAAAAATATAGGCCTTTCCCACATGGAAATGGCATCCTAGCATGGGAATGGGAGAGGAGTTAGACTACAATGATGTTTCTGCAAGATGTTGTAGCGATCCCATCCTTTTCCCATTGCCAGCCAGTGCAATAGCAGGGTAAATCATTGACAGATTGTTCTCCATCAATGACCCTTGATTGCATGACACTCCCACACTTACCTGCCCTGCAGGAGGCCCAGAAGCATGATGGAGATGCTCCCTGCCCCAGCGCAGCATGGGAAGCTCAGTTGCACTGCAGAAGGAAGAAGTGTGCCCCTTGCGCTCCCTTCCACAGGGAGCTGATTTGGTATGGAGGGGAGCATTCTCGTCGCGCTCCCTTCCTGCCAAATGCGCTGCCAGGATTGTGACTACAGGGCAACAGGATAAGGTAAGGAGCAGAAAGGGTCATAGCCTACAGTCCCTGCTATTTGTTGGTAGTCTCCTATCCAAGTACTAACCAGAGCTGACCTGACTTAGCTTCCAAGATCAGATGGGATCTGGTGCCTTGGGGGTATCTGGGCCTGTAAACAGTTACAGTAACAATAACTAAGAGCACCTTGTAAACTGACATTTTTAATTGAAACCCTACAGTGCACAATACTTCAGGGTACTCTGTCACGCTGATTTCTGGGGGTCCCGTGAGGGACACCTAAGTGCGCTCCAAATTACAAAGTTGGAAATTAGTCAAAAGAGCACAAGCTAGCAATACGAGAGGTAGGGCAACGGAGCGAGATCTTTTACCCAATGTCTACGGGGTCAGGCCGAGTCAAGGAGCAAACAGAAGTAAAATATAATTGTTGTTTTTATTAAAATACAGCCAAACAAGTGTATGCAACACACTCACACAGAGAACTATTAGAAATAAAAGGTTGGAGTGGGATAGAGGGATTTTTAGAGGAGGTTTTTGGTATGGGTATACTACACCTGTCCTGAAACCCGGGTAGTCTGAAGAAGAAGTTCGTGGATATGAAGTTTCTCAGCACGTGGAGCTGAGGGGAAGGCTCGCCAAGCAAAGTGGCAGCAAAGCGGGATGGAAGTTAGGAGTGATCCGAGGAAGCGCTCAAAGTCAGAGGTTCTTATAGGGGAAAATGTGGCCATAGACTAGTCCGTACTTGGGGAAAACAATGAGTTTCGGACTAGAGACAAAGCCTCCGAAAGGTCAGAATTCTACATGATTGAGTTAAGTCCGAATTGTCAATAGAGTAGCCAGTATGCAAATACAGAGTGCTTGACAGATAAGTATTCATCTTAATCAAGCTGCCTGCTCAGGGCAGGGAGTTCTTTGTAAGTAGCATGCATACATAATGTGGTACTTGCCTTGAAGTCTCCTGAAGCGGCTGCCTTTATTTATGTGGAATATTACAGCGATTAGCGGCTGGCCTGTATGCGAGCTTGTCCAGGGGCCCCACAAGCACGTGGAGGACAGAGGGGTATAGTAGGCCAAATTATTGATATCAAAATGATATCCAATATCCCACAAGTCCGGGCTAGAAACTACAATAACACTATACTAAGATGCCAAGGTCTGCACTGGAATGTGAATTCATGCATGACTCACAAAAAACAAATATAATTATCAGTTTGGACATTTCCCCACCAATCAAGCATTGAAAGTACATCTCAGTGCTAGCACAATAGCCCAGCATTATATCATCATCATCATCATCATCATCATCATCATCATCATCATCATTATTATTATTATTATTACTACTACTACTACTACTACTACTATTATTATCCTGCTTTTCTCTCCCTGAGGGGACTCAAAGAGGCTTACTGACATTAAAAGAAATATAATTAAAAACTATCATATAGGAAAGTTAAAACAAAAATTAAACTACAATAGTAATTAAAACATGTTAAAATACACATAAAAACAGCATTAAAATATCAATTAAATAACAATTAAAATGACCAGCGTATACCTGCTGGAAGAGGAATGTTTTTAACTGTTTCCTGAGGGAAGGTAGGAAACCATATATATTAGAACCATATATATTGAGCCGTGTAAAGTATAGCTCAGCTCTTTGCATGCCTACTTAGAAGCACATCATAGAACACAACTTTCAGATGTGCAAAGCACAGCTCAGTTCTATGCATGACCACCTGGTCTGCAAGGGAATATAAGTAGGGGTTCCACAACCTCAGACACAAGCTAAATACTGTGTCCCTAATTTCAAGTGATAAAGGGATGTGTATGTTTCCATGTCAAGTCCGTCTCATTTGTTAAGGCGTACAGTATTTTCAGTCCCAGACTAACAGAATTATCCTATCCAAACAGTAAAAAAATAACTATTTTTGAAGAGGTTATTTTCTTCCTTATAGTAGCTCCTCTTGTTCCACCTGCATAGATGAACTGAAGAAACAATGAGCTTCTAAGGTTCATCCCAACAGGGGCAGAGAGTGGCCAACATACCAAGTGGAAGAGGACTTTGGGAACTGTAATGCAAAATATAAGTTCCCCCAAGCTCTGCTCCTTCACCGCTCTCACATGTACCACACACACACACACACACACTCGTACCTTGTGGTAAAGAAGGTGAAATGTGAGAAATCTATACTGTGTAGCAGTAGAACTTGGTCAAGACTTCTTCTTCTTCTTGTGTGCTTCCAAATTGACTCCGACTTACAGTGATCCTATTGTGGGGGTTTTGTGGCAAGATTTGTTCAGATAGATCTTGCCATTGCCTTCCTGTAACACTGACAGGGTATGACTTACCCAAGGTCACCAAGTGGATTTTCATGGCTGAGTACAGAATTGAACCCTGGTTTCCTGGAGTCCTTTTCCAATACTCAAACCACTGCATTACATTGGCTCTCAGGTCAAGATTTGTTTGGGGAATCCAAAGACAAATACCGACTTACTCTTGAAACTCAACAGGAGATATGTGGGTGAGTAGAAAGAAAACTACATATGTATGATTCCTCAAGACTGGCGTCTCTCTGTGTGTAGCAAGATAAATAAATGCACATGGTTGAGCTCAACAGCTTAAATCCAATGGCTATAAGTCCCACTGAACTGATGCAAACATGCTAAGTCACCTCTTATGCAAATTCCACTTATTACATGAATCTGCTCTAGTTGATCTCAAATTGGCAATCAAATCAAATTATATAGCCCTTCATATGCTTGTGGCCCACAGCTCCCATTAGCCCTAGCCACCAAAGCTAATGCCAGGGAGTACAAGAAGCTACAATATAACAACAACTGGAAAGTCCAGTTGAAGCCTCCATTTAAGCTAAGACCTACTCCTAAATTCTTGAGTTCTTTTTTAAAAAGACATTTTCATGTTTGTTTTTCTTCATCTATAGAAAAGCCTTCTACAGCAGTGGTTCTCAGACTCTGGTCCACCACATGTTTCAGACTTCAGCTCCCAGAAGTCCTAGCCAATATGGCCACTGCTCAGGAATTCTGGGGACTTAAGTCTCAACATCTGGAGGACATCTGGAGTTTGAGAATTATTGTACTACACAATGGCCATTTCCGCAGGAATCGCCCCATGACACTACTCACCAGACTTTTGGGCTCCCCAGTCCATGCTTCTCCAGAGCAGTGCATGGCCGCCGCTCTGCACTGCTCCAGGGACGAAAATGGTGGCTTCCGGTTGGTCGAGGGTCTCAACCAACTGCTGAAGCTCACCAGCCTAAAGCCCACTCCCGGCAGATCGCAGGCTCGCACCAATGCGAGCCTGCGAATCTGCATAAGGGAGCAGGCTCGCAGTGCGGCACTCGGTGCTTTTGAAAGACATGTTTTTAGTGGTCTTTCAAAAGCACACTGGATACCACTTGGGGTCGTTCCGGAGCGGGCTGGGGTGTGGATCTACGTTAAGTAGGTCTGACCCAGTCCGCTCCCAGGTGCAGACCTCCTCCCTGGAGGATGCTCTGCCCCATGTTAGAAACCCCATGTGGAAATAGCCAATGTTTTAAGTAGACTACTTGGAATATCAGCGTGTATTACTCAAGTGTGGTTTTATTCCTCACATTCTAATTCAATGGAAATTCAAAACAGTGCTTTTATTTATTCAATAATCATTTACAGAAGCTCATCTATACCAGTAACTAAGCACTGAATGTTAGGTAAATAAGGAAACGGGAAAGCAGGTTGACAGGCAGATAGATTGCTAGAAAAAACCTGGAGTATATTCTGTAAATTTTTTCTAAAGTTGCCTTGTTTTTCTTGGTGGGGAGAAACAAGGCCAGGCAAAACATTTTGCTGCTCAAAGCAAAAGACAGTATGGTCCCACCCTCATGGCAGCTATAGCATCCAGACTTTCTGAGGTAAAAAACAAGATGGCATGCTCACCGATTCCATGCAGAAAGCCTGGCCATTGAACTATGCTTCAGTACTGGTGATGGGTCAGCATCCTCCACTTGAGGAAAGCAGGCTGACTATAGGAGTGCAGGGAAGGCAGAATGGAACTTTCAGCTCTGCCCTTTGAAAGAGGGGAAAGGACAAGGGCTTATATTCAGTACTGTTGTTATGGATTTGTCACCTAGAATTACAGATGCATTTGTTGTTGCTGCTGTTATTGTGTGTCTTCAAGTTATTTCTGATATATGGCGACCTTAAGGTTAACCTATAATGGGGTTTTATTGGCAGGATTTGTTCAGAGGAGTTTGCTTTGCCTTTCTTTGAGGCTGGAACAGTATGACTTGAGTTTCCATGACTAAGCAGGGATTTGAACCCTGGTTTCCCAGTGCACCACACTAGCACTCTCTATAGATACCTTACTGGTCTGCCTCCAGTAAGACTATGTAATCTTATTGGGAATCTATGTAAATGCCACCCCAGTCCACATTAAGAGATAGGCACTGGATTGGGTGAAGGGAGACCTTACTTCGTTACAGAGGTGTAACTAAGTAACAGATCTAGGATTCCAGAGAGGGTCTATTATTGCCCTTCCCCACAATGCAGTATCTGCTGCCTGAGGCAACCCCACCCCAGTTTTATGTGGGTGGAAATTTTGGCTCACGGTAGCATGTGCTAAGTGGAGACCAAAACCAAAAATCATTAACAGTTCTTTAAACTCCCTGAGTATCAGTGTAAAAGAGAGGTGAAAGTCCATACCACTTCAGCTATGAATATGTAATACATGAGTCCACCTAGGTCTATCGAAAGTGGCCCCTGAAGCCTCGTTTTAAAGGAAATTGATAGGAAGATTAATAGAAAATTACAGCTTTTCTAATGGGCCTTTTTAACACCATTAGGACGGATTTATATGTCAGCCATAAAACCATTCCAATTCATGAGAAAGGGTGTTTCATATGAAGGGAATCTTGATGTGATTTAGAAGCTCATGGTTATGGGCTTTTTTCTTTTCATTTTATTTTTTTTTTCTTTCCTTCCACTTTCCTTCCCCCAACCTGGACTTTTCTTTAAGAAGGCTTGATGGCAGGATCATATTGACTGGGTGTATTTTTATTTTTGACACTCTCCTTTAAAAAAAAATCCTGTGAATTTGGAACTAAGTGTCAACATGCCAAAGTCTGTTAGGGTGGTGGCATCAGGGATCTGAACAGAGTGGAGAGATGGTTTCATTTTTGAATGCTGATGAAGCAATATGAAAAACTAATGTATAATTTAAGAATAAGAATTTAAAAAGTTGGAACATGCTGCATTATCTGTCAATATCTCACTGATTCCTAGGATGATACAAAATTTCAGTCAGTAACATCTGATAGACCATGAAAGGAGGAGGAGACGGAGCAGAGGAAGAGGGGAAGAAGGGCCACCTTGAGATAAATGATAATACTACTTATGGTCCCAACCCTGTTTACCATAAGAGTGAGAAAGAGAGGGCTTATTACTTCCCACTTCCCACAATGCTACCTGAAGCAACCATCCAAGTTTGCCAAATTTGGAATGTAGATTTGCTCCACAGATCAGAGTGTAAGCCCATGGAAGATGGACTGTCAGCACATCAGGGATGTTTTTCTCTTCATACATAAGAAGAGCATCAGTCTTGGGCCTCTGCCTAGGTCAGGAATGGGGAAAATTCAACCTGTGGGTCACATGCATCCGCTAGGTGCCCATTCTGCTCCCACCAGAGACCCCTGCCCTCAAATGCAAAAGAAATAGTCTCCAAAAATTGCCCCCAAATTTTTCTAAAAGTTTGCTCCCTGCTGCTAAGCTGCCTTCCAAAAACAGAGGTTAGCACTATTTTGTCTGATTCATGGAACCAGAAGTGCTATGATGTCTCTTTGGAAGGGACCGTGTGGCTTATGGAAGAGATGAGGAGAATGCTGCTTGTCCCCTCTGCCTTTGCCCATCCAGCCCTATGGGCTTCCAAAGCTTACTTTACACCTTTCCGTTTTTCCACGAGCATTATGACTAGAATTCTGCCCTGCCCCAGGAGATCCTTGCCTCTCTGAATAAATGCCTGAAAGGATGCAGAGATAGTTTATTGGCTATTCCTAATCTTCTCCCTGTAGCATGCCCCTCACAAAGTGTCCTGAGCAATGCTATGTTGTGTCACTGTGGTAAGATATAAATGATGAGTAGCACACAACCAATCTCTGTAGGTGTGGTGACATGCTGCTGCCATTAGCTGCCACTTGTAAGGCTACAAGGATCCCAGAAGATGTTGGATGGGAAGGGAGATAATAATAGCAGTTAGCAGTTACATTTCTATACCACTTATCAGTGCAAAGCACTCTGTAAGCGGTTTACAATGTGTTTAGCTAATTGCCCCCAACAAGCTGGGTGCTCATTTTACTGACTACAGAAGGATGGAAGGCTGAGTCAGTGTGGAGCCCTGGCAGGATCGAACTCACAATGTTGTGGCTGCAGTAGCAGCATTTAACCACTGTGCCACCAGGGCTCTAGTAAATGGTACTATGCCAAGGATCCTCTCAGAGCTGGCAACATCCCTGATCATCCATATATATTACGCATACCAAATCAAATCTAGTCATTTAAACAGTCAACCAACAAATAATGAAGCAAAAAAGAAGTGCCCTTATTTAAGGGCTGTTTACACATTATACTAAAACCAAGACAAGCTGCCTCTACAACTGTGTTCAGCTGCCTGTTGTGCATATGTGTAGAGAGTTTTAATATTTTAACTATTCTTTGATTTGAAGCTAAAACCAATCAATAATAATTAAATTTCTTGTAGATATTATTTATAATTAAGTTATCTATAGAAAGATGGGGAGAAACTAGTTGGAGGATCCATAGACTGGAAAAGTAACTTTTTTTTGGACTAAAGTTCCCCAATCTGCTAGCTGAACACAAGGAAACTCTTTAAAAACTACTGTTCTATGTGGTTACAGACCAAGGACACAATTTGCATCCAGTAACAGTGACCAGTATTAATGAAAAATTCAAGTAAATGCCGTATCATATAGGACTTTAAATCTTTTCAGCCTAGCTAGTGGAAAGCTTTTTACACTTTGATAAACCACCACATTTACAGGTTAAATAGGTACTTGTAACTCCACTTGAATGAATAGATGTGAAAGCCATTTCTTCCTACTTTTGGATATAACAAGCATGGCACAGGTTCAGTTCTTCTGAAATAAATGAAATGATATGATCCATATAATATAATTTTAGAAGTGTAAAACTCACTGGTCTGTCAGCTAATATGAAGAGCAGAGAAAGAACTTACAATGTGAAGACCATAGGCCAAATAGAATCTCTCTAACTCTCCTTGAAGAGAGGCCATTCGAATTGAAAGCGACACTAGTAAAAATGGGAAAAATGGAAATCACTTTATCAATAAAACAGGGTAATTCATGTGTACCTGAACAATGTAATGCAGCCTGATTGCTTAGGAGTTTAATTTCCTAGCCAGTTTCATCATTCTGAGTCTATTTTAAAATAGCCTTGAACATAACACAACTGTTTGCTAAAAGGAGAAGACTGTTTCAGTTACATGTATACATATTCACTCAAGAGAGAATACATATGCAAGAGGAGCACTGCAGGGTGCTTCCTGGTGTTCCAGAAGCATTTGGTTCATTATGCATTGACAGTTAATCTTACACAGCAGTACCCCTATATAAAATTCATTGAACCACATTTTAACACAGAACAGGCTGGGGAAGCAATTGTTTCACTTCCAATACCTTTTCCACTCACAATGAATGCCTACAGTTGTTTCCTGAATTATGATCAGTGTGTGAATTCCGTGTGGAAAATATTTTTATTTCATACTGACGATGTGAAGGACATTGATGATTGCCATCATCATTCTCATGACTTTCCATTTCCCGGAATTTTCACCCTTAAAAATGACTCTTGACCTCTTGCAAATATTAAAATATATACATTTAAGAGGCATTATATAATGGAATGATATTCCATAAGTGGCATATACCAGCATAGCCCCTCCATTCCCCTGGTGTATGTTCATTTGGGGGCATTATTCAGGGAGGTACCTAGTACCTCTTTAAAAAAAACACCCTTGCTCCAGCTGTACAGCAAAAGTTAGGGGGTTCCCAGTTATAGTTCCATCCCCTACAGTTGAGCAGTTACACCAATTTGTGTTCTGGCTGACCTCACACAACCAGAGAAGAAGGAATAACCTTGCACTTGGGATGGAGCTGATAAATAGCCTTATTGCTGCAAAGCTAAGGAGGAGGAGAGGGGAACCCTTCACCCACCAAACACGGCAGGCATATGCTGGCAAAGACTTGTACTCAATCAGTGCTTACTGGATCTTCGCCAATATAAAGAAACACTCCTCTCCAATGACATGCCTGAGAGAAAAATCAATTCACCTATGGGTAATATTTTAAAAATAGCATATATATCCAGCGTTGCCAGGGATTTTATTTTCTCATAGGTAATACATGTTAGAAAGATTTTGAGATCCTGTGTCTCTAATTCCCCAAACTGTCTTGTCCAGTACCTGCAACTTTTCTCCATATTCCCCAATCTAATCTGTATTCAGAGTTATTAACATGCAGAGGTTGGGTTCCTGAGGGAATACACTGTCCACCTCCTTGCTGCTAGGCCTCATCTCCATAGGAACTGGCCAGGCCCAAGAGCTCTCTGGTTGAGAATTCTAAAGGCCCCTCCCTAAACTGCAAACCCCAGGATTCCATAGAATCTTCTCAGGCAGCCAATCATATGAGGTCTTTGCCTGATACAGACAAGCAAACAAACTTTGACTTCTATATAGTAGATTGGTCAGTCATATCCTACAAAGTGCCTGAGATCTGAGAAAGCTCTTAGTCATTTGGCAAAAATATAATGATAGTGGGACACAATTGAAAACTCCACTCCTTTGACACCACTCTCTGAGCTTTTCTTGGAGAAGGTAGTGAGAAGAAGTTTTCCAATGGTGGTATTAGAGTATGAGCGTTATAGCATGAACTGGGATCCCAAATCTAAGTTTTTATAAGTTAAAACCAGTTCTTTGGTTTGGGCCCAGTAAGCTATTCCCCAATCTATTTTTTAAAAAAATTAGTTTCTATGCATGTATTTACTCAGTTCTCATGTCTCAACAGATCCATGTCAGGAACCATTTTCTATGCATTGGGTTAATATGCAGATCAGATTTCACCACATGTATTTTTTCTTGCCTTCAGCATCAAACATGGGGACAAAAAATCACATGTTGGGGTTTCAATCCACAATACAAAATGCTGCTAGATATGAAAGCTATCCCTAGCTGGAGTCACACTTTTTTCTTTCAAAACAGAAGAACAAAGAGTTTTCTTAACCAGTTAATGTATTTATAACCAGGAAGATTTTTTTTAATAAAACAATAATTACTTATTTCAAATATTTATGAATCTCTTTCTGCTTACCTGAGCCAATGAATAAAATCAGAATATAAAACGGGACAGAAATAAAAATTCTGTTAAAAACAGACTAAAAACATGTTAAAAGCCAAAAACTTGGCAACATGGTACCATTTTCATAGCTTCTCTGCAGGAATGAAACCAGCCATACTTCTTCTAGGAGGAAGAGAAAGTCATACTTATACCCTTTTTACCTCACCCAAAACCAGGATCTTCCTTAGTGTTTGAATTCCTAGGAATATCTTTATTCATTCATTCATTTACTTAATGCATATCTGTCTTTTCTTCCATAAGGGACCCAAACTGGCTGTCTACAGATCTTTACAGATTCCCACAGAGTATACAAGAAAGCAATGACAGCCATGCTAAAATCTACTGTTTGTCTGGAGGAGCACCGCTGAAATGAATAAGACTTCTTTCACAACGAGCTTAAGATCCATTTATTTCAATATGTCTACAGCAAGCAGATTTAACATTGGATTTAGCTAGAAATCTTCAAACCATTGCTGTCACGTACTATTTAATTCTCACTGTACAGGTAGAGAAGACAAAAAAAAAAAAAAAAAAGCCAGGATACTTCAATTCCCTTGGTTAACCATTAAAAGGAAAACAGCGGCATGTGTTAAAAGATATTCTAATCAACTAATTACAAGATAAGCAAACTGCTCCACATTTTAGGGTGTGAGGCACAGAAGATGTAGAATAATTTATAGTCAGATATGACACCTGCATCTTGAACCTTATGAGGTCGATTTAAAAAGTAAGAAAATTCATCTCATTAGCAGTAATTGGGAAATTGTCCATTAAACATTCAGCTTTAATTGTCTTTTATGTCTGTGCAGTGCTGGTAGCTGAACCTGGGCAATGGAGTGAGAACATAGCAAGTATCTGTGAATTTGTTTGTGAAACTTAGATGAAAAATACTTTCAAACACCAGGAAAACTCAGATATTTATAGTGGCCCATACATATTTCAAAGGCTTTTTAAAAATGTGTGAACAAAAGCATGTACATAATTTAAAGCTGCCCTTGTAATAATTATTGTAAAATAAAATAAAATAATAATAATAACAACAACAACAACAACAACAGCAGCAGCAGCAGCAGCAGCAGCAGCAGCAACTAAATCCAATTGGCATTCCCATTAGAACCCTTGATAGGTCTAGGATGGGTATTAAGTAGGGAGTTTCAAAGTCATGGTTCATGATATTTAAACTGTTTCTTTGGTTTCAAACTGAAAACTTGCCTGCTGATTTCAGCTCCAGTTGTCATGGTTCCATTCATTATCATGAATTTCTCACTTAACTCATGTTCCTGTATGTGTTTGCTGATGAAAAGTTAAGTGCGTAAGAAGTTGCTTCCACTAACTTGTATGTTGTCTGTAATCCCAGTGTATCCTGGGCTTTTGAGGTCTTAATTTGCATTCTTATTATATTCTTCTTATTATACTATATTCTTATTATTAAACAGTTATTCTTATTCTCATACTTCTTCATGGATATTTAGGCAGTGAACATTTGAAATGCATCGTAGGAATGCAATACAGCAAGAACAAGGAAAGTTTGATTGTGGGAGCATGATTCATAAGCAGATTTGTCAATGAATGAGAAGGCACTGTAGATTGAAATAGGCTGCCACATTTTTTGGAAACAAAATGAGACCAAGATCTTCAATCCACATTTCATGGTGTCTTGATTTAATTGGTGGTTAGTTTACCTTGAAGCTCTTCAACTTTCACCATTAGGTGACCACAACTATCACTTCCATGCTCTGTGTACATTTTTTCTCAGGTGACGCTAATTAAACCACACGTTTGTTATTGTTAGTGAGCCCAGAAATCAAATCGTTTGACAAAGAGACAATCTAGCACAATATGTCATCATTCTGCCTGTATCTATTTCTGTATTTCCTTTAAAAAAAAATTAAAAAGTCCCCCTCAATTTTTCATTCTCCTGCAGATGATGGAGGAAAAGCTCAAGTTTATACTGGTGATCCCAAATAATCTCAGAGCATTAGCAGATGAGAAGGCATCCGTTTTAATAAAACATCCTGCTATCTACAGTGATAGAAAGACTTTAAATATGAAGGAATGTCTTTCATTAATTTGATGGTTACATGGTGGAGCTCATGGCCCTGCATATAAATGAAGCATTAGCAAAGACGGCCCAATACCCCTTGTCCTCTGCCATACTTTGAAGGGGAGAAGCATTTCCATGCGAACATCGGCGTACACTGCATTCTGTTTTACTGCAAAAGAACCATTCTTCCACTGTGTGTGCGGAAACTGGCATCTTCCAGAAAAGCAGCTTGTCTAATATGAAGAAGCAAAAATGACAAACTTCAGACAGCTTGTTTGAAGCCGTAATTTATATGATAAGTGAAGGACAGGAAACATATAATTCCGCATATGTGATTTTATGACCTTTCTCAAGAATCAGGAGACAGGTTTTCTCTCCTTTTGAAAGAGCTTTAGGTAGTAACTGTTGGTGGTATGTGGGCAGATTGTGTTTCCTAAATGTGTTTTATTCTTTAATATTCTTTTAGTATTTTCAGTATTTAAGATATGCTGTGTTAGTCCCTAATGTTTAGGGGTAGAAAAAAATGGATTCTTATTTTCAGACCCTAAAAATATTGCTCTTTTATTTTTCTACACTGGCAACAACACAAAGCACATTTTGGGCTATATCTTATTGGTTAATCCACAATAGCGTAGAGCTATGAATCAATTCTTTTTAAACTTCAACACCCAATAGCCCCAGCCACCATGGTAAATGTTCAGGAATGCTGGAACACGTAGCACAGAATACCTGGAGGGCATCAGAGAAGGAAAGGTTGTTTTCTACTGTGCTAACCCCAGAAAATCCTGTGATAGGTTTGCCATAAGGTCATTATAAGTTGAAAACAACTTGAAGGCACCCAACAGCAACAACAAGAACTTACAAACTGTGTTGAATTTGATTTTTTCTTGTATTCATTGCATTTTTATCATTTTGTTTTTATATTTTACACTGAACTAGGCAACACCAAATATATAGTAATAGAATAGAATAGAATAGAATAGAATAGAATAGAATAGAATAGAATAGAATAGAATAGAATAGAAATACATGTATATAAATATAATAGGGATGGGACGAATCCAGAATTTTCCAAATCCAAATCCAGATCCGGATCCCTGTAAGGTTCTGGGAATCCATGAATCTCACAAATCTTGAATCTTTTGAATCCTTTTTTTTAAAAAAAGGGTTTAAAAAGCAAGGGAAAGAAGGATAATCTTGGGCAAGACACCCTCTCTCAGCCTTAGCATAAGCCTAGGCAAAGGCAAACCTCCCTCTGGAGAAATCTGGCCAGGACAATTGTCATAGTTTTGCCTCAGGATATCCCCAGATTGAAAATGACATGAAGGCCCTTTGTACACAGGCAGGAAAATGTGGATTAATCTCACATTTTCCTGCCTGTGTAAACAGGGCCATATACTACAGTACAGAGATAATCCAGGTCAAAACTGGCTTTTCTTTGCATAGCTCCTTATGGCATCTTAGGGTTTGTAGTTTGATGATGCACCACCATACTTTGTCAGAGAAGGCTGTGACACCTTGTAAAACTACAAAACCCGAGAATTGTGTATGAAAGAGCTTTGCAAGGGTGCTATGCAAAGGAATCTTTCAACTGTTCTTGAAATCTCAAGAAGACTGTACCTTCTAGTCAAGTGCTGAACTTAAATATTAAATGTTCAATTTAAATATATTAGAATAAAAGTTCAGATGAAATTTCTGAAATTGTTAGCAAAAGCCATTATTACTCCAAGGGAAAAACTCACCTACTTGCCATCTCCCCTTGTGTGTCTGGTAGCCCAAATTTTCAGGTGTCCCGGTCTCCCAGGTTTTCAGGCGTCCCAGTCTCCAACAAACTATTTGGCTGGCAGATTTGAAAGATTCAGTTTGCCTATTTTGGCCCAGGATTCAGATTCGCTGATCTCAAATCCTTGCCCAGGATACAAGGATTTGTGGATTTGGTTGGCCATCCCTAAAATATAAATATAAATAAATATAAACATATAAGCTATAGGTAATTAAAAAGCAAATCAACAGTGCTTCTCCCAAGTTTTTCCTGGATCTAAGAAGGATGCAGCCCAGTTTCATTTTTGGCAACTGAAGAAGGCAGAAACTGAAATGTTTTTGTGCTTGATGTGCATT
This sequence comes from Ctenosaura bakeri, assembly GCA_948474755.1. Classification (NCBI taxonomy): domain Eukaryota; kingdom Metazoa; phylum Chordata; class Lepidosauria; order Squamata; family Iguanidae; genus Ctenosaura; species Ctenosaura bakeri. The sequence continues at coordinate 114,653 of CAOLHI010002332.1, forward strand.
TTTAAGTTCTCTTTGTTAGTTGCATGTGTGTGTGTGTGTGTGTGTGTGTGCGTGTGTGCGTGTGTGTGTGCTGAATGAATATATTTTATTAGAAAGTCTATTATGAGGGAGAAGATACTGGATTATGTTTAAATAAATGTTATTATTTTACACATTATATATAATGTTTCAAGACTTCTGTGTTATGATTTTGTTTTGTTTTTAACTTTCTTTGCATATCACTCTAAACAGCAATTCTGCCAAATGGGTCATTATTGTCTCCATTTTATAGGTAACAAAGACAATTCAGTGAATTAATTTATTCATCAGATAGCTCATATGAGCCTTTAAAAATAACTAAATAACCAAAACTCGTAACAGCAGAATCAGTGCAACAGTACTCAGTGTGTTAGTTTGTTTTCCAGCAAACAGGTACTGACAACTACATTGTTAAGAAATATTAATAATAGGTAGCAAGTGATATATTAGAGATACACTGTACCAAATTATGTCCATCCACCAGTATGATGTTGGGAGTATTTGGTGGATGAATATGATAAGGTAGGAATTCCTGTTGCATGGGTATGATACTAATGGTAGCAGTTAATGGATAATTCAAGGTGTTGATCTATGAGCCTTTCCGCACGACACTGTTATAGTGCTATTACTCCACTTTCAATATCCTATGGAATCCTGGGGTTTGCAGTTTAGGGAGGGGTTTTTAGAATTCTCAGCCAAAGAACTCTTTGACCTTAGTAAACTACAAACCCCAGAACTCCACAAGATGTTGAAAGTGGAATAATAGCACTATAACAGTGTAGTGCGAAAAGGCCCAATGTTTTGAACATACTTTGAAGCAAGAAGCCGGGCAAGCCTGGTTAGTACCAGGCAATCAATCATAGCTCATGGAACACTAAGGAGAGGCTTATCTGTGGTCTGTTAAAATGTTAGCACCAACTGGAAATGGAATTAGGACCAGGCAAAAATGGAGATAAGGCCAGGTGGGAAGAGATAAATTGATAAAATCTGAATAGCGTTTTTTGGGGAGCTGAGAATATGGAGACAGCTCGGGAGGAATGTAGCTTATTTGCTAGTGAGGTGTTACTGTGTACTCTGTGTGGAACCATCATAAGCCTAGCTGTTTATTTTATTGTGTAATAAATATTTATAGATTTTATTTTCTACAACTCTAAATGTTTCATTTAAAAATTGTTGAAGAGTATTCAGTCACACATTGCCACACTCAACCCACTGAACAGCACACCAGTATAGTGATCATTTCGAGGCCCCAGTATGAGATCCAAGGAGGGATCTTAAGGGGAAAAGAGAAAGGTACATGATAGAAGCCCAAGAGTTAGAGCTGCAGGGCTGACTTGGATAGGAGTTCCATCAACATATATCCAACAAAATCGAACTAGTGGGCACTATTTTTATTACAAATCCAACCTCTTAACATAGCTTGAGTGAGGAATGATTTTGGCACAATTAACGTCTTTTCAAATCTTTGTTTTGTGCTGAAGCAGGTGATTAGATTACAGAGTCTCTCCAACTCAATGGAGCTATGATTCCATTCTGGACAGCAAACATTACCATTTCAATAAACTGGTAAATGTTAAATCTGCAGCAAAAGAATTCTAAATGCATCATATAAGCACATTATTTTCATTGCATTTTATTTCTTGCTCATAAAATATTGTTCTATGGACTTCTTAAACTACACAGCTACTAGTTTGCTGCTAACTACTGTGTGAGGGGAAGCAATAAACAAAACCATGGCAGTTTATGCTTAAGAAGAACAGCATCACTCACAAAGTACCAGCACAACCATTTTACTTTAATGCTAAATGCAGCAATGTTCGCCTTAAAAAGGGTATTTTAGTTCTGAGGATTGTACAAAAGAACCAGTTTAACATTAAAGATACATTACGGAGAAAGTATCAACCAGTGTAAAATGCTTTCAGAAAGTTTTACAAGAAACCGGGCTAGGCGTAAGAACAGTTTCATTTCAGTACCTAGTTCATTTACAGTGCTGGAAGCCTCATTGGGTTCAAGTATCATCTGGAAAAATGCCATTACATTTTTCACCATGCATGCTTTGAAATTTCTGGTCTTTTGGCATTCACTTTCATCTGTCTGCCTGCCTGCCTCCCTGTCTTGCTGGTGGTGAAAGCAACAACTTCTGCACAGTTTCCACATTTTAGCAGACCAGCTGATTTCTGAGGAAATTCCTGTGTTTCTCTAGGTCTTCTGACAAGGGGATAATGCTCATAGAAAAGTAGCAGTGGAAGAAGAGAAAGTCTAGGGTTTGAATAGGCCTCTACCCATTCCTAGCTGGTGCCCATAGCTTTCTGGTTCAGTGCAAAGGTGTTTGCATGTGTGTTACTCTTGTGCAACATTAATGCACCAAACAGCCAGGAACGAAGGGAGAGGAAGGAGAGGAAAGGTGGGCACACGAAATTGGGCCAATTATGCCACCTGGAGCAAAGAAGGAAGATGAGTGTCACCATTACAACTGATGCATTTTCTTGTTGTACAAAGCAGGGCAGCAGCATTGCAGAACCTGGGAAAGCCTCCTCAAGAGGAATCTTCCACAAACCGAAGAAGGTACACAGAATCCCACAAAATTCCAGCATGTCATATGTGCCACAGGTAAGATCATCCAGGGGGCAGGATTTTCTAGGGAGGACATCAACTATTGCAGCTGTTAGTTGACATCCTATTGTTAACATATACAGGCATCAGTTCAATTTACACTTGCATATGTCTTTTTATGGCCATTGTAGGGGGAGTTATTCACTACTTCTATTGTACTATGACCTCTTGACCACTGAACTCACCTATCTCCTGTGGTCACACCCCTCCCTCACACACACATTATCATTTAGTTCTAGGAGAGTGGGGAACAGCCTCAGAACAACCAATCATGTTGCTGCAACTGGACACATGACAATAACATCCAGTGGAACCTCTCGGAGTCTTACAGAGTTCTGGAGGATAATGTCATAATTGTATATCTAGCTACAGAAGCACAGCTGGACACCTGTTTTCCTAGTCAGCTGATCCAGAAACAATTCCAGCCTGCCTGTCAACCCATGCCTGCTCTGTGATATTACAAGGGCCCAACTTGTGGTTTCAGGTTTTGACCCTGTAATCTGAGAGAATGTGATGCTGCTGATGTGGCAACCATACTTCTGCAGCTGCTCCTAGTTTGGGCAATATTATTTTCTTCCATGGCCATTATGTCATCCTACTGAGAGCATTGTAGGAATACATAACGTGGCAGCTGTTGTTTCCCAGTCCCAGAGTTCCCTGGAATCTTAAGGAAAACTATAGGTGGCCATTAGAAGCAATTGTCAGTTTTTCTTGACGACACTAGTGGCAGCAAAAGAAATTACAGAATATAAAAGGGGGAAAGAAAAAAAGCATTAACTATGAATCTCCAAGTTTCAAATCCCCCCCAAACCAGTGTCAAGGTTGCGCGATTGTTTTACAACATCTTCCAATGCCCCAAAAATTGAAATACAGACACATGAACTGAAGTTCCCTAGTAAACAATCCAAAAAACAACATTGTCCTATGTGCTCCAAATTTATGCCAAAGTTTTGCAATTGTTTTGCAGTGTTTTTTAGGGATAAAAAATATGTTTTGCAACAGACCCAACACTGAGAAATGGGAGTCTCAAACCAGGCTTCCTAGTAACTCCCAAAATCTTTGCCCCCAAATGTCCAATTCACTCTAAACCTGTGGCAAAGTGTTGCAATTGTTTTACAACATTTTGGAAAAATAAAATGTGTTTTGCAACAGTCGCAACATTGAGAAATGAGAGTTTCAAACCAGGCTTCCTAGTAACCTCCAAAATGCCAACATTGTTCAATTCACTCTTGAACTGTGGCAATTTTTTGCAATTGTTTTGCAACATTTTGCAACAAACTCCCCAAGTTATGCAACCCAATAACTGATATACAGACATATCAACAGACTTCCTGTTCAAACCACACATTCCAACATTGTCTCTTTCTCTCCAAATGTGCACCAAAGTTTTGCAATCCTTTTGCAATGAAAACCCTGTATTGCAATGCTTCCCAAATGAGTGACAGATACTTAAAAAAATGGTTACCACACAAATCCCACTAGTCTCCAGTTTGATCTGGATCTGTGACACCATTTTCCCGTAACTTTTTAGTTTTTGCAGGAAAAGCAAAGACTAAATTCCATTGTTGAGGACCCAAATCTTTGAAGACTACTCTTCTCCCTCTTCCTTTCTTGTCAAGGCAGACATAGCAGAGATTCCTTGTGCTTGCTGAACACTTTCTGTGCCTTTTTGTTTGTTTGTTTGTTTGTTTGTGTTTTGTTGTTGCTGCTGTTGTTCCACTGGTTGATCTCAGGGAGCAATGCAGCTGATTCTTCTATGGCTTGATTTCTCAAATCAGTTGGCAGAAGGGGACTATATGTGCAGACATAAGCAACTTCTGCTGATTCCTTACCAAGTACTGCAAGCACATCATTGAATTAGGTTTGCACTATACCTGTTTATGGCGCATGACTTCCATGTTAGATATAGTTACCTGGGACCAATTAAGGAAGAATGGGTCAGGAGCTCAGTGTGTTTAGTCTGAAAAGGGCTGAGGCCTTACTGCATGATGGTGCCATCCCAGCATAGCGACACACTGCAGCTGCTCCGGGACATGTGCCATCACATGACGATATTGTAGTTCCACTGCTGTTGCATCCCCATCTATCATGATTGTGCCATCTCTTAAGCTAGGGGTGAGATTCCTTTCCAGGATTCCCATTCCTTTGCCTCTAGCCCCAGCACTGGGGAGCAGGGGAGAAAAAAGACACAGGAAAGGGCTTACCAGTACTTTCCCCTCAAAGGAAAAAGGACACAGCTGTTCCCTTTTACTTACTTCCGATGGCCATCTTGAAAAGGGAGGGGTAGGAACAAAGATTGGACCTGACCAATCAGCAGCCATTACACAGCAGAAACTGCAGCCACATGGGAGAGAGGACACACCTCCAGCAGGGGAAAGGAGGCTTTGCTCACTCCAAAAGAAAAAAAATATCAATTTTAAACACAAGCCTGGCAAGCCTGGGGTGAGGAATATAAGGGAATGGGGGTGGAGGCAATCACATGCCTTGCGAATAATCAAATTCATGAAGGTCAAACTTGTGAATGTAGAAGGAGGACTCTGTATTAAGCCCCAGGGCAGTTGCCACTAGCTAGTGTAAATGACACTGAATTATACTAGGAAATAGCCTGAAACAGGTCATCATTTGATGTGGCAATCATCAAGTGGTGAGCATGAATGTGGTAATTCTATAGCTATCAGTGATGAAAGTTTTCCCCACTCTGGAGGCCATCCAAAACTTTTGGAATAAAACTCCCATTGGTATAGCCAAAGATCAGGAATTGTAGTCTAAAACAAACTAGGAGAGCCTGCATTTAGGCAAGGATTTCCTGTGAAAGTCAGCATCGTGTAGTGATTTGAGCATTCAATTACAATCCTGGAGACCAGGGTCTGATTCCTCGCTCAGCCATGGGGACCCACTGGGTGACCTTAGGCGTGTCATACACTCTCAGCCCCAGAAAATTCTGGAATAATTTTGCTTTAGGGTTGCTGTAATTCAGAAACAACTTAAAGGCACATAAAAACAACAAGCTTTTCTGAACTGGACCACAAAACAGGGTGTATTAATCCAGCATCCTTAAGCATAGAACAAACTGTCTGACTGTTATCTGTAGAAACACAGAACCTCAGTTAGTGGCACAAGGAAGCAAAGTAAAGTCACTTGAGAATTGCAGCACTAGTTCCTTTCGCTATACTTCTTTCCATCATTAAATTGAATATTCCATGGAGAAGTAGAGAAAGTAGTACAAGGAAGGTGAGTGCTGCATTGCAGAGAGCATAAAAATTTTAATGGCACCCATTATGTATAGTTATGAAGCAATTTGGGATCCTTGGAGATGAAAGGTGCCATGGAAGTGAAAAGTGAAATGATATTATCTCAAGATTTCTTACATTTTTAATATTACCCAACTTTCTTCTACCTCAAAGGATCCCAGAGCATTTTATGAACTCTGCTGTGTTCAAGGGCAGTAATCAGTTCTATGGGTATTATTCTGGCCAAGAGCAGAGTACAGATGACAAATGGCTAGGGGACCTTGGCTTACTTTTCACTGGTGCATAATCCCTTTGTTAGTAAGCAAAGCTTTGGAGGCTGGGGGGACTTGGGAAATTTGTGGCATGTTGCTGTGAATTTGTCACAGCCTAAATTAGGTCATTGTCTTCATGGCAAGGGAGGATATTCTCCCATCAACAAAGCTGAAGTAAGTGTTAATTCTTCCATGTGACAGGGGGATCCACCCTCTTCTTTCTCTCAGATAGTGAAATATCTTGGTCGAGCTCTGCCAATAAGGCCTTCTTTTCACAATTAATACAGAGAGAGAGATTGTGATTCTGTATGTAAGAAGAAGTGAGACATGCTATGCTAGTAGGGAGTTTGAGTAAATCAAGCAGCCATAAGGGAATGTTCAGTATCACATGGGTCCTTCCTAACCAGGCAGTATTATATGGAAATTCTAATCCAATTGGTTTCACTAAAATGGCAGCTTACTATGCAGCCACTGTACGATGGTGCAGAACATCATGCTTGGGAAGCATCTACACACATGTGCATGTGTGTGAGAAAGTGTTTGTGTGTGTGTGTGTGTGTTTGGAGCAGAAATAGATGCTTTGGGAAGATGAATTAGCCTTCTCATAGGACTATACCATATCGGAAGGAAAATAGAGAGATTGCTTATGAAAAGGGCCCCAAATCAAAATCTCCCTACATATGGAAAACTAGTATTTCAGCAAAAGACTCACATCTTTGCCCTAACAAGAAGAATTTTGAATGAAATAATTCTTCCCTGCACATTTTGATTCTACATATCAAACAAAAATATTCTGTTATTCATACTGCATCTGAAATTCAATATACCTGATAGATGTAATTGGTTCATAGTACAATATTTGACAACTGGAATGCAGCAGTATGGCAAGGTTTAAGTCCTGGAGTTCTTCTAGGAGTGGCAGTACAGAAATTAAATCAATAAAGGTATAAAAGATAAATAATATGCCGTGTGTAGCAGACAGCAGCAAAACAGTCTTATGTGAACTCCTTTTCAGCCCTGCAACTTCAGTGAAACCAAAAGTTAAAAAGCACTCCATGCATTTTTACTTAATTGCAGAAACAACACACAAAATGGTGAGGATAACAGAAACATCAGAAGATCCAGGAAATGTCTGGAGAAGATGAGGAAGCAAGCTACACCTTTTCTCTTCAGCAGGGGACCCCTAACCAGTGAAGTCCTTGGATTAATTGCTCCAGTTAAATCACTGATCATCTGGCCTTGTGTAGGAATGTTTAGTGAGAACTTGACATCTGACATGCAAGTGGACATAATAAATGGAAACTCTGGTATACTCCCTGTATTCATTCATATAATCAAACATGTCACCTATCTTTTAAACATGCCATAAAAACAAAACTGTCAAGCCTAGATCATATTGTTAGTACTAGCTAGTATAGACTCAATCAATCAATGGGATTTATGTTTTGTTGACTCATCGTTCAACAACTGATCCAATTGGTCCACTTTCATTGGGATTAATTAGTAAGAGTGAGGCCTCAATTTGAAAATTTAAGGTCATATTTCAAGCTCAAAATTTAAAGCAGAGGGAGATTTTAAAATGTTTTCTGTGTGGTGTATACCACCTTGAAGTCTTATGCTGTAGGGTAGAATATAAATATTTTAATGACTAAATAAATAAAATACAGATTTTTCAAATGTGCATGAAAAGAAACACACCACACTTTAACATTCCTTTTGGCATTACAGTTCACATGACAGGATATTTTAGAATGGAAGCAATTCCACTGCTCAAGCGATAACACCATTGTGGAAAAAACTATATGAGGTACTCTTGATATTTGCACTAGATTGTCTCTGGAACTTCTTTAACATTTTTCCGCCTCAAATTCCTCTATCAACAAAAACTGATTTATGAGATGGAGGTGTAATGAAGGCAAAGGCAGTAAAGATCATAAAGTCCCTTGCAAATTAAATTCTCTATGGAGCTGATAAATAGTATAACATATATTGTTTGATTCTGCACAATGCTTTAAGTTGCAATGGACTAAACATTTTTGTTAAGAATTGTATCACTGTACTATTTAAAATATATTTGAAGCTCAGACTATGGAGTTGAGGGATTATTTTGATGCAGTTTGCATCTTTAAGCAAAATTGGCTGGCATTAAGTATTTTAAACAGCACCAAATGCTAGAATTAGGAAACATTCATAAGACTCCAGAGACCTTTCTCTTTTAGTTTCTATAGGAAATTAACAACTCAAACAAGAGGAAGGCTAATTTAAATAGCTTTCTATTTAAAATCTTTCAGAATATTATGAGACCTTTGTGTGGTTCTCCCTGCTACCAAATTAGTGCCAAAATCATAAACATATAAAGTTTTTGAAACTAACTGTAGTTATCTCTATTTAATTTCAAAAATGTGTCCGCTGGAAGAGCTAACGTCCCTCATTTGAGGCCACCTAAATGCTTATTTTTCTTTCACTGTCTGGATCAGAATCACTGGCTATGGGATTCTAGTAGTCCAAAAAGTAGCTTTTCCAAGCTCTGTCAAAAGGGAGGTTCCAGAAGCCTGGGTGAAAGCCAGACCTGGTTTTCTTTCCACAAAATCCCTGGAAATGAAACAAAAAGAGCCCAGGATAGTTTTGGGAAGAATGATTTTCAGCGACAAGCAGAAGCAGTCAGTGAACAGAACTAGTTTCAGCCAATATTCTGCATCAGCTTCTTAGTTAAATATGCTAAGTATACTTAAAGATGTAGCCATGTCAGTAGGGATCAGTATTCAAAGTATTCTTTTAGCCCCTTTGAGACTGAGAGAAAGAAGTTGGCAGCATGTGCTTTCATAGACTTAAGTCTACTTCATAAGGGACGTGGAGTGAAGTGCCTACAGACAGACATTTATAGCTATGAATAAGCAGGTTGTATATGTCACTAGCAACAGAAATGTGAATGTTATGGGCATGGTGATGAGATGCCAAGTTCAGGTTTAACAATGGTTATTGGGGGATAAAGGGAGGAGGAAAGATGTTGCTGAAGCACTGGAATGTAGTGTGATGCTGGCTGGGAACCAATTTATGAGGTCTTTTTTCTGATTTCCAGCCAGCATCACATTACATTCCAATAACTTCCTCCACCATTCATATGATTATCTATTCACCTTGGCTTTAGGAAGCATCTTTCCTCTTGGTTTTGGCCTACAATGATCATCATTAAAACTGAATTTGTCACCTCATCCCCATACCCACACATTTTGCATTTCTATTGCTATTCACAGGTATAATCTGCTCATTCACAGCTATAAAGGTATATTCCTGGACACTTCACACCATGCTTCTGCCTAAACATTCTTAACTAAGGTTTGGAGAAGTATACTTAAGTATACTTATCTAAGTAACATCTCCAGGCCTGACCTTCCCAAACCTGATAGATATATCACTCACCCATGCTCTGATTGCTGGCAGAATGGACCACTTTTTCCCCTGCAGTTGATGCCTGATAAAGTAGGCTGTAGGAGGGAGTTATGATGGTGGCAATAGAGTCACAGTCATGAAGTATTGACTGTGTACATGGAACAGGTACTTGTTTCATCTGTAACTGTTCTGTATTCACTATCACTGCTTAGTTGTAATTGTGACACTATTGTCAAAATCTTAACTTCCCACTCCCTACTTACTGTACCTAGCATCAGCTGCATGGGTAAAAGAAGATCTACTCTGCCAGTGACCACAGCACAAATGAATGTTTCCATCAGTTTCAGGGACAGACCAGGTTTAACTTTGTTGTCGGCTGTTTTCAAGTAATTTCCAATTTATGGCTACCCTAAGGTGAACCTATCACAGGGTTTTCTGGGGCTGAGAGTGTGTGACACACCCAAGGTCTTCAAGTGGATTTCCATGACCAAGCAGAGAACTGAAGCAGCATCTTTTAGGTCATAATGCAACACTCAAATCACTACACCAGCCTGACTCAATAGCTTCATCCCATTCACTTTTATCTTTGTAATTTCTAAAGCATGTTTAAAAAGAGGCAGAGGTTTCACTTCCACTGCCATTCTTCTTCCTCAGAAAGCCTATAGAAAGGACTCTAATGTACCTTGCGTACCGTAGGCTGTGAATAGTGTGGCAAATGTTGTGTGGCCAATTTTTTTCCCCCTCTGCTCTAGTCTAAAATACTTTTAAAAATCATAAACTAGAGATGAGCAACTGGTAGTCTTCCCAATGTTGCTGGAGGGCAATGCAGTTTATCACTACCCTGTATGTACCACACAAAATGATGGTTGTAGTCCAACAATAACAGGAGAGCCAAAAAATTCACCTTCCTGTTGTAAAATGTGGCAACTTAGCAATTCAGATATTTTCATGATTGCCTTTCAATAGATCTCAATGTCATAGTTTCATACTGGGACAATTTTCATGGCTTCTGTCCCAAAGAATTCTTGGTGTCCTACTGTGATAAAAAGGATGGCAATTATTCTTTAGATAACCTCCCCTACTCTACAGTTTCCCAGGATGTAGTGAAAGGGAGAACGAGTTTTAAAGAATGGTAAGACCTGAGTTACAAAGGTATATACACTATTTTGGTTCTGGTCACATTTTGTAGCTGGTTGTTTAATGTGCTAGCCTACTGTTTGTGCTCTTTCATAGTATTCAGTTATAGTACTGCATGGTTCCAACTTTAAGTGCCATGAATCCTGGGATCTGTAGTTTGGTTGGAGGCATTAAAGGAAGTCTCTGTCTGATAATTCCAAAGGCCTTTCCCTAACCTGCCAGGATTCCATAGGATGCAGCCATGGCAGTTAAAGTGGAATCATAGTGCTATAATTATTGATTCCCTTATTGCATTTATATGCTGTCTTTCTTCATATGTGACTCACAAACAATAAAACAAAATTAGTTAAAAATATAACAATAACATTAAAACACATTAAAAGATCACCATATTTGAAACCATAAATTAAACAATATAAAATGATTAAAACCTTGAATGCTTACCTACCTCCATAAGAAATCTTTCTACAAGAAATTACTCAGTAAAAGCCTCCTCAAACGAGAAGATGGTTGCTTGTCAGTGGAAGGAGAGCAAAGAGTGAGCCAGCCTCAGTTACTGTGGAAAGGAATTCCACAGGGTGAGAGGAACCACTGAGAAAACTCTGTGTCCTCAACAAACAGACCTGTGACAGTGGTGGGATGATGAGAAAGCCTTCCCTTGAACATCTCAAGATTCATGTTGTTCTCCTTCAAGTCATTTCTAACTTACAGTGATCATAAACTGAACCTATCACAGGGTTTTCTTAGCAAGACTTGTTCAGAGGAGAACCATCTTTGCCCTCTTCTGAGGCTGGGAATGTGTGACTTGCCCAATATTTCCATGGCTAAATGGAGATTTCAAACCCTGATCTTCAGAGTCACGACCAATGCTCAAACCACTACACCATGTTGGCTCTCTCTTAAGATTCTAGCAGGTTCATATAGGGAGATACAGTTTTTCAAATAGTTTGGACCTAGGCATATTGTATAGTGTGTCCCTAGAAAATACATTCTGTCTGAGATTATATGAGTCACAATGAACCTCTGTCTGCAGAGTTATATCCACAACATTCCCCTATGTCTAAATAATCACCTGATGTTGCCATCACTGCAAGTTCACTATTTCCGCGTAATCCAGAACAATGTCTACAGCGTAGGTGCACTCCTACCATGCAATTTTTGAAGTTGCCATCTGTTCCCAGTTTTATGGAGTATTCACGTTTGGGGAGTGCTGCCTATTATAATTAGAAAAAAATATATATTATGAGCAGAATATGTCTGCATTTTCAATCAAGGCAGAAATGAGTGTTTTTAGCCAGCTTCAGCTGTGCTGCCTTCAGTTTTAAAATCATGTGCAGAGACATTTGGGAGGATTTTTTCTAAAAGGAAATAATAATAAAAAAAAGGCAACAGAAAGAATTCTGCTGTTGTTTTTCAAATATCAGCTAAAGGGTAAGTTGTTTTGTTGAAATATAATGTGCAGTATTTTTTTTTTCCATATTGCATCACAGCTCCCAAAACTGCAATTGCAAGTAAAGATAACAAGGGCTTATATCATGGTTGGGCAACCTGTGACCCTAAGGCCGAGACAGGAATCATGTGGTCCTCCAGATGTGGTTGAAGTGCAGCTCCCAGGAATCCTCACCATTGGTTATGGTGGCTAGGGCTGACGGGATTTGAAGACCAATGCTATCTGGAGGACCTTATGCTTCCAATTCCTGCCTTTAGTCGGATTTTCTTATCTCTCTTGGACAACATTGCAAACTACTACAAATGAAGAGTTCAGGCCATTAGAAAATTTACAGCCCACCAGATAATAAGGAAGAGGGAGGGCAGGAGAAAAAGGGGTGGGCTTACCTTTCCTGAACCCACCAATCAGTCATTTCATTTCCACCCAACACTTGGATGCAATTCCTGGCTGACTGACTGTGAGGGAATGCAGTCCTTGATATTTTTAAAAAAATGTTTGTTAGATAGACACCCTGTTATGCTTCCCTATAAAAGAGCGAACTCAAAGTGACTTATCCACACTCATAAAATTTACAACAGTCCTAGGCATGTATACTCAGAAGCAAACCCTTTCAAATCAATGGGATTTTCTGCCAGCACATAAGTATGTATAGGATCTCATCCATAGGTTTGATAGCTTAAAGAAAAAAAATCAGCCATTCCCAATCTGCTGACCTGTTATACATTACACTGCAAGTTCCATCATCCTTAAACACAACATATCCATGGTAGTGGAGACAATACTCCAAAATACTTGAAAGAGGAATTCGGAACAGATTGAAGGAGACTGGTTTATGGAAGGATAGGTCAGTTAAGAGCTGTTAGCAATGACAGTGCTGGGTCCATCAATGATAGGTAGGTAATGATCGGTCTATCAAGAGTGGTTAGCAATGATAGCTGTTAGCCTTAGTGAGGGGAGCTATATCTCCTGCTAGGAGAGAGAATTTATATCAGGAGGTAGATTTTGCTTCCATGCATTGATGTTGATCATGCTGGCCATAACAGTGTGGCTGCTGTAGTGATTAGGGCAAAGGAAAATATTGAATCAACCCTTATCTGAGTCCCATCAGTTCAATGTGTCCACCCTAATTAGGACTAACAGTAGGAGTCATGTCAGTAATAAATAAATAAAATTTGAGAGCCAAAATATTTAACTAGTTGGACTGAGAGCTCTGACCCCCAAACAACAATTTTCTGGTGTGCTTGGGGAAGTAGTGCTGCAGCTGCGGCACAGTGACTTTGTTTCTGGAAAGCTTTGCAGAGTTGGCTGATAATGCTGTAGTAGCTGATAGGAACACCTTCTCTATGTCACAGAAATTGCCAAGCACAGATGCTGTTTCAGGAGTGCTGATGGCAGTTCCTCTTTCTGTGCCAGCAGGAGCTGAGTGTGTGTGGGCATGGGCACATTTAGCTTTCCAGGCTGAACTGGTGCTGGAAATGGGATTAATAGCCAAGATACTATTATATTAGAATTATAAATATTATAATGTATACAGTAATAAAATACTATATCATAAACATTATAAAATACCTTCTCTTTCTGTATGTATAAACACAGTATATTGTATTGTATTGAATTGTATTGTATTGGGCTTACATTACCTGATGTAATACATGAGTAATACTGTTGGAATACCTCAGATTTTAGGAAATACTATAATTGGTCCTAAGAAGTAAACAAAACTCAGAGTGGCAACATTTGGCAGCCTACAAAGTATGGAGGATGCTTAAATCCTACTCAGCTCACTGTGGTCTGTCTTTTTTTGCCAAGATCATCAGCAAATGATAAGCTTAAATAACTTTAGGGAGTCCAGGGACAGAGAAATGCCTTTTGTTTCCCCACAACCTTCTGCTTTGAAATCATCATCATCATCATCATCATCATCATCATCATCATTAATTTCCCTTTCCTCTGAATTGCCTGTGTTTCATTTCCAGTCATTTAAATTGCATGGCCATTTCCACATATTCAGTTCCTTCTTCCCATTCTGTTTCATTTCTGCCTGACTTAGGTGGAAGTTCCAGTCAGTGTTCAGCTGCCTATGCCAATAGGAGCATTTATCCTCTAAGAGTAATTGCAGCAAATGGAATGGGAGATGCTAGCTGGAGAAAGATGGGCCAAATCTCCTTTCCTTGGACAATTCTGATGAATCCTCACTCCTAAGCAACCAATGCTGACACCTTTGTCATTATCATAATTATTATTATTCTTTCTGTTGTCATTGTAGTTGTAGTTGTTAGTCTGGCATGCCTTCTGAGCTTTGTGTAGAAACTGTCACTTTTGTTTTGTCTCACTTCAGAACATTTACTATCTCAGTTTCTTTCTGTCTATGGCCATTTCCGCACCAGAGTGGAGGAGCATGTCACTGCATTTTATAAGCGGTGTTTTTTACTCCAATGTCCTCCAGTTTCTATCAAAGAAAAGCAGAGAAAATCATTTGTAGCTTCCACATGTCAATTCCCCTGAAACTCTAATTCCCCTCCCTCGGTCCACTCTGCCACCACTGACTGGTCAATTTAATGCCCACTTCTGTGGTGTGAATCGATGTAGCGCTTCCGCATGTAGGAAAAAACGCTGTGAACCATTTTGGCTGATTTGCTTTGGAGTTTTTCTGTTTTTACATTACACTGGTTTCACAACAATGTGAACCACTTTAAGAGCTAAACATGTGTAGAACAAACTATGACAGAACATCAAACCGGTTTGACGTGTGGATGTATTCGAGACACAACGACGCCACAGCGACGTATCTCCCTTGTGCGGAAAGGGTCTATGATACAATATGAAGAAATGTCCACATTTTAGCAAGTTGCTATGAAAAACAAACAAAAAAAACCATTTTTCTTATCCAAATTCAATAGGTAAACTATTCCCAACATGGAGAGGACCTTTTGCCTACCACATAGTCTCAAAGATGAAGAACATCTCAGGAAAAGGAGGCAGCAATACTAACCCAGCACTATAAATATAGTTGACTATGCTTTCTTAATGAAAATTGACTGAAACATTGTCAGGGTAGCATGAGATAGCTTCTCAGAGCATGTGCAGAGTACTGACGGGCAACGATGTCCAGCTGCAACCAAGTGGCTCCAGTCAGGCCAAAAAAGTTCCAGAGCCTCATAGAGATAAACTGGGCTATTTATTTAGCTAAGCACACTGAGATTAAAGTTAGTGCTTCTGGCAGCATGCCAAGAAGCAATAAGTAAGACAGGAACAATAAATCAGCAGGTAAAAACACAAACCGGCAGCATGTCTAGATACATTCCATAAATCAGTAAGCAAAGTGGCATGACCACCAGAATTGATTTGAATGGTAAAGTACAGTGCTATACCCAAGCCTTTTTTAAGGGCTTAACGTCACTACAGACCTTACGGGGTGATCCAATCACATTTACAGCAGGCAAACTTCTCATGTTGACAAGGCAAGACCTTCCAAGGCTGGCTAGCCAAAACATTCTTGCAGCTGCACTCAAGGTCACATCACCTCATTCCTGCCGCTCACTTAGAAAAACCTTTTCTGCCATACCGCACTCACATTGAATGCCTCAACAAACACAGTTCTCACCGCTCCCTAGCCTGACATCTAATTTGGCCTAGAGTTCCTTTGAGCTGGACAGGGTTGGATGGAGAATTCTTCTTCATTGTTCTTAGCTGTGCCGCAGCTCACCTGTTTCATGTGAGGACTCACAACTCACTGGGAATCCAGGAAATGCCAGTCCCAGGTTGCTCAGTTTAACTGGACTACAGAGCAGCCAGTCTGCTCTCATCTAATTCTCTATTGAGAGAAACAAAATATGATTCATATACAGAAGAACATATGTTCAGAGACAATAGGGTGCTATCAAATTGCATCAATAACTAAAGTGGAACATAAAGTGGATGGATCTTTCCCCAACCTAGAATGTTGGCAGAGGGAGGGGGAAGATCCATCATAACTTAATCCCCCCTCCTTTTGGGCATATTTTGTCTTTAAAAATTCTAATTCTCCAGCAGAGGTTATGAAGAAGAAGACAGCAGGATTTCCTATAATTTAAAACTGAAATTATTTCCTATCTGTGAGAGATTGGAATACACACATACACACACACACACACGTGTGTGTGTGTGTGTGTGTGTGTGTGTGTGTGTGTGTATGGGCGACTAATTTATGCATCCTTTATTTCTCCCCTGTCTCCATTTCACCTGTTTCCCTAACATGCCTATTCTGGAAGTGGTTAGGGGACATGTTACAGTATTTATTTTAACCAATTGAATGAATGATCCCCAAGAGTGTCTTTTAGAAAGTGCAAGAATAAATTGCTTATAGAGGCCACTTCTAATTAGAGATCAAAACATTACTTCAAGACATGTCATCAAAAATGTAAATAGCTGTCAGTACCCGTCCAATGGCTTTGTTTTGTTTGGTCTTTAATTAGCTCCACGTAAACTCTCCTTGAAGACAGAAGACAGTGTGGTCTCCAGCCTTAGGTTGCACAGCCTGCCCCTCAGCTCCATGCTGATGTTCTCTTTGAACCAGCTTCCCAGAGGGGTGGGGGGCTGAGGGGTTTTCCAGCAGCCTAAATGTTACATTTACATTTATTCTTCTTTTCTGCTAATAGACTGTGAAGTTTCAAAAACAAAAGTGGCAATCGTCAAAGTTAGAAGTGTAGGAACAAAGGCCTCAGTGTTCTGGAAGCATATAAGGTTGGGATGAGAAGCAACGTGCTAAACTGATTTCAACCATTCTAGAAGATAAGATCCTAGAAGATCTGCCCTTCCCTCTTTTTACTTTTTCTGTTGTTGAATTGCCAGCAAAATCTCCGTAGTAGCAGTGGAAAGAATATTTGTGAATATTCAAATCCCAGATTTAAAAATGGGGGGGGGCAAGCGTGAGGAAAGCCACAAAAAAGAGAATCCTGGATGGACAAGAATCTTCACAGCTCAAGACTCATTCTGTATAAAAACCAGATACAGTATTTTTGTGCAGAAAGCAAGAAATCAAGTTTCCCTTGCAGGAATCAAGGTTTTCTGCACAAAAAAATGCTCTTTTCCAGGAAAAAAAAGTGTTGACAAGTGAGGATGTTCTTAGAGCAGGGCAGAAATTAGTTAAATTATTAATTCTTGTGCACAAGAAGTAAATTTAGAAAGATTTACATCCCTGCTCCCTTACACAGACTTGATGCTTCCCAGAGTGGATTCAGAGGTTGCAATATTGGGAAAGAACAAGAAAACCAAATACCTATTTGTGACATGTACTAAATGTGGATCCTACCAGATAAAAAGATGTTAACCTCCACCCCAGTTCCCATTCATGTATCTTCCTGGTGATGGTAATCCAATAGATGATTTTTTCCCAAGGAGAAGTGAGTCAAGTCTGTTATCTCAAAACACTCCTCCATGTACACAAATGCCTAGTACATCAGTATGAACATTTCACATAATGATATCAAAAGTCAAAACAGTGCAATCGGAACACACCTAATGTTTTGGGCCCACTCAGATTCAGAGCTTGAAAATGTCATGGGATGACCACTAGTGGAAAATGGCGACTGAAGTCCAAAGAGGACTTCAAGAAAGAATTAGGGGAAGGAAATGAATGGTTAGGCACATATTTATTGCAAGCTTTCAGAATCTAAATCCTTGATATGAACATATTTTAAAGGTGAAAGTTTAAGAACCAAAAGAGATATTACACACAGTGGTAGGTAACATCCCTCTAATATTTTTAATTTTTTTAATAAAAAAAAACAGACTAGGAAAGATGGTGAATTTAAGAACAAGAGCCCAATTATACAACTCTCCAAGTGTAGTTGGACTGCAATATGCAGCAGCCCTGCCAAATATAATCAGGAATGCTGAGAGGAATGCTGGGAGTTGCAGTTCAATAAAATTTGGAGGATTGTACAATTTCCATTTCTGGCCTAAATCCACTGGTCACCCCAACCAGACCAGACCACTGAAACAATGAAACTTAACACAAGTGCTGTCTTATCAAGTTCTTCTAATCATAGAATCATAGAAATGTAGAGTTGGAAGAGACCACACAGGGCCATCCAGTCCAACCCCCTGCCATGCAGGAACACCCTCAAAGCACCCCCTACAAATGGCCATCAAGGCTCTGCTTAAAAATCTCCAAAGAAGGAGACTCCACTACACTCTGAGGCAGCCTATTCCACTGCCGGACAGCCCTGACTGTCAGGAAGTTCTTCCTGAGGTTCAGGTGGAATCTCCTTTCCTGCTACTTGAATCCATTGCTCCTTGTCCTAGTCTCTGGAGCAGCAGGAAACAAGCCCACTCCCTCCTCTACATGGTATCCCTTCAAATATTTAAACATGGCTATCATGTCCCCTCTTAACCTTCTCTTCTGCAGACTAAACATACCCAGCTCTCTAAGTCTATCCTTAAAGGGCATGGCTTCCAGGCCCCTCACCATTTTGGTCGCCCTCCTCTGGACTTGCTCCAGCTTGATCATGTCCTTCTTGAATTAGGGTGCCCAGAACTAGACACAATATTCAAGATGAGGTCTAACCAAAGCAAAGTAGAGTGGTACCAGTACCTCCCTCAATCTAGACACCATACTCCTATTGATGCAACCGAGAATTGCATTGGCTTCTTGGCTGCCGCATCACACTGCTGACTCCTGTTCAGCTTGTGGTCTATGAAGACTCCTAGATCCCTTTCACACGTACTGCCACCCAGCCGTGTGTCCCCCATTCTATATTTCTGTATTCCATTTTTTCTACCTAAGCGTAGGACCTTACATTTCTCTCTGTTGAATTTCATTCTGTTAGCCTTGGCCCAGCTCTCTAATCTGTCCAGATCATTTTGAATTTTGATCCTGTCCTCTGGCATATTAGCAACCCCTTAGTGCCATCTTCAATTTGATGAGCATGCCCTCTTATAGACATACTGGGTCTATGGCAGTAATTCTTACACACTGGTCCTTTAGATGTTTAGGACATCAATGTCCATTTCTGAGAATGGCCATAGAAACTTGGTTTTCTGGGAGTTGAAGTCCAAAGCATCCGGCATCCCAGAGTTTGAGAACCACTGGTCTACTACATTTGAGAATGGCTACTGGATTTTGGTCAAGGTTTTCATGGGAAAGTTGTTTAACCCTTTACCCTTCTTCATTCAAGATCATCTCCATTCCCTCAGGAAGCTATGGATGACTATGCAATTGCATGTAATGTCTGGATTCAGTTCCAGCTCCGCAGAGGTAAATGTACAATGATGGGAAGAATTCATTTTTGCATTTCTTTGTTTAAATCTATTGCACAGTACCTCATGGCAGAAAGCAAAGTACGATTGCCATTGAAGGACTACAAACTGATTTCAGTCTTTGACCATTTCCACACTACACTTATAATCTATTATTTCACATTGAATATCCTATGGAATCCTGGGGTTTGCGGTTTAGCGAGAGGCATTTAGAATTCTTAGCCAGAGATCGCTTTGGCCTCAGTAAACTACAAACCCCAGAATACCAAAGGATGTTGAAAGGGGAATAATAGCACTATAACAGTGCAGTGCAGAAATGGCCTTTGTCTCTTCATTTTATTTGGTTCTTACAGGCAGAAAGAGTGCTGTGTACCAAAGTGACTTGGTCTGCCTTAGTAGCATAGCCTCCAACATTTTACAGAGGAAAAAGAGAGAGAGAAAAAACTTTAGAGTATGGCAACAATTATTAATAAGGGGAACGCGCTAGCCAAGAGAAGCTCCAGCAGTTTGCATTTGTCTGAGCCTGCTGAGAAGGGCAGGATTCCATCCCCAGCTCTCATCTCTCTCACTGATTAAGTTGAGTACAAACTACTTTTACCCTTTAAACTGACTTTGCAGCAATAGAAGTAAGCTGGGGACAAAGGGGAGAAATGGAAGGAGGAGGAGAGAGAAACTGGAACATTTTAAAAGTGATTAGAAAGTATGACTACAGAGGAATGATCAGGACATTTAGTGGGTATGTAGTAGCTCATAGGGTTTCTAGTTCAGGACTATCCCAGGCCTTGAGGTAAGGTGTTGTGGGGGGAACTGGCTGAAATGTTAGATATGTAGAAGAGAAGAATGGAGCTAAGTTCTCCCTGCTACACCAAAAAGAAAAAAAGTATAACAGCAACCCTTCCTGGCTCCAGTTGATATTCAGGCTCTATGGCAGAAGACATGAGCTGCTATGATGATGAGATAAGATGACTCTGCTCCAGATGCCCAAACAGAAATGGCGTCTAACTCTTTATCATTTTCTCCTGGTGGAAAATATAGCAGTGATGTGCAGAAATGATATTCCTCCACTCCTTACTACCAAATGTTTCTCCTCAGCTTTAAACAATGAAATCAAAACTCCTGGAGTTAAGAGCTAAAAATGATTCAATTGGACCCACTATAGCAGCCCTGCACATAGTAGTCTATTGATCCTTGTGTTGCACTATATTTACAGTCTAGTGTGATCAATATGCTATTTCTGATCCAGTCGTTTGTACAGTTCTACAGCAAGGATATTTTATAGGGAGATTATCCAGCACATGACAGACTTATAAAAATTTCACTGTGAGCAAAGTGGGTGAAGTAGCAAAAATACCCAGACTGGTAGAGTTTTGACCTATTATAAATGGAACAAATTACAGCAAGCTCTACTGTGCTGGGAAGACAACAGGCATACTGTGAAACACATTTTCCAATGTCATGCACCTTGCCACCCATGACAAGGGGAGTGCATGTGAGGAGAGGCAAAAGAGAACAGTGGACAACTAGGAATGGGGTGAGAATTTACCATTTTCCTAAATGGGGTCAAAATTGGAGTTCCTGACCCATTTGGAAATGGTGAGGGGAGACACAAAGTCCCATAGCTTTGATGGGACTTCCCCCCCCTCGTTTCTCTCTCAAAACTATACAGCTTTCATTGAAAAGGGTTTAGATTTTCCAGCTGACACATACAGGGTACTGTTTTTCCACACCTTTTTCTCCCTTCTTCCCCTGCCGCCCAGCCCCAAAGTTGTGTAGAAATTCTCAGAAATGAAAAGCGGTTAATAGCCATCAAAACATTGGGGGGGATGTGGGGGAGGAAAGTTGCCAGAAGACTTGAGCTCTCTCATTTGAGAGCTGCAGCCTCTAGCCAGAAGTTCTGTGAAAGTTTGGGGGGAAGAGTTGTTGTGGAAAGTTATGGGGCAGGGGGGAGTTGCAGATGTCTGGCAGCTGACAATCTAGTTTCTGTTTGTCCTACAACTTCTCCAAAGCCCCAAACCGAACTAGAGGCTGTGAAAAAGATGTTTCAGTTTCCTCTCCCATCCCACCCCCAACAGCTGTTTTGACAGCTGAAAGGTCTTTTCAAAGCCTCTAGTCAAGATTTCTGTGAAAGATGAGCAGAGCTGTGGATGTTCAGCTGATGATGATCTTGCTTCTGTTTTTCCTGCAGCCTGTCTCCCTCCAAACCCCAGTCTCTCACAGAAATCCTGAGTAGAAGCTGTGAGAAGACTTCAGTTTCCTCGCTGTCCCAATGCTTTGACAGCTGAAATATCTTTTGCAACTTCATGTCAGGACTGATGCTTGGAAGGCAGGAAGTTCTGGGAAAAACAGAAACTAGATCATGAGCTGCTAAACGTCCACAACTTTCACCCCCTTCACAACTTTCCTTTGCGCCTCTCTCCTCCAATCTTTTATGGAAATCCTGACTAGGGGCTGCAGCTCTCAAATGAGATCTCTCAGACTTCCCTTCTCCCATTCATGCCCCAGCTAGTTTGGCAGCTATAATGTCTTCTCACAGCCAATGATTTCCATACAGCTTTGAGGTTGGGAAGGGAGAAGAGAGGGAAAGTTGTGAAGAAACAATGCCCAATACATGTCAGAAGGAAAATCTGTGCATTTTTCAAGGAAAGCTGTGCAGCTTCCTGTTATCTCGAAGAAAAGAAAATGCCTGCACCTACTGACAGCACAGGAAGAAAAATAGATGGATTTTTTTCCAAGAGTTATTGGGGTGGGGAAAATCAAGAATTTTCATCCCTATGGACAACTGGAGAGATTGCCATTCACCAAATCAATGAAGGATGACCAGAGGGAAAGCTTCTTTTTTTGTCCATGGGTCCTTGTGCAAATTCATTTCTCTAGCACTGCCTTCAAATATCCCCTGCCTACCTGGGGGCAGATGAATTGGAGGGAGGAACCATTATGTGTAATTTCATGAGAGTAAAGATATATTATCCAACAATTTGTCTAAGGTGGGACTCACAGTTAACATGGGTAGCAGTGTAACTCATTTTGCTGAAGGGTTTCGGTTGGATGGTTTTGGTTCTGATTTTTTTGGGCTGGGGAGTTGTTCTGTTTTACAATTGTGTCAGCAGCCTAGACACCATTTTACATTTCCATGATGCCCTGAAGTTAACATCACTGGGGACCAGTGGCAAACATTCCATCCCACTAAAAAAATCGTACAGGTTTTTTGGGGGAGGGAGATCTCCAAACTAGCCTTGTTCTTCTGGGAGTATACAAAATGTACAGTTCAGGAAAAGAAAAACTCGCATGCTTTCAAAATTCTGTGTTCTAAGAAGTTGCTCTGGCCAGTTTAACTTATTTTGAAGAGTCTTTTTTAAAAAAGTTTTGTAATGTTGTGGGGTTTTTAATATTGTTTTTATCCATTGTGCATCATGTTGGGGGCCCTGGTGGGCTGAGAGACAACAACACATAAATGCTATAAATAAATAAATATATTGATCAATAAGCAAACATTTTGACTTAGCTTTATACTTCTAATATCTCCTTCCTGCCCCAAAATAAATGTTCTTCCCAGTAACATGATCCCAAAAGTTTGCACAATTGAATGAGCAGGTGACATGTGATCATGCCCTCTGCCCTCAGACAAGGAGATTTGTTTTCATTTTCATACAATGAAAAGAAACTGAAGACAAGTTGGTATGTGCCTGATCTTACTATTTCTATTGGCCTACTCAATCAGCATGAAGAAATTGGTTTGCCATCTCCTGCCACTATCACTGTTAAGCACACAAATTATGCGTGACTGCATTAAGCACACAAAATGCTTATTTTATACATATACTAGTGTACAAACCCAGCATTGCCCAGGATTTTATTTTCTCTTAGGTAATACTTGTAAGAAAGATTTCAGATCCTGTGTCTCTAATTCCCCAAACTATCTTGCCAAGTGCCTGTAACTTTTCCCCATATTCCTCAATCCAATCTGTATTCAGAGTTATAACATACAGAGGTTATTAACATACAGAATACATTGCCCTCTTCCTTGCTGCTAGGCCTCATCTCCATAGCAGTTGGCCTATTCAGAAGTCTCTGGCTGAGAATTCTAAAGGTCTCTGCCTAAACTGCAAACCACAGGATTCCATAGACTTTTCTTAGAGAGCCAGTTATTTGAGGTCTTTGCCTAACACAGCCAATCATATGTGGCCATGCCTGACACAGCCAATCATATGAGGTCTTTGGCCGACACAGAAAAACAAACTTTGACTTTTATTTATTAAATTAGTAACATGGTAGAAACTTCCATTGGAATCTGTATCACAGGAGCTAGGATCCATCAGAGATCTTCTATGAGAAATGACTGGAAGACCACTGTAATTTCAAGGAGGTTTGGGATGTGGCCTGACCTCAGTTTGTTCCTCCATGCTCTAAGTTGCTCCCTGCTGCCACCAAGAAAGGTCTAGAAGGACCTTCTGACTTGTTAAACTTACTGTAATTTGCTTTGATTTCTGTATTCTGCTTTGATGTATTTTATATGCTTGTTAGTTTAAAATGTAGACAAAACAAAGCTGTAGATGATATCTACTAACTGCCTTTGGCTCAGGACAACAAACTAATTAGTACTAGATAACGGGTGTTGGGGGGAACCCAAAAGATGACCACTTAATTGGTGACCTTGACAGTTGAAAGGAATTTAGCTCATCCCAGATGTGTAAACAGTCCTGAAGGTCTGATGAAAAATGGTTAAGTCCTCCCAAACCAAGAGGTATAAGTACCCTCTGGAATGTGCTCTCAGGGGAAGCTCAGCATGGGCTTTCAGCTGGAGTGCTGTGCAACTGGTGGATACACAGGAGGTCCCCTTCACTGCTCCATTCCTGGACTCCTGGGTAGCTGATTGAAGGATTCTTGCTTGATGAGAAATCTATTCTTCTGTTATTGGGCATCATAGACTTAAGTGGGTTTCATCTGCTTGCTAAGAGTGGATTTCATCTGTATGCTAACATTGCTTTTATGCTTATGCAGTTTAGACTGCTCGCTAGTCAATAAATTTTAAGACTTTCCCAATCCCAACTGGTGTATTTTGTTGTCTCCTATAAAATGAACCTCCTTGTCTTTGGTAGACGAGCCCTCTTTGGTAGACAGAGCTAGCACAGTGTAGTGGTTTGAGTGCTAAGGACAACTCTGGAGAGCAGAGTTCAAATCTCCACTCAACCATGGAAGCCCACTGGGTGACCTTGGGCAATTCACACTCTCTTAGCCTCAGAAGAAGGTAAAGGCAAACCCCTTCTGAACAAATCTACCCAAGAAAACCCTGTTACAGGTTTGCCTTAGGGTCACTTTAAGATGGAAACAACTTGAAAGCACATCACAATAGCATGTGTCCATCAGCTGCACTGATGGCGTAACTACAACAGCAGAGGGAAAATTAAAGCAATATGGAAAGAAGGAAAAGGGTAGAAAAGCTTTTGACTCTGTGGAATTTCGATGCTTGAGGCCCTGGACCAGTTGGTAAAATATTCTATTCTGTTCTATTCTATTCTATTCTATTATATTCTATTCTAAAATGAGTGGCATAGAAATTAAGAAGTAAATGAAACAAAACTCTGCATATCTGAATCATTTTTAGGCTTGCAACTTTGGAAAAATGAACAGACTGATCATATGCATTTCCGCTCAGTTATTCGAACAACACACACAGAGAGAGAGAGAGAGAGAGAAACTAGTGATAACAGAAACACTGAGAGATTCAAGAAATGACTAGGGGAGAAGAGGAAGCAAGCCCATCCTTTCTTCCTGGGTTCCTAGATAGTGAAGGGACTGGAGCAGTTTGGCCGATTGAACAATTGATAATGTGCCTCTGGCTGCAATAGAAGCTACAATGGTTGTATAAAATGGCTGCATACCCACTCCTGTGTCTTAGTGGCCTTTGTTCCTTCAGAAACACTTTCAGTCTCCTTCCGTAACAGGTGCTTACAGTAGGGATGAAAGTTGCAGCTCTGAAGAAACTTGAAGTCTCCTGAGAGAAGTCTCCTGAGAGAGTCCAGAAATTAGAACTTAACAATAAGAGTATATTGCTACCTTAGGCCAGTGTTGTAACCAATACTGTGTACCTGAATACTGCCAATCCAATAAAGAAAGAGACAGCACTGAGATGCAATGAACTTTTTCTTTCAATTTTCACAGTGCTGTAAGTATATAAGTAAGAGATTGAGGGCGGGAGGGGAAAGTTTATTATGAAAAATATTTTTTCCAAATCCATTTTTCCTAAAATTGATTTTGTAACAAAAGCATTATATACTTATAAATTCATTGATTGTAGCATTATTTTTCCCAAAGTTCACAGACATCTATATTTTATTATGGTTCTTTCTAAACAGCAGTGCAGCAGACAGTCTGGATTTATAAAATAAGAGTGCCCTTTGGGCAAAAAAAAAATTTCTTTTAAAAAAAGAACTAAAATGATGGCATCTGATAGGATATTTAGCAATAAATCTGGTTTCTTCCTAGTGGTATTCCCCCCCCCAGCTTGCTCCTAAATGCTGTATTGATATGCCAGAACTGTTTTGTAATTTGGAAACAAACTTTTTAAACTTCCCCACTGTTGCACTATCATGATACTACTTTCATTGTGAATAGGGTTTGCCACAGGCCCTGAATTTCTGGGTCAAAATTTGAGACCTAGGATTACCCCAGTGTTGTCATTAAGCATTATGTATTCATTGCCCACTACAGTTGTTCAACATTTGTCATTCAAATACCCAGACAGCCCATCATATTTTTATGTTTAGAAATTAAGGCCATTTCTGTCCTACACTGTTATAGTGCTATTATTCCACTTTCAACATCCTGTGGACTCCTGGGGTTTGTAGTTTACTGAGACTAAAGAGCTCTCTGGACGAGAATTCTGAATGCCCCTCCCTAAAGTACAAATCCCAGGATTCCACAGGATGTTGAAAGCAGAATAATAGCACTATAACAGTGTAGTGTGGAAATGGCCTAAAACAGAGATCTTAGCTATGGACACTATTCCCAGATCAAGGCAAATTGAGGGGATTATTCCTTCTTATTTACTTGTGGATATAGGATGATGGTGATGATGATGGTGATGATGACTTAATCTTTATTTATGCCTTTTTTCCCCCTGAGAAGGACTCAAAGCGGCTTACAATATTTAAAAAGAAAAGTTGAAAATCACAGATTACAAAAGTTAAAACCCAAATTAAACAATCAAGAATTAAAACGAAGTTAAAATACATAATTAAATTCAATTGAGTTCATGTGGTTAACAACAGCCAGCACCCTTTATCAGACAAGTCATTGAATGCTATCATAATAAAAACATCTTTGGTTGACTATACAAAGAAAGTAGGGAGGTTGCCAGTCTGACTTCTCTGCAAAGGGAGTTCCAGAGTCTGGGAGCAGCTACTGAGAAGGGATGAGGAACTTTCAATCTAGCCTACCCACCTCCAGTCAGACAGTGGATGCAGAGCAGAGCGGAGGATGAACTTGAGAACCATAATGACTGAGAGGGAAGGAGGAGGCTAAGTTCTATCTTGTTGAGAAAAGAGGGTTTTCCATAGCAGAGGTTGTCAAAGGATTAGAGGGGGATTGAAACCCACCGGCTGTAGATCTGTAGTTTCTTTCAATTTCCCTATTGATTTTCACACATTCCACCATATCATAATTTCACAATGGTGTCATTTCAAACATTATTGTCAAAAATTATCACTACTGTGGGGGGGGGAATAATAATAATGTTATTTCTGCAAGGAAAAAAAAACCCAAATAAATATTACACTGGAATCTCAAAAAGGTTCCTGTCCTATCAAGTTCTAATCCAGAAACTGGCCACAGATATGGAGCTCCTAGCTTGAGGTAGAAATCCAGTTGAAGCAAATCCTGTAATGATCCTTAATTTTACCTCCCTGTTGTTTATATTAACTTATGGCTACTGAATGACAATGGGATGAAATGAGCATTTAAGGATTCTATCTCCTGGACTGGTTTGGAGGCAATTCTGAGTACCACAGAGAGCTCTTCAGAATATACTGCTTTATTTGTCATACTCATCAATATTTCAAGGGCTTTGGGTAACCTTGCAAATTACATCAAGGATAACATTGACTATTTTACCTTTTTTAAAATGTATGTATGTATTTTTATTTCTAGCCCAGATGTCAGGACAGGTTCTAATCAATGAAGCAACTGTAAAACCATCTAAAGCAAATTAAACAGTTTAAAACAATTTAAAATCAATTCAACAATCAGATTAAATCCAGAAGTCAAACATGCTAAAGAACATCCTATGATCTCACTAGGTCCCAAACACTTGGATGAACAGCCAAGTACAGTACCAGTTGGTCTCCAAGGAAAGGGCATTCCTCCTTCCATGGTACTGGTGAAGCTTCTTTGGTAGATGTTTCCCCAGAAATGGTCAACATGCATGAATGGCCACTAGGAGATGTATGCTCTCCTAGGCCCTTTTCGCATCTTACCTTCTCCCGCAACGGGGAGGCCGTCTCGCGCGAGAAGCTTCTTTCGCGATGCTGCTGCTTCCCCCTCCTTCCTTCCGCAGGGCACTTTGTGATGACGCAACCATCGCACTAGCGCCCCACCCCTTCCTTCCGCAGGGCACTGTGGGAGCTGTAGGCTCTGCGGGGAAAGGAAGCACTTCCCGGCCAGCTCGCTGACGCACCGCACGGAGGTAAGTGCACGAGCGCGGCACGAGCATTGCACGAGCATGGGCTATTTTCGGCTTCAAGCCGAAAATCAAAAAATACGCCCCTGCCCCGCTCTAGCCTCGTAAGCGCTGCGCAAGTGGGAGTGTGTCGTGCACAGCGGCGCTCCCATTTGCGCGGTGCTCAAGCGGTGCTCGCGCAAAAAAAAATGTGCGAAAAGGGCCCTAGTTTGGGGAGGTAACTTACATTCCCACAAAGTGTGAAGTGTGCACTTTCCAATGAGAGGGATGCATGTCTCCTCACCTAGAATGATCTAGAAGAATATGAAAAAGGACTAGCAGGTTTTCCAGATCTCAGTTCTAGTCCTGACTCTCAAGACCTGCCCCTCTTCTCCAGTCTGAAGGCATGGGAAGGAATCTTAAGAGAACTTCCTTGAAAAAGACATTATGTCCATGTGTGCATTTTTCTCATTTTTTAAAATGTGAATGGCATGCTTAATGTAACATGCGTAATGACATGATTAGGGGCTGTTCCTTGTAATGTCAAATAATTTATTTTATTTTATATGCGTGTTTTTAGTTGTTTGAATATTGTAAATAGTTTAATTCTACTATGTTTACTTTTTGTGGCCATTTCCGCACTACACTGTTATAGAGCTATTATTCCCCTTTCAACATCCTATGGAATCCCAAGGTTTGCAGTTTAGGGAGGGGCATTTAGAATTCTCAGCCAGAGACCTCTTTGGCCTCAGGAAACTACGAACCCCAGAATTCCACAGGATGTTGAAAGTGGAATAATAAAACTATAACTGTGTAGTATGGAAATGGCCTCAGTGTTTTAGCTGCATTGTGTTGTTTTAAAATGTAATCTGCCTTGAATCCCAATTTTGAGGAAAAGCCAGGATATAAATAAAGATAACAACAACAGGAGCAGCAACAACAACCTTATAACATTGCTAGTGCCCACCTCCTGTGACATCACAAGCCACTGAGTCTCAGATTTTGCCCTTGAAATTTCAGGGACTGGGAAAGACCTGACCTTGCAACCTATGACCTACTCAAATGTCTTCTCTCACCATGAGAGATTGTGTAGCAATTCCAATGGGAACCAAGCAATGCTCCAACAACGTTCTCCATTTCCAAGGAAAAATGAGACCAATCCCATAGAGATTATAAGAGATAGCATTGTTCTCCACACTGATACATATGTTTCCATCAGTGATATGGCAAAGCTCCTTTAAGAGAAAAAGAGAAGGCTTCCACAGTCATGTAGCATAATATATTTGATGCTGATACCTTAGTGATGGCACGGAGAGCATGTACTGAGAATAATGATCTTGTTGACATATGGAGCTGAAAGAGGCAGACTGGCAATACCTCTGCAGATTTCGCTAAAGGTTTGATTTCATGCCTGCCTGCACCACCTTTTATGCTTCTGAGGCATGGCAGTTGCAGCCATTAAAATTGTTAACTCATTAAAATGAATTCCCTTCATGGCTGTCAATGTAAGTTTTTGAGACAAAGGTGGGCAAGCCAGAGGAACGAATAGCGTTTAGCAGGGCCAAGTAGGTCGTTTCCGAGACACAGATTCAGTGTATAACTAGATACTTTGAACACAGAAGCACAATCTAGCTCAAAATGTATGAAGCCTTCACTTTAGGGGTGGAAGTTTCAAAATGTTCCCTACTGCTTCCATGTCTCCATGATTTCAGATGCTTCATTTCATTAGAACAGTCAGTAGAATTGAAACCTTGATGCTAGAAGTATTAATTAGTTAGTTGACCATCTATTTAGTATGGAGATATTAATTGTAGTAGTGGCACCTTGTTTTTATTTCAAAGGAGAAAACTGCAGGTGTGATAGACAATTGCATTCCATACAATAATTTCTGAATGCTACAAAAAAGGTGATAACCTCTTTAACATTGGGTTTATATTGATCCATGCCATAAGGTAAATGAACTAAATACAATTCAGAGTAGGGATAGAAAAATATTCATAATTATTTGTTTCCAGGTCAAAAGAAATTGGTTTCCAGATCGGCAGAAACCCTATCAGTAGAAATAACAGACCAAAGTCAGACCTCCCACCATGAGCAAATTCTGCCAAGAAAACCCCATGATAGGTTCATTTTAAGGTCTCCATGAGTCAGAAATGACTTGAAGACATACAACAACAAAACAAAAGGTAGGTCAATGTGCAATGTGATCAATAATTAGGATTTCCCAGCTTGTCCCATTCAAGGATTTCTAACAAACTACTCTAACATGCAGGTAGAAAAGAAAGATACCGTAACCAGCGAGGAACTAATATTCATTCTGCAATAACCAGCAGTATAAATTATGAGAATCATGTTTTGATTTCATTTTTTTTAGATCTCTGCCCCCACCACAAAAATGAAAAATAGCTCAATAAATTCATTTTAAAAAAACCACTAATGACTAAGGTCCTCCATTTTCAAATGTAACTATGAGGACAATGTTACTGCACTTTAGGCCTACTTGGAGATACCCCAAGATATCCTTTTGATATCAATAATCTGGCTCTCTTCCACCACTCCTCTCCATGTGTTTGTGAGGCCCCCAGACAAGCACAAAACTAGGCTCGACCACTAATTGCTGAACATTCCATTCTCCACCCAGGCAGGCCAGAAATAGCCAGATCCTTGCTTAGAAGACCTCTCTGCAAACACCCTCATTATGTATGCACGCTGTTTACAAAGAACTCCCTGCCCCGAGCAGGCAACCTGAATACTCAACTGCCAAGCACTGAGCATTTGCATACTGGCTAGCTCTTTGTCAATTCAGATTTAACTCAATCATGCTAAATTCTGACCTTTCCAAAGTTTTGTCCTGCGCCCGAAACTCATTGTTTTCCCCAAGTACGGAATAGCCTGCAGTTACATTTCTCCCTATAAAAACCCCTGATTCCGAGACCATCCTTGGATCGCTCCTGAGTTCCAGACCGCCTTGCTGCTGCTTTGCTTGGTGAGCTTCCCCTCAGCTCCATGTGCTGAGATGCATCGAACCCCACCATCGCTCTCTATCTTCTCTCCAGGCTTCAGGAACAGGTTTCATATCACCCTCTGAAAATCCCGCTATCATACTCACTCCTTTATTTTCCTTAGTTATCTGTGTGCATGTGTTGCTTACATTGTGTGCCTGTATTTAATAAAGATCATTCATTATTTCCAACACGGTTTGCTTCTTGACTTGGCCTGACCCCATAAACATTGGGTTACAAGATCCTGCTGCGTTACCCTGCCTCTCGTAGTGCCAACCAGTGCTCTTGACTAATTTCCCCCATTTTGTGTAATTATAAGGTTATTTGGGTGTCCCTCCCGGGACCCCCAGTAAACAGGGTAACAACAAAGTCTGTTGTTGTAGCTACTTCTACTTACTTCAACTTCCCTCCAAAGATCTGCCCCTTAAGCCAAGCAGCATCCCAACTGAAAAGCTTCCAAGGCTCTGACTATGAGGGCACTAGGAAGTTATGACTGCAATGCTTACCTGGTCACAGGGCACAATGAGACTGACAGTTGGAGAGATCCCTCAGGATCCTGATGCATCTGGTTGTCTCAACATGCCCTATGACCAGGAGACCATTACAGTTGTCATTCCCAGTGCTCCACTCTGCAGTGCTTTAGAAAGCCTTTAGCCAGGATATTATGTTTGGTCATTATAAATGTGAATTCCAAAAACTATGAGAGTGTAAATCTAGCCTACTAATTCATAAATACTAAACAGAATGTCAGGCAAAGTATTTTATAAAAGAAAGAAAGAAAGAAAGAAAGAAAGAAAGAAAGAAAGAAAGAAAGAAAGAAAGAAGGAAAGAAAGAAAGAAAGAGAAAATTAATGTTAGAGAAAATGAAACTGTTAGATTTAACCATCCCAGCATAGGACATTTGGGTCTTTTAAACCCTAGCCTGTCCAGATATTATTGGACTGGAAAGTCCCAACAGCCTGAGCACAGCCAATGGTATGGAACACTAGGAGTTACAGTCCAACAATATCTGGATGGCCACATGATTACAACCTGTGCTAAAGATTGGCTTTGAATCTTTGTGCCTTCAACCATGTTTATCATGATGAGTTACAGTTGCCATTTCTTCTTCTTGAAAGGCCCCTAATCTTTAACACTTATAAGACATGCAGGTATAATGTGTTGTTGTGCTGGATCCCAGGTCTGCACTGGGAACAGCTGTACATACGGAATCTGGACAAATCATTTTGTCTGCTTGCTTTTGCTGAGAATTTAGTGAATTTCTCAAATCTCTTCATAAAATTCTGTAGCAAGAACTTGATTTTAAAAAAAAATCAATAGAAGAGAAGGTGAAACTCACAGATCTGCCGTTCAAGCAGTGAATGCCAAAGTACCATGGAAATCATGCATAAAAATATAGCAGCTGGATCACTAAAGTAAACCTAAATTATTAGTAAGAGCAGATTATTGTTTTTAAGTGCCAAAATCATGTGCTATTCTATCCTGACAAAAATGTTATCTGCAACATCATCCAGTTGGACATTCCAAAGAGTAGGGCTATTATTCATCTTCACTATCAACAGTACACTGCCTATACTTCCACCTATCTTTACTCCCTCTCTCAGTGGTGGTTGGTACCTTCTATATCATCAGAATGGTGAATCTTCCCTGGATTTTAGTCCAGACTTTAAAGGAATCATCCATGATACAGCATCCCTTTCCCAAAACTGGTTTGGTCTCTTGAATTATTTTCAGGCAAACCTCTGGAATGGATTCAACACCAGTCCTGTCATGGAAGCTACCAGCTGCCACCATTAATAGCTGTGGAGGTGAGGACTACATGATATGCTTTGAGCATCCTTTTTTCTATCTCCAATTGGTGTGACAGCTTGATATGGTTTTGGAAGAGCCAGCAACTGCTGGCTCCGATGCCAGGGAAATAGCCAAGGTCCTGAGTGCCAAGTTGCTTTTCCACATAGCTTCCTTACTGATTCACCCCAAACAATATGATCTCATAATGCATTATCCAGGCCATTTACAAACTCAGTGTTGCTAGCCAGCTGGCACACTACTAGTCACAAACTGTAAGACAGGTTTACTAGGTAGCCTGGCATGGGTGGTGCATTTCAAGCACTTGCCAAAACTTTCTCTGCCTTTATTATATTATCAAATGTCAGACTTTTGGGAGTTTTTGATTCTAGATCACAAACCTGTCCATAGATTACATCGCTGACCCCTTTGAAAAAGATTTTTTTTTAAAAAAAAACTGTCTTACTATTACCTCCATCTCCAGTTAGTTAATGAGAAAGTCATGAGTTACTCATCTGCTGCTCACTGCCATGGCTGCACTGTATTATCCTAAAAGTAGTACCACTGTTCTGCTTCAGGGCTGGAAAGCTGGAACAAAGGGATTCCTTACGTCTGTGCATGGCTTTTCTTCTTAAAAAAAATTAAAAAATGTATCTAGCACCGTACAAACACAAGCCCAGTAAAGTTATTCTTGAGGGCTTCTGGAAGATCCACAACTGTGCTGATTTGGAGGATACTGAATGTCCCAGAAGTACTTTTCTAAGCTCTATGTTGGTGTGATTAGGACAGTATATAATTCATCTGAAATGAGTGGCCCTTAATTTTGCAACCTCACCATCACAGTGAGGAGAAGAGCAGTGTCTTTGTATGACAGTTGAACTAAAGTTGAGTGCCACGTATGTAGAATTTTTCACATATTCTCCCTACATGAAGCAGAAACACTTTTAAAAGGGACATTGCACCCCATTTTCCCTCATCTAAACAATATCCCTATCAGTTTCCCATATCCTTCTAAGTCCATCTGAAGAACTGACATCAGAATCCAGCAAATCAATGTACATATAGGAAAGAGGCTTTAAAAGAGGCTTTAATTTTTTAACTTTAAAGCCATCCATCATATGCAAACAAATTCAAACTGACCTAGCTCATAGATACATGATCGCCTACTGTTTCCCCTCTAGGTTGGTGAGGCAGTAAAGCTAAAGGCTCTTTTCAACATCTCACAACTAGCATTCTGTAGCAAAACATCTGAAGTCTGGGATGTAGTCCTTTCTGAAATAAATGTTACTAACCAACACCTCATAAAGATTCCTGAATAACTCCTTCTGGTTTTCTTTCAGGGAGAGTGTCTGTTCCACCAACAACATCTTATGAGCCTTTAATTGGGTGTTTATTAGCAGGTGCCAAGGCAGCCATGGCTTGATGTTGAAAGGATTCAGAAAGAATATCTGTGACATCCTGGTATAAGACAGTATGGCAATTAGCTTTCACTGAAAATTTAACTAATGAACTCCAAATGGCTAAAGGAAAGATAGAAAAATGCAATTTTGTAATGAAACAATTGTTCCAGATTTGTAGCACTTTTCCAGAATTAAACTGTTCCCTACAGCACGGTACCTTGAGTCCCTGGGCAGGGCAGGGCAGGGCAGGGCAGGGCAGGGCAGGGCAGTTCTGCACAGATGGAACAAACCACATTAGCTATGTACTGTGGACTGACAGAATACATGGCTGTTAATGGTCTCAGTCAGGGGGCAACAACCTGGAGACAATGTTCAGTGAACCACTGTACATAGACAGCAGTACAGCAGTATTTGAGTTTGTGCATTGTAGGTTCTGCAAGTCAAATGGGGTAAACACATCCTGCATAGAGTTTCCCTCAGAAATGAAAGGCAAGAAAGAACAATTATGATTGGTCAGAAGATCTGATTTCCTCTCATTACCTGCCCAGTGGTGCATGGAGCCAATCCCCAACACTAGAATAAAATGGAGACAATAGGGAGACAATTTGATCTGTTTCTTATTGCATTTAGTACCTCAAAAGTACACACTAAAGGGTTGAAAATTCATTTGCAGCTACTGTATCATAAAATTAAGCCAATAGACATATCTTGAGATGTGGAAAAGTAAAGGCGATCAGCTTGGCTGCAAATTGAGGAAGCTTTCTCACTGCACCCCTGCAGCCATTGTGGTTGTAGAGTGGGAATGCATCCAGGTTCTGCCCTGTTTGCTTTTCACTCTGGCAAACCATTGCATAAAGAAGTAGTGAATACTTCCCTATTCAGCCTTGGAAAAATTAGTTAAGCTATCTTACTGCTCCAAGAAGATGCTGACTTGGTATTTGGCTACCTGGGATGAAATGCCAAATGGCTTCCTTTACCCACCTAGGTCAATGTGCGTAGCAGTCAAGCCCAGCCAAGATTTCCTGTCAGCTGGGGTCAAACTCACAAGCACCTGTCCCCATCCCTAGCAGTAAAAAGATAGTTCTTTAATATGTCTCTAATCACTTCATAACAGCATATGGATTTCATTAAAGGCAGTGCTCGACATAATTCCCCATGAACTGTATATAACTGAACACAAGTAGATGCAGAGAAAAGGGAAAAAAAGCAGAAAACAACAACAACAACAAAGATACATGAGTATATGAAGCGCAAAATACTATTATATGTACATTATCTTTAAGATGTTTTCGTTGCTGCTGCTGTGCCTTCATGTTGACTTATAGCACCTCTAAGGTGAATTTATCAAAGGATTTCTTGGCAAGATTTGTTCAGGGGGTGCCTTTTGCCTCCCTCTGATGCTTAGAAATTGTTACTTACCTAAGGCTGGTTCCCATGGCCAAGCAGGCCAGTTGTAGTTCAGCCCTCAAACCACTATACCATGCTGGCTCAGAGGGACAAAAACAGTATAATTGCTGCAAGGCTGGGTTTGTTAGACCTTCTATTTCTCCTTTGCCAAGGATAGGCCAGCTGTCCTCCTGGATTCAATCTACCTGTACTAGCTTGTCATCAGCCAGCCATCAATACTGAGAAGCTTTGCCCTAGCCCAGGCTGGACACTGCTGCCCAGCCCTGTGATTCAGGTGGCATGCCCTGGTCGTAAACAACTCCAAAAGGTCTGTCTCCCATCCCCACCTCCAGAATCCTAGGGCCTTGGCTTTTGCACAAAAAAGCACATTTTGCCCAGAAAACTATCTTTTACATAAAACGCACTGTTTCCTTTACCATTTTTTTTCCAAAGTGCAAAAATTATGACCATTTTCTCAACAGAGTGCCATAGTGCACTGAGATACTCTTACTTGTTAAGGAGGGGAAAATCTGTGAATATTCTTTGTACCCTGATGCTGGGGTATATACTGGGGTGAACCCTGATCCCACACTCCAGCATTAAGGATGCTGCATTATAAGGATCTCCTGCCTCCAGCCCATCAGATATTGAAAATAGCAGCCCCATTAATAAAATAAAAACAGACCATACTAACTGGGGTCAAATGAGATAACTAACAATATTTTGCCCTTTTGTGACACTTAAAATCAAATGCTTTAGGCAGGCAACTCTCCCTGCCTAGAGACAGTGCTGGCCCTTCCAGAAACGTGAGCTGCCTGGGAAAAGGCTGGAAGCTTACCTTGGGCCTTTAGAACTATCTACCCATTTACACAGGTCACATAAGGTGGATGAGCATTAGTGATTTCCTTGTAAAGAAGACTTGCAGTCTTGTTTACAGACCGTGCATTTCTGGTGAACCTCTGCTGATCTAATAAATATTGAATTATGGTGTACAGAAACCTAGCAGAAAACAGATAAAAGATTTATGCCATTTTCCCCTTTGGAAGTGAAGGATATGATTCAAGTCACAAAAAAATCACAAAGGCCTTTGGCATCAAATATATGCCAACAAATCTAGGTTCTCTTTGAACTTTGAATACAGATGTTGGTTTCATTTGTCATTGTTCTTTTCATCTTTCTCTTTGTTCCACCTTCCTTTCCCTTCTATCTCTCTTTATTTTTGCATATTTGCTAATCATTTCTCCAGCATTGTTGGTTAAATTATTTAAAGTCTCAGAAATCTAAGTCTTTTAGTTACAGTTCCAGAAATTTTATGTCTGATTCTGCCTTTAAAGAAATCTGTATGCTGTAATGGAGAGACTGAGACATATTAAGGAACCAATTAGAGTTGCAGGTTACGATCATGGTTTTTTTTTGTGTGTGTGATTTTAGATGTCATAAGATTGAAATTAGTTACAGTCTGTTGTTTTGTTATGCTTTTCATTTTTACCCCATTTATCTCAACGGTGCTAAAAGAAAAAGGTGGAAGTTTAGTAGATGTCTATCCATATATGACGAGGTCATCTTAAAAGGTTGTGGTGAAACTTTGGTCCCTCAGACTGTTGTGCACTACAGTTCCCTTCAGCTATACTCAGCATGACCAGTGGTAAAAGATTACAGGAGACATAAGCTCAAAATATGGATCTCCAAAGCTTCATTTAAGATGAGGTGGTGAATTTGCTGCTGGATGTACTGTATATATTGAAATTTTCCACACATTCTCTCAATCATTAATCAGAATGGAGACTGCAATCAAGAAATCAGAAGAAGACTAGGACTTGGGAGGGCAGCTATGAAAGAACTAGACAAGATCCTGAAGTGTAAAGACATACTATTCAATACTAAAGTAAGGATTGACCATGCCATCATATTTCCAATTTCTATGTATGATTGTAAAAGCTGGTCAGTGAAGAAAGCTGACAAGAAGAAAACCAATTCATTTGAAATGTGGGGCTGGAGAAGAGTTCTATATATACAGTGGCTGCTAAAGAGATAAGTAAATGGGTCCTAGAACAAATGAAGCCTAAAATCTTCCTAGGAGCCAAGATAACTAAACTGAGACTCTCGTACTTTGACCATATTGTAAGAAGACATGGTTCACTAGAAAAGACAATAGCGCTTGGTAAGGTAGAAGGCAATAGAAAAAGAGGAAGACCACAAAACAGGTGGATCAACTCAATCAAGGAAGCCATGGTCCTGAATCTGCAAGGCCTGAGCAAGGTGTGGATGATAGGGTGACTTATTGTTCTCTCCTTCACATAGTCACCATAAGTTTCAGTCAACTTGACCGTACTTAACAACAACAAATATTGAGAGTATCCTGGAATGTGCATTTCCATCTTCACTGCAATACAAATGAAAACACACATGCATTTCAACAAGATACAGCATGGATAATGGTGTGCATTTAGATGGGCATGGTATTAGGGTTCCCAACTGACCAGTATTTTACAGTGTTGACATACCGTAATAGCGAGCGAAGCTGTTCAGAGCGTGGAGATCAGTCCTATTGCCCATTAAAGGGTACAAATCTATCAGAGTACAGGAGCAGGGATTGGTTGAGGAAAGTTGGCAATGGTTAGTATCATCACTCCAGCAACATCTCTCACATTAAGAATAAACACAGTATAAAGAATGCCTCAGGAAACACAAAGTAGTTTGTGTGCTTGTTTCTTGGACAATCTTTAAAAGTAACTGGTTATAGTTCCAAGGCCACAAGAGGTAGTTTTACATAGAGTTACCTTTTTTGTTGTTTTGTTTTGTTTTGGTTTGGTTTGGTTTTTTTGACAAATCATTCTTTGTTGTTGCTGTGTGCCTTCAAGTCATTTCAGACTTTTGGTGAACCTAAGACAAATCAATCATGGGTCCTTCCCGGCAAGACTTGATCAGAAGGGGTTTGCCCTGGTCTTCCTCTAAGGCTGAGAGGGACTTCCCCAAGGTAACCCAGAAGGCCTCCATGGCTGAGCAGAAATTCAAATCCTGATCTTCCAGAATCTCAGGCCATTTGTTTACTACCCTGTTATAGTGCTAATGTTCCACTTTCAACATCCTGTGGAATTCTGGAGTGAGTCATTTACTGAAGCCAAAGAGCTCTCTGGCTGAAAATTGTAAATGCCCCTCTCTCAGCTGCAAACCCCAGGATTCCACAGGATGTTGAAAGGGGAATAATAGCACTATAACAGTGTAGTGTGGAAGTTCCCTTAGTCTAACACACAAGCCACTGTGCCACACTGAAATCACTCTTTGCTTTCTCATTATTCAGAACTAAAACAATTCTTTTTGTTATTTTTAAAGAGAATCAGAATAATTCAAACTGCTAGTGCAGCAATGAAGAAAATGCAGCCTGCAGGGCTCTTCCTGTGCTGATAGTTTTTGTTTAGCTCATCTGAAAGGTTGGGCTAAGACTACTGCACACTGGTGACCTCCTTCTTCCCCATAAAGCAAGGGCAGAAAATACTGGCTGGCTGCCACTCCCATCCAAATTAGCCATCATAGCCAGTGGTGATGAATGTTGGGGGAAGTAATCCCAAAAAATCTGAACAGTCGCATTTTTGTGCACACTTGCACTAATATCCACTTCATGAAACTACCTTGTAACTCTGAAAGTAACCAAGCAATGGTAGCTGTTGTCTCTGATGACAACAGAATAGTAAATCCCTCTCTAGGTTTTACTCTTAATTACAAAGGCTTTAATTCAGAACATTGGACAGCTCCTTTATAGCTTGGATGAAACTGAGCAGATTCACTGCCTCCTGACAGCAAAGCCACAGCCACCAAGGTAACTAAATAATACAGTTGCACTTCAAAAGGGGTTAAGATAATTCTTCACTGCACTCTAATTGTAACTCAGTTGTCCTTTAGTTACTGCAAGAAGGAATTATTGTAAATAACTTTTTATTTCTAACTAGTTACTTCCCAGCTCTGTTGCAATGAACTATAATCAAATATACAAATTTCATATCTTAGATCCAGAGACGTCTTCAGAAGGCAGAAAAAGCTCCTCCATTTGCTCAAAGTGGCTCTGCTGAATCCTTCCTATTTCCCCATCCTGATTCTGTCCCATGTGTTTGAACTCCTTTACCATTCTCTGGAGCATAGCAATCATCAAGAGAATGTTGGAGGCACAGTAGACTCCAGCATGGAACAATTCAAGAAAGTCACATTTGCATGAAAAGAGGTTCACTTGCCATCTGAAGAAGTGAGGCAGAGTCTGCTTATGTCAAATATACAGTAACTTATTAGCCTTGAAGTTGTAACCTTGCTAATTTTTCATTCATCAGATTAAGACAGCTATCCTTCCCCTCATCCGTCTCCCCCCTTGTCTGGATCCAGCCCCACTGAAAAGGTCACAGATATATTACCAGAAAACACTTGCAGAAACACACATGCAAATGTTCTTCTCAGATAGCACACCTGAACTTCTTCATTCTGAAACTAGAGCCACGATTCACACACACACACACACACACAAACACGGGCCTATTAAAGGCAACACTGAGACAGCTGCTTCTCCCATTGATCCTTCTTTTTGGAACATTCTCTTCCTTGGAACATAAATTCAAGTAAAATGTGAAGATCTTCATAGTTTCACATGCCCTTCATTCTAAGGAAAGAAAACACTTCTACTTTTGATCGAATCAGTCTGATTTGGTTAAAGCTATCTCCTAAAAATTTCCTTCTGAAGATTGCCAAAACTGAGTTTTGTTGCTTATCTGTACCACACAAGAAAAATCCAGTACTTTGTGCTCAGCAAACCTTGGACACCAACAACACAAGATGTTCCCTCCATTCCTCCCCCTATGACTGTATATATATATTCATCCACACAGCTGGTGCAATTTTGCACAATCTGCTTTTGGGCTTGTATCAGAACATCAAAGAAAAATAAAGTGTAAATGCAAAATTTGACAAGATGACTTCCCCCTCCGCACTGCTGCTCCAGTATAGTAGACTTAAGCCTCTCCAGAATATTTGACAAGCTGAGTACAGTCATCTTTTGCAGAGTTTCCAGGGGAAATTTGCACTTTCTGTAGAAGTTAGCCAGTCAGCTTCCTCCATGCATCACAGCACCTTAAACTTCTTTAGGGGTACCATTAAGGGTGAATAGGTAAGGCAGGAACTGTTAGCCTCTAGGTGATGCATGAAAACATTTTGTTTGTCATTTGTCAACTTATGGTGGCTCTAAGAATGAGAGACCTCTGAGCCACACTATCATCAATCACCCTGCTCAGGTCTTGCAGATTCAGGAATGTGTCTTCCTTGATAAAGTCTATCCACATGTAATGAGGTCTTCCTCTTTTCCTACTGCTTTCTAGCTTACCAAACATCATTGTCTTTTCTAGTGAGTCATGTCTTCTCATGATATGGCCAAAGTACAACAGACTCAAGTTAATCATCTTGCCTTCTAGGGAGAGTTCAGGCTTAAAGAAGACTTTTTAGTGTGGGTATTCTTATTTGGAGGACAATGTGCTCATTTTACTTCCCCTGTTGCTACACCCCTGTCTTATTTTAAGGTACACAAACCAGCCTATAAGGCCAGCCAAAAGAATTTTGCTACTTGATACAGAATATGAATAACACCCTTCCCATTACTACCCACAAGAAGATTTTTTTTTAGTGTGAGTATTAATGGGAAGAGCACTATTCAGATTCTCCATGAGGTAGCAAAATTCTTCTGGCTGCCACTGTAGACTGCTTTGTGCACCTGCAAATAAGACAGTGGTGCAGTTATTGAGGAGGGGGACAAAATGAGCATGATATTCCCCAAATAAGAACTCTGCCCCCAAAGGGAAATTTTCCTTCAGTCCCCAAGTTCTAGCACTGCAAAGAATGAGACATTGAAAATCATCCACAGCTAGAACTCTTATATTTGCTCTATTTTCATTCCATTGAGGAGTTTGCCTCCCCCTTTTCTTTGGATGCCTAAATTCCTAAATATTCAACTCCAGTTTAAAGTTGACATAATGCTAGAAATTTAGGAACTGAAGAAAAGTTTCATTTTGGATTGCAGAAGTTATTTGAGGGCCAATGCCCTCATTTTGCTTTTCCCACCCCTATCTACCTCTGTGACCTGTCGTACAATGTTTTTGAGATCTCTTTATACATTTCACATAGAATCACAGAATCATAGAGTTGGAAGAAAAAACAAAACAAAACAAAAAACAGGGCACTGAGTCTAACCCCTTGCTATGCCGGAATGCACTATCAAAACATTCCCAACTTATGGCCATCCAACCACTGTTTAAAAACCTTCAAAGAAAGAGACTTCATCACACTCCAAGGCAGTGCATTCCACTGTTAAACTGCTCTTACCAACAGGAAGTTTTTCCTAATGTTTAGATGGAATCCCTTTTGCTGAAGTTTGAAGTCATTGATTCATGTCCTAGTGTCTGGAGCAGCAGAAAACAGACTTGCTTCATCCTCCATATGACATCCCTTTAAATATTTAAGCATTGCTATCATGTCATCTCTTAACTTTCTCTTCTTCAAGCTAAACGTACCCAGCTCCCTAAACTGCTCTTTGTAGGGCATGGTTTCCAGGCCTTCTACCACTTTTGGTTGCCCTTCTTTGGACATGTTCCAACATGCACACAGGAAGTACAAAACACCTCTGTACAGTGTCATCATTTAAAAAATAAAAAGGAAATGCAAACATAATGATATATATTCATATTCTAAATAGACTAACATTAGATGAATAAAACATCCTACTGTAGGTGTCAAACTACATTTTCTTATATTAGAAACATAAAATACACTATGTATATGTTGGTTTGGCACAGAAGTACCACGTTTGACATCTTAAGAATTACAGTGATGCGAGATAATGTACCCATTCTTAAATAAAAGTCTACATGGCATGTAGTTTGCAGAAATAATGGGTGGGGGGAGAAAATATGTGAATATGTCTTAGGTATTAAAATTATAATTTTAAAATAAAATTAAAAATTAAAATATTCAGTTATCAATTTCATTTTTTTTCCCCCATGGAAAAAAGGCTTTGGGGAAAAATGAGTAGATTTTCTCTCTGAACTTTTCTATTTTCCCCCTCACCACTCATATCCCTATCCCATCCAAATCCAGCTAAAAAGTAGTCATACCAAGAAACAGCAAAGGCTTTGAAAATGACTATCACACAGGTTACCCTGTCACTTAATTTGTAGCAAGATCATAAATGCCCTCCAAGTCCCAGTGCATGTAAAATATCTTGGACTTTCCAAGCTCTCTAAGGAATTAATACAGTACAGTATGCCTTCTGTCTAATCTAATCAGTTACTGATTTTGGATAGAGATCAGATGGTTCTATGGTATGGTAGCTGATCAAGTAATTTAAGGCTGTCATGATTTGCAAATTATCATCTTATAATCTTTTTTAAAATGAAGAAATAAATACAGGCTAAGTTTACAGGGTATTATCTAATGAGACACTAACTCAGGCCCACTGTAAGTCTCTGGGTACATTTCCACAACAGGGAACTGGGAAACCATTGTCAGATCTGTTCCTTACCCCTTTACAGCACATCAGCTTCAGTCTGTCTTGCACTTTGAAAAAAATATATCACTGCAAGAAAGCAGCAATTTTTTCCAGAGTGAGGAGAAGACATGTTTCATCTCTTTTGAAGGACTAAAGGGGTAAATACTATTTGTGTAATCAGTGACTGCATAAATCCATTGATGGCACAATGGTTAAATGCAGGTACTGCAGCCATGACGTTGTGAGTTCAGTCCTGCAGTGCTCCAGGTTGACTCAGCCTTCCAGCCTTCCGTAGGTCTCTAAAATAATTACCCAGCTTGTTGGGGGCAATTAGCTAACACATTGTAAACTGCTTGGGGAGTGCTTAGCACTGATAAGCGGTATAGAAATGTAACTGCTATTACTATCATGGCATCCATACCAGCTATTTTTTCCTCCATAGTGTTTGGATAGTTAGAGGTTAGATCCAAGCTCAATCAATGAGCAGAGCTTGGAAAGAAAAGTTACTTTTTTTACATTACAATTCCCAGAAGCCTTCAGTTAGTATATGAAGTGGTCATGCTGGCTGGTGCAGCAGTAATCCAAAAAAGTAACCTGTCCAAGTTCTGCAAATGATTAACTAAGGCCTTTTCCGCATTCTGTTTTTAAAACGGGGCAGCGCGTCCTTCAGCGAGGATGTTGCACTTGGGGGCGAACTGGGTCCAGATTACTTTCTGTAGTTTCGGACTTCAACCCGCTCCGGAACGACCAGAACTGGTGGTTCGCCATGCTATTGAAAGACCACTTAAAACAGGTCTTTCAATAGCCCGGCACGCCCCAGTCTGTCTCTGCGCTCCTGTGTAGATCTGCAGGCTCGCACCAGCGCAAGGCTGCAGATCTTCCGAGGGCGGGCTTTCAGCTGGCGAGCTTCTCCGGTTGGTGGAGAGCCTCCACCAACCAGAAGCCTCCATTTTCGTCCCCGGAGCAGTGTGTAGCGCAGGCACGCACTGGTCCAGATCAGCGTGGATCGTCGGAGGGAGTGCGCCAGTCCAGTGAGTAACAGACTGCCCCGTTTTCTTCCCAAAGTGCAAAAAAGCCCTAAGTACAAACATCTAGGAGTTGGGTTTCATATCCTGCTTCTACAGCTATCAACCGTTTAAATACTTACTCCCCCCACCTGCAACAAACCATGGGGAGTGGGCAGTCAGGATCTCTAGCTGAGAATTTCCAGCATCCTGACTGAGCCTCAATTCTAAATGAT
The DNA here is from genome assembly GCA_948474755.1 of Ctenosaura bakeri. Taxonomy (NCBI): domain Eukaryota; kingdom Metazoa; phylum Chordata; class Lepidosauria; order Squamata; family Iguanidae; genus Ctenosaura; species Ctenosaura bakeri. The sequence goes on from CAOLHI010002332.1 coordinate 158,984, forward strand.
TCTTTGGGGAAACCTTTGCATTAATACTGGTTTAAACAGTCACGTAGGGAAGGGCGGAAGGGCGGCAGGGATGATATGCCCCAAGTGGCAATGCTTTTTGGGTGTCCCAGTCTGTAGCCATGCCCCCACACCAGGGGTCATGCCCCTCACACCATAGCCCTGCCCTCCTCCCACCCACCCACCCTCCACACACTCCAAGTTCTGCCACTGAGTTAAAAGCTAATGCAGGTCTGCTGCATAGATAATCAGAGAATGCTGCAATAGGAAGACTTCCATTTTGATTCAACACAGCCAAATGTATGGTCTTATTTCAAGAAAAAAAGAGGCTTATAGAGAACAATGTCCTGAATCTTGAGGTTAGTTCCAATTAAAATAAGCCCATTGGATCAATGGGATTTACTTTCATGTTAACTGACCATTCAGCAAGTGATTCAAGGGGATCACTTTTCATTGGGACTAAGCAGGAAGATTCAAGCCAGTGTTCAATTCTCCTCCTCTCTCCCATTCTTTCGTTGTTACGTTTTATTTATTTAGTTAGCTAGCTTGCTTGCTTAATGTATATCCTGCTTTTCTCTGAGCACAGGATTCAAGGCAGCTTACAGCTAGTTAAAAACACAGTACATGTGAAAAACTATCACTACAAAAATCAAAACACAAGTAAACACAGTTCTGTTTTTTTGGGGTGGGGGGAAGTGTTAGAAACATTTTGAAAAGCACACTCAAAACATAATAGTAACACACACACACACACCCATTAAAATCTCCATCTGCCACAACAAGTTAAAGACTAAATGCCTGCCTAAATAAAACTATCTTTGCTTGGCAAGGGAAAGTAAACAGGGAGGGGGCCAACCAGACCTTCCAGGGAAGGGAGTTACACAACTTGAGAGCAGATACTAAAAAGCCTTCTCCTGTGTCCTCACCAGATGTCTGCCATGGTAGTGGGACCAAGAAAAGGTCCTCTTCCTGAGATCTTAAAGTTCAGACCAGCTCATATAGAGAGATATAGTCTTTCAGATAATTTGAAGCCATGTAAGACTTTAAAGCTCATAACCAGCACTCTGAATTCTGCCCAGAAGTGGATTGGCAGTCAGTGGAGCTGTTTCAGCAGAAGGATCATATGCTCCCTATAACCTATCCCATTCAGCAACTTGGCCATAGCATTTTGGACCTGCTGAAATTTCCAAACAGTTTCCAAGGTAAGCCCCATGTGAATAATCTTAATTATTAGATGTTTGCACCACCTTCCTCATCTCAGAGGCAGCTCACCTAATATATTGAAAAACAAAGGCATTCCTTTGATTTGACTTTCTTGCTCTTTTCATAGACTTGATCTGGTGATCACAGATATATGAGCTCTGTTGCTCATTGAATTGGTCACCATCGCTAACTGACTATAGTGAAAATGACCCTCACAATTCATGCATTTGTCAGCTCCAATCTGGAAGGGAGGAAAACTATTTTAAGAAGTCTTTACATATTTTCCAAGTGAATCTATTGATAAGGTGAATTGAGCCATCACCTCTGAAAGCTGCATTTAAATCATCCAACCACATGGAAATACACAGTTCTGTAAGTCCTTACCTTCTCCTCAGACTAACTTGTTGTCTGTAGTCTCACCTCAGTCATGCTCCCCATGTATAATTTAGTCATCTCCACCAGATATTTGGAATTTCAAGTATCAGAATCCTCAGCTATGAAAGCCTGAGGTAAAGGATTGGAGTCTAAAACACCTGGAGTAGCCAATGTTCCTTACTTACTTTGGTTTACTGCATCAGGGCATTTATGGATATTGACCTAAATACTATTGTTAGAGTAACCCACTGAAGCACTGGAATTTTCCTGTGTGTTTACTCACCATTCAATAATTGATTGAATAGATCTACTCTAACTGGGAGAAATCAAGAGGATGCAAGCCATTGTTTAAAGGAAATCTGCTTAAACATCATCTTGGTTAGGTTGGGAAACTTCAGAAAGCACAGGGCACATCTGGGAGTTTCCAGCCTTGTAATACAGGAGATGCATCATCTCCTAAAGCCTTAAAGATCAACCTTTAGTGCATTTGCTGATCAGCACCCAGTAACTAGTTGCTCCCACATCAGTGGGGCAGTGAGTCCACACCAGGTTTTAGTCCAGACTTTAAAGGTGCTATCCAAAGTTTTGAGTCTCTTTGGGGTTTTGTCACTCTCTTGAAACAGAAACTTTTAGCTGTCAGTTAAAACTCTCCATCTTTGGAGGTTTTTAAACAGAGGTTGAAGGCTGTTTCATGGGAGTGCTTTCACTGAGTATTCCTGTTTGGTGGAGAGCTGGACAAGATGTTGTTCCTTCCAATTGTAAGATTCTATGATTCTACAAAAAGTGATGAGGATTTGGACTCTTCCTGATGGCAAATGTGCAGAATCTCATCTTACAGTCTGAGCCAGGAAAGAACTTCAAGCATGAGTTTGGGAATCAAAACTTTGTTCTTAATACGTGAATCTTCTAACTTAGTCATGATTGTGATTGATGGCATCACCATAGAACCATTGTTGTAGTTCTAGTGAAAGGCGACCCACCTCTTTCTCAATCTATCCTTCCACAGTTCTTTAGGTGAGAAACCTGTTAGCTGCTGCTCAAATCCCTCAGTAACAAGTTGTTCTAAAAGATGTGAGATCTTCACCATTTTTTCTCCTGTATGATCTTTAACATCTTCACCTGATGAAGAAGCCAATGAAGCTTTGAAATCTAAAGAATATTTTGATTTTTGTTATACAAAAGATGTGTGCATCTTCATATATGCCTTTCTTTCCCAGGCACCAACTTTAATGCATAACATAGTCACAAACAGTTTCTCTCTATTTTAATTGTGCTTGAATGTCTGGTTGTTTCCAACTGCTAGCCTACAGACCCTTTTGTGGAGGATGTACTAGGACCAAGACTAATGAGGTAACCGTTTTTCTCAGTTACAGGTATTTTTCCTCACATGGTGCTAACAGCAGCATCAAGAAGCAATTTAGATAGGGAAACAGGCAGAGGGAGGATTAAATCACCCCCACTGCCTGGTACTACCAGTCTGATCAAATTCAGCACTGCTTCCTAGCTACTTTGAAATATTACCCGTGGTATACTCAACATACATCATCCACTCAGGCCCCATTGTGCTTTCTGCGACTTTGATGCTAGTGAGGAGAAACCCAACCAATAACTCTGAAAGCACTTTTTCATTCACTCTAACTTCCTAGACCAGGCAAATTTTCTGAAATTTGGCTACCACAAAAGTCCCATTGATTTTTCTGGGAAACAGCAAAAGTACGGAGTGCAGAGTACATAATTTTGTTGCTTGGGGGTGAACAAAATGCTGCTGGAAAAAGAAGTTTATCCTCACTCCAATGGAAGCCCATGGCTACCACAGAGCTGTGTAAGATGTTGAACTTATTTAAGAACAGCGTTCTTGTGACATGTTCAGTACCTTAGAAAGCTCCTTTAAAGGTTGTGTTAAAGCCTGCAATGGATTCACCATCCCAACAACATAGGAAACACTGTCTACTCATGATCTATACTTTCTATTTTCTAGAAAACTCAACTGTGATTTTTAGCACAGCAACAGATACTGTGAGGGCAGTGGAAACCTACAAGGAATACAAATGGACGGAGTTTTGTTCATCTCATCACTGAGCTGTCTTTTGTCCACAGAAAACACAGAATGAAAGAGCTGGAAGACACTTTGTTGTTGTAATCATTTCTTATCATTTCTTCTCCTTGTTCTTTTCATACTTCTCTGTATAACCTGTCACCCCATGCTGCCAATTTCTTCTATCTTTCCCTCTTCCTGGAGATACTGGACAGCTGTAAGTCCTGGGGGCAACCTGAAAGTGACTTGCATCCTACTGATGGTCCTCAGCTTAGAGTGTCAAACATGACAGAGAAACTAAAAATATCTAAACAATGCAGCAATTAAAAATACATTTGCTAGAGTTATCTTCTTGTAGCAGGAAGTTCCCTGATTTTTTTTTTCCTCAAGAGAAATGCAAACCTTTGCTCTGGAGGTTTCATGACTCAGTCTCTTCCTTTCAGGCAGGCATGCTTATCTAGGAACTTCAAGTTTTTATTTTCTACTGTTTTCCTCCTCTCCACACATATGTCACATAGTATTTTCTTATGCATCTTCTGTTACTTTTAATCCTCTTCTCCCTTACACATCATTTGTATAACTTTCATACTGCCAGTTTCTTCCATCCATCCCTCCTGATGGTGATGCTCTGTAGACTGCAGTCTACCTTAGATTGGTCTCTGGCCCACAGTTTGAAAAATGCTGCTCAGAATCAGCAGAGCTATTGAAACATTAATACCAGGTTTCTCTGCTTTTTCCCAGGAGCCTTCATTCCAAAGTTGTTGCCATGTGACAGAGGTTCATACAGAGCAGGTACACCTGAGCATCTCATGAAATGCATAGGCTAAAATGGATTTTAAAAAAATGCTTTTAAAATGCTGCATACATACTACATCACGCCTCAGGCAAAATATGTGCAAGATATTCTCCTCAATGTAGCATGCACAAAGGCTGCCATCCAACACCCCCTCAATGTAGCATAAATACCTGCTTGACAAGTTATGCTATGCCAGTGCCACACAGCCCTTCCCCTATGTAGACTTGTAAAAGTTGTGCAACACACATTAGTGACTGGGTGCTATGGAGAAATGTGCAATGCACAATGAGCTATGCATTATGCATTGTGTACATAAACAATTTCTAACCGCTTGTACCTCAAAGTCAGCAGTACCACAAAATCCTGAAACCTGTCTCTTCTAGCCTACCAAGGTGGTGTTTTTTGGTTTTGGTTTTTTGGGGTTTTGTTTTGTTTTTGCTAAGCCATAGAATTTCTGTGTATGGATGTGAAAACTAGACAGTGAAGGAAGGTGATAGAAAGAAAATCAAATAATTTAAAATGTGCTGGAGGAGAGCTCTATGTATACCATGGCTAAGCAAATAATAAATAAATGAGGAGCTTAGGAGCACATTGAGTCTGGACTGTCCCTAGCAGCAAAGGTAATGAAACTGTGGTCATCATACTGTGAACATATCATGAGATGACATGACTCATTGGAAAAGACAATAATATCTGGTAAAGTGTAAGACAGCAGGAAAAGAGGAAGATCATACTACAAGTGGATGGATTAAATCGAGGAATCCACAGATCTCAGTCTGCAGGACCTGAGCAAGGTAGCTGATGACTAGGGCTCTTTCAGGTGTCTCATTCATAGAGCCACCACAGAGTGAAGTCAAGTTTGCAGCAAATAACATCTACAGAACCTCCACCTTTCTCAGTTTCCAGTTACAACAGCAGAATGTGATTCAGCTTTCTTACCTTTAACACAGAGACACAATTGTAGACCTACACTATCAAATTTGTTTATGACCAATGTTACTGTGGTTATCTGGCCCAAGCCTGAGGTCTACAATTTCATATTATTTATGTTTAATATTTCCACGTGGGACTCCATAAGATGAACTCCACATGTCTGAAAGGGTCACAGAGAGCCTTTGTAGGCAGGCATGGCTGCATAGCCTTAATTATGCATGCTACGTCTAGGCCGGTAAACAACTATCTGTCGCACAGCCAGTAGTGCCCTCAAGACACAGCCGACCATTAAGCAAATGCAAGGGCTCTCAGTCCCGAACTGCTTGCTCTATACAAACGCTAAGTGCTCCTCATCTACATACTGTTCTAACAATTGGAAGTGCTGGCCAAATCTCATCAATTCTAATTTTGATCTTTCGGAGGCCTTGTCTCTACTAAAAACCCTATTGTTCTCCTCAGGAGAGGGCTAGCCTCCAGGTACAATCTTCCCTATAAAAACCCCAAGTTTGAGCTCCTTGTCGGAACACTCGTGCCTTGCATCCCGAACTGCTGCCGCTCTGTCCAGCGAGCCTCTCCTCAGCCTCCACATGCTGGGAAACCACGAACTCAAGCCCCTATCTCTATCTTCTCTTTTACCAGACTGCAGGATAAGGTGGAATATCACCCCAGAAAAACCCTCTGAAAACCCCTATCAATTTTCCTCACTTTCTGCTTCTATAGTTCTTGGATGAGTGTGTGAGTGTCGTTTTTTGCTTTATTAAGGAGAGTTTAATAAAATCTTTTAATTGAACAACTTGCCTAGTTCTTGTCGTGGCCCGACACCGTAAACATAGGGTTAAAGATCTCGCTATGTTACTCTGCCTCTCGTATTGCTACCTTGTGCTCCTTGCTAATTCTCCCAACTTAGTAATATTTGGAGTGCACTTAGGTGCTATTCTGCAACACCGGGACCCCCAGAAATCAGGGTAACACCAAGATAATCTTGTTTCTGTGAAACGGGACTAGATCACCTTAATGTTTTGATCAGATGTTACCCTGAAAACTGGGGGTCCTGCGAGGGGCACCCGGACTTGCCAATCAAAAATACCAAATTTGGGGAAATTAAACTCAGAGCACTAGTTTTGCTAGCGAGAGGCAGGGCAACGAAGCGAGATCTTTCACCTTATGTCTACAACGTCAGGTTAGAGAGTGGCTAGACAAGGTGTTTCAAACAATGAACAATTCTTTATTAAGAGCAAAACACAGAAGACAAATATAAACTAACTTAAAAAAGAAAGAGAATTGCAAGGGGAGGCAACACGATCTGTTCCGTAGTCCTGGGGAGACATTGGAGATTCAGGGAAGAAAGCTCAGCGTGGAGCGCTGAGGGGAGTCCTTTAAACACACCAACGGCAGGGCGGGATGGCAGTCAAAGGTGATCCAAGGATCGGTTAAAAGTGAGGGGTTTTTATAGGGAAGATCGTGCCTTTTGGCTATGGCAGTCCCAAAGGAGAACAAAAGAGGTTTCGGTGCTGGACAAAAGGATTTGGTGAGGTCAGATTTCGCGTGATGGGATTTGTATGTAGAAACAATACCTTTGGCCGAGACGTTGATGGCCCAACTCTCAAGAGTAATTTGACTAAAAGCCACGTGACTATTGAGGAGTCTGTGGCGGGAAGTTCCCTAAGCTTCGGTCGAGTTTTGGGTGCTGGCTACAAACAGAAATGGAATGCAAACCATTAACGGCTGTTTCTCTGTCCGTGCTTATCTGGAGAACTTTGCGAACACATGAGATGAGGTAATCATTAACCAGTCCAGCTAAGGCCAAATTAAATGATATCAAAATGATATCTGGGGGTCCTCACTGAGGGTGCCATGGCTGAAATAACACAGACCTTTCTGTGAGTTTTATTATATTTTAGGTTATACCATCATCTTTGAAAAAGAAAAATCCCAAAGCATTACACAGTAAAATATTTTCACCTCCTTCTGCTGTGTATCTTTCAGCACAAAACAACATGGAAGGCAGTATCATGAATACTGTATTTCTGAGGACAAAAATAGGAAAGAAGGAAAATCGCTCAACAACTGTGTTTCTGCTGTAATATAATGTGCTCAGTGAGTGGTATTTTCCGAAGTACTCAAGTTTTCTTTCAGTGCACTCCCCCCGCACAAACACACATACACACATTTCTCTAGATGACATCCAATGATAATGGCCATAACATGATGGGAAATTAATTGAGAGAACATTTCTGCTCTGCCATAATTTTATCATCCATTCTACTGCCTGCTATTAGCAGGAATCCAAAACCCCATGGGTGTTTCAAGTGAATCTCTCTCTCTCCCTCTCTCTCTCAGCAGAACTTAGCCATCTAGAGGTCAGAGTGTGAGCTCTTTCCATCAGCCAGGTGTCAAATCACTGTCAAAAGTAAATTACTGATATTTTTGGTGTGTTTTTTTACAACCTTCCAGCCTTGCGCTTTGGCATATGAGCTGATTTGTAGCAGGCCATTGGGGACAAGAGAGTGCTGGTGGCCATTTGAGGTTTCACTCACATCGGTACTTAGTGGAATCATTACGTGTTAAGTTGAATCCATGCAGCTGCGTTGATGATTGAGTCCCCCATTATAAACATTAAAGTAGCATTACAAAATCATGGATTCTGAGTCATCTGTAGCTGGAGTAGCAGCTTAGTGCAACACCATATGTTATCAAAAGGGAAGAAGCAAGGGGAGAGGAAGAGGGAGCTATTTGGATTCAATGCAACCTTTTGTTAAAGCCAAAGCAGATATAAATCGTTCTGATGATACCAACATCACAACTCAGGATCGACAAAGGCTATCACACAGACCCTGCAAAAGATTTTGTTATCCTGCTGTGGGGTCTTTGATGGTTCTGATTGCCTTTTAACTTGTTTGAGAGCATTTAATTTTACATTGTAAGCTGTCTTGAATGTGTTTGTCAGGGAGGATGAAAAATGCTAAAGCAAATAAATAATATATAATTTTTTTTCTCAACTGTATCCAGACGTTAGCCATTGAGTAGTGTCATTATGAAAATGAAGTCATTATAGCCAAACTGTTCAAAGTCTCTGGTACATTAATTTCAATATGATATATCAGAGTGCCTTCCAGTTCTGTGGCGGGGGGGGCAGGGCGGAGGATACCAACTTGACATACAGGACTGTTGTAAGAATTATTCCTAGATAACGCATGTGAAAATGTTGATGTTGTACGTTGTTACACATTATTAAACTGTTAACATAGATTTTCAACACTGTTTGCATGTGTCATTCTTGTTTAAACTTGTTTTAGTGAATCACATTATAACAGAAACTAAGAATTTTTCCTAGCATTGCCTGTGTGAGAACCTGATGGTTTCACTCCTGATTTCAATGAAAGAAACATTTCACTGATAGCATCTACAGTCCTTCAAATCTGTCTGAGACTGTGCAAAATGGATTAAAAACAGCAATACCTCCAACCACTACCACCACTCTCACCAAAGCTCGCCAACTGTTTCAAACTGTTAGGGTGTCATTCTAAGTAGTAAGGATCAGTTGTGGTCAAACTTGAGGCCTTTCTGCACTGCACTGTTATAGTGCTCTTATTCTACTTTCAACATCCCATGAATCCTGGGGGTTGCAGTTTGGGGATGGGCATTTAGAATTCTCAGCCAAAGAGCTCTTTGGACTTGATAAACTACAAACTCCAGAATTCCACAGGATGTTGAAAGTGGAATAATAGCACTATAACAGTGTAGTGCAAAAAAGCCCTGAGTCCATAAGTATGCATTTTAAAGCAAACAATACAAATTTCTATATTGTTTCAAAGCGTTTGTTTGGAAAGTGCCCAAAGCTTTGGATGAATGGAGTTCAAAATCTTAGTAGTGTTTTTGTTGTGGTCACATTAGATTAACACACCAGACTTGGTGACTCTGTGCCCAAGCATATGGATTTGCATAGCATAACAGGACAACACTTTAAATGAGATTACAAATTACATGTATGGTATTTGTTTTCTTGTTTTGTGAACCACACTGAGCACATTGTATTGTGAGTACAAATAAACTATGACTGTGTTGGATCAGGTAATATCAGAATGCAACACGAAACAACAGAAACAACCATTTTCAAGCACAACGGTACATTCCATATTTCTTTTATTACTAAATGCTGCTGCTTTACCTCTCTATGAAGATTTCTCCCCAAGGAAGGTCAACAAAATGATTTTATTTCCCAAGTTCTTAATTTGCAATTTATTTATTGGATTTTTTTCATGTATTATTTTCCATTTGTTCTCCCTTCTGCCAACTTATTGCTGTATTATTTCTCAGGAGGGAATATTGAACTTCAATTCATATGCATCTTCACAGAACACAGTATGAATAAAACTTCCCATAATCCATCTGGCAGGCAGACTAAAAACTACTGACTAAAAAGCAGCCATACTATATTTTGATAAACCTGAGGTGTGTGTGATTGGCGTTGTAATTGTGTGCTTTCAAGTCATTTCTGACTTGTGATAACCACAAGGTGAACCTATCATGGGGGTTTCTGCAAGCTGACAGTGTGTGATGCTCCTAGGGTTACCCATTGAGTTTCCACACTCAAGCCGGAAATCAAACCCTGATCTCCAGGGCTGTAGTCCAATGTTCAAACCACTTTCTTTTCTCTCAGTCTTTCACAGCTTCCTGTGATTAACTAAAGTATTTCCTAATTCCAGGGTTATCTGCTAGTCTTCCTAGTCCAGACATGGATTCTTTTGCAGTTTATTTCAGAGGCATAGCAGGCCCCTAATGCAGTTTAATTTTGTTGCATATATTCTCCATTTTTTTTCTGAAAGTTAATTTCATGTACAGAGGGAGCACAAAAATTGCATAATATTTGGCCCTCCAAGTATTTGGGAGTACAAATTCTCCAGTCTCTCTTTCCATTACATCTCCCAGATCTCAGAGGATGAACTTTCTTCTCCAGTCTACAGGGCGTGGGGTGGGGAATCTCAGGGTGAGAGCACTGCCTCGAAAGGTGTTTGTGTGCTTGTGTGTATTTTAACTTGCTAAGACTTAATTTTTTGAAAAAATGAATGAAAAAGTCTGAGCAGCTGTGGTTAATGTTTAATGCACCATCTTTAATGACATCACTAGGCCCCACCCCTTGTGACATCACCAGGGACCATCCACTAATCTCAAGTTTTGGCCCTGAAATCTCAGAGGCTGGGGAAGACTTGGCCATTTCCACCCTACACTGTTCTAGTGCTATTATTCCATTTTCAACATCCTGTGGAATTCTGGGCTTTGTAGTTTACTGAGGCCAATGAGCTCTCTGGCTGAGAATTCTCAATGCCCCTCCCTAAACTGCAAACCCCCAGACTCCATAGGATGCTGAAAGTGGAATAATAGCATTTTAACAGCGTAGTGAAGAAATGGCCACTAACCCAGCCACCCTATATACTGTTGGCAATGCTGATGGAAGAGGTAGCCCAAATAGTAGCTCCAAGCTTGCTTTCACTTACTGCAACAATACTCTTGATACTTATTAACATTGCACTGTTAACTAGATTTGATTAAGGTTCTTTTCCAAAGACCAGTGCAATTGGATTTACAAGAGAAAGAATCCTCCTTGGCTCTTCTCATCTTCTCAGTGCCAGCCTGCCTCCCCTCCACATACACACACACATCCAAAAAGAAGCAATGGTAATTTTTCAGCTCATTAGGTGCATATTCATCTTAACGCAGCATCAAAGTTTCAAACTAGAATGCATTCCACTCACTTAATTCTCCAGAGGACATACACAGTAACCACATGAAAGCAGAAAGCGATTTTAGTGCTGGAACTTCACAAGCAGGTATCTGTTTTTACCTTCAGGCAAGGAAGGAAGGAAGGAAGGAAGGAAGGAAGGAAGGAAGGAAGGAAGGAGGAAGGGAGGGCAGGGCAGGACAGGGGAGGGCAGGAGGAACTATTAACCTTAGTTTACCTCCAATAATCTGATAATTTCATAGTGATAAATCATAGAAAATCAAAAAAAATGATGGGAGCTGCAGCCCTCATATCACTGGGCCGCAGGTCCCATTATGCCTCACCAATGGCTATGCTAGCTTGGGCTATCGGAAATGGTGATCTAACAATGTTCCCTACCCCTGATTTATGTGGAGGAGGGAAGCCTTAACCCTAACTTTTAGAGGAGCTAAATCAAAATCAGTTTATATATATTTTTTAAAAATCAATGCAAGAGTCCTAACGGACCAAACCGCCTCATCTAGCATCCTGCTTCCCTCAGTGGCAAACATAGGCCTCTGGGAGGTCTATGGACAGGACAAGAAGGCAAGATCCCTCTCCTTTGGTTCCTTCTAGCAACAAATTCCCACCTTCCTCACTATATTTATTTATATCTTGTCCTTTTCTCACTTCAAGTTTCAATCAAAATTGTGCACAACATTCCAAATGTAGTCATATCACTGCTATTTAGAAAGTTACATTAGTCTTGGCTTTCTTATTCTGAACTCCTTTCCTAATTATTTAAAAAAAATCATGGAATGTATCACTGTACACTGAGGTGACACTGTCCGTGAGTTATGCACCAAGACTCCAGGCTGTCTTTATTTGTTATTCATTGGCATTCAAATGCCTGCAGAGTTAGGATTCTATTATTATTTTCATGGCCTCTGTGTACATCATTTAATTTGCATTGATCCTCATATATTTATATTATATTGCATATTATCTGGTCCTCCCCTTGTCAGAATAATTCCATGACTGGAACTAGAATTAACAGGAGTAGCCTTACCCTGACAGATACCAGAGGGGCACTTCCCTCTCCCCAGCAAACAATTACATTTCACTTAGGAAGAGTGGGTGTCAGGGGATCTCTTCTCTACACTCCAGACTCTCAGAAGCACATCCAGATCCTCAGAGACAGTGGTGAATCTGAGATAAAACCCAAATTAGCAGAGTGCCAGCATGGACTCAATGATGCCTAGTGGCTTCCATGTTCATGAGACAGTCACTCCACTCTGGGTTTTAGTCTGGGATCAGCACCGCAGATAACTCCTTTAAAGCTCAGGCTAAAACCCAGAACAGTTTCACCACTGCACGCTCATAGAAGCCACAAGCCAACCCTCCCTAGGCCTTCTGTCTCAGAGTCCTGCTTTCCTTGAGCTAGCTGAAATAAAAAGCAGCAGACTGGAGAAGAAACAGGCAAGTCACAAAGGTAATTCAAACATCAACTTGAAAGGTCAGGTCCAAAGCCTGCCTGCATTTTATTGGCATTCGGGTTGGTCCTAATAAAGGTATTGCTCAACTGTGGATTTAATTTTAATAAAACTACATTTTTGTGAATATTTTGTAAACAATGCATAATCTTAGGTTGCATTTTCTCCTGGGTGAAAAAATAAACCAAGAAATCTTGCAGGTATGTGGATGCCTTGCAGATTCTTTATTCCTGCTTATAGCTCCTTCCAGTTGGTGTCTTTTGTCAGTCAGATATCAACCTATAAATACTACCCATCTAAGTGACAGCGTGTTGCTTTGCTCTTTCCCTTGCATATGAGCTCATCTTCCAGCAGCAAATGCCCACCCTATTGGTTTTCTATCCTCACTCCCTCATACATTCAAACCTTCTTTATTGGACTTTGTGACTGAGCGTTTCCCCATAATCTCTCTCAACCTTTTTGAGAGTCCAGGAATGAAAAGTCGCCTTCAGACATGTTGGCCAGAAAGAAACCTGGCCCATTCCTCCTTTTCACTTGTGTCTCAGAAAATGTCCCTAAAAACATTTTGAGCACACATGTACGCGCGCGCACATACACACACACACACACACACACAGACTTTGACTATAGATTGACTCTCTGAAAATGCTTAGTAACTGCTCAAAAGCACCCAGGACTCACTGCATTCTCTTATCACACATAAGGAGAGAGTTGTTGTCTCCCAAGATATTTCCAGGACAGTCTTATAATGGAAGTATTGCCACACTCAAATAACAAAAATATAGAGAGTGATTCCATAGTGTTCAAATATGTATTTGATTGTATAATTCTGCATTGTATCTCTCTAAACAACTTTGACTGTTCAGATAATCCACACAGTTGTTTGTCCACTGATAATGGATACTTTTCAGTTTCAACCCAAGGAGGTAGATAAAAGTCCTGGAGAAGTGAGGGCTATTGCTTGAGTGTTAAACATTTTCCTTTCTAAGCATATTTTTAAAAAAAAGCTGAGTTGGTAGAGACAATGGATAATAGCTCACTAAACCAAGGCAGATATCCATAACGACTAAAGGAGACATCATGACTAAGGTCATTGTTGCAAAGGCCCTCCATGGATTCCACTATATTGGAAAATATCCTGCTTGTTTCCCACGTTCCATTTCTCAGCAAGGTACTAAAGCATGTGGTTGCCCCCTAGCTCCAGGGGTTTCTAGATGAATTGGATCATTTAGATCCATTTTAATGGGGCTTTATTGAGAAAACTTTGATCACTTCAATGGATGACCTTTGTTGGGAACTAGACTGAAGAAGTGTGTGCCTGTTGATTCTGCTGGAACTTTCAGCGGCTTTTGATACCATTAACTGCGCTACCCTTTTAAACCATCTCACTGGAATGAGGTTTGAGGCACTGTTTTAAAGTGTCACCTTTCCTTGATGGAGGAGGAAAACCAAAAGATGCCACTCCAGCTCCCTGGCCATTCCTTCACAGTTTAGATCTGTCGTTAGTGCTACTTGAAACTACTGTAAAAAGCTATCCTGAGTCCTGATGCCCACTGCCATCAGTATGCATACAGCAACCAACTCCATAATTCCTTATCTCAGTCCAAAGAAGCTATTTCAGTCCTCTAGCTATGCTTATGATCAGTAATGGACAGAATGAAGGCAAGTTAATTCAGGCAACACAGGTATGTTCCTGGTCAGATGAAAGGCAGAAGAGGAACAGGAATTCAGTCTGTGGTGGATGAGGCTACATCCTCTTAGAAGTTCAGGTTTCTGCAGTGGGCAGGAATGCATTTGTGCCTGATGTGCCCATTCCTATACACATCAGATCTGACTATAACAACACATGTCTTTGCTGTGCTGTTTGATTACTGTAACATGCTCTACATGGGGCTTCCTTTGAAGGTCATTCAGAAACTTCTGCCAATCCAAAGAGCTGTGACCAGACTATTGACTGAAACATACAATTGCTTTGTTGCAATGGCTCCACTGGCTACCAGACTGTTCCCAAAGTGCTGGCTGTGATCTATAAAGTCTTATATGGTTCTAGTCCAGATATCTAAAGGACTATGTTCTCCTATATTAGCTGATCATGTCTTGATTAGGAATAAAAAGAACATTTGAAAATATTTGCATCCCATCCCATACCTGGTTACACTAATCACAGAGCATGGAAAATAAACAGAATGAACTTGAACTAGTAGTACAGTAAAATAAATAAGGTATAACAGGCATCACGGAAACCTGGTGGGATGAATCTCATGATTGGAACATAGAAATAGAGAGGTATAACCTATTTCAGAGAAATAGACCAAATAGGAAAGGAAAATGAGTAGCACTATATGTCAAGGACATTTACACTGTGAAGAGATCCATGATTTAAATCCTGAAAGCCAGACTGACAGCATCTGGATAAAAATTAAGGTGAAGAGAAACAATGGTGATGTCATTGTGGAGTTCAACTACAGATCCCTAAAACAGACTGAGGACTTAGATGTTGCCTTTCTAGAGAAGAGATGACCAAAAATTGAGAAAGGATAAGTGTAATAGTAATGGGAGATTTGAACTATCCTGATATTTGTTGGAAGTCAAACTCTACCAAGAGAGTTAGGTCCAACAAATTCCTCAATTGCTTTGCAGATAATTGCATTATCCAGAAGGTAGAAGAGACAATAGGGGGTCAGCTATTTTAGATCTGATCCTAATCAACAATGATGACCTGGTTAATGGAGTGGAAGTGGTGGGATCCTTAGAAGTGACCACGACATCCTGGAGTTTCAACATGGGTTTCTCAAAAACAAGTCCTGCCAGACTAATATGATCTCTCTCTCTCTCTTTTTTTTTTTATAGAGTTACTAGCTTTGTAGATGAAGGGAATGCTGTGGATATAGCATATCTTGACTTCAGTAATGCCTTTGACAAGGTCCCCCATGATATTCTTGCAAACAAGCTAATAAAATCTGGACTAGACAATGCTACTGTTAGATTCACTTGTTTGACTGACCAAACTCAAAGGGTGATCACCAATCTCCAGGAGAGAAGTAACTATTGGATTGCCACATGGTTCTGTCTTAGGCCCAGTGCTATTCAATATCTTTATCAATTATTTGGATGGGAGACTAGAGGACATTTTCATTAGATTTGCAGATCCTTATCAAATTTGCAGGAGGGGTAGCTAATTAATACCTGAGAAGACAGGATCAGAATTCAAAATGACTTTAACTGATTAGAGGGCTGGGCCAAAACTAGAAGGGGAAGGAGAAAGATTATTTCAACAGTGAAAAGTTTAAAATACTGTACCTGGGCAGAAAAAAATGAAATGCAGAGATATAAGATGTATGACACCTGGCTTGACCACAGTACATATGAAAGCAATCCGTGAGTCTTAGTAGAACACAAGCTAAACATAAGTTAGCAGTGTGATGTGGCAGCTAAAAAAGCCAATGCAATTCCAATTCTGCTTTGGTTAGACCCCATCTGGAGTACCGTGTCCATTTCTGAGTACTGCAGTTCAGGAAGGATATTGACAAGCTGGAACATGCCCAGAGGAGGATGACTAAGATGGTGAAAGAGCTAGAAACCATGCCCTATGAGTAGTGGATTAGGGAACTGGGTGTGTTTAGCCTAGAAAAGAGAAGGTTAAGAGGTGACATGATAGTTAAGTTTAAATATTTGAATGGATGTCATATGGAAGATGGAACAAATCTATTTTCTGCTGCTCCAGAGACTAGGACATGGAACAATGGTTTCAAACTTCTGGAAAATAGATTCCTTCTAAGCATTAGGAAGAACTTTCTGACAGTAAGAGCAGTTCAACAGTGGAATGAGCTGCCTGGAAGTGTGGTGGAGTCTCTTTTTGGAGGTTTTTAAGCAGAGGCTGGATGGCCATCTGTGGGGAATGTTTTGATGGTGTATTCCTGCATGGCACAAGGGGCTTGGACTCAGTGGCCCTTGTAGTCTCCTCCAGTTCTATGATTCTATGAAGAGGGGATGGTTGAAAGTATCAGGAAGACTGAACAAGAAAAACCCCAGATGGACAAAATACAGTTTTTGTTTATTCTGTCAAAAAATGTGGGTTGTTTGCCTAGAAAATTGCATTCTCTGCACAGAAATGCAGCAATGGAATGTAATGGGATCCAGAAAGATGCAAATCATGACCCTTGCCCACAACTTTATAAATACGCTTTATAGCCTGAGGCTTTAATACCATTCAGCACTGCATGTGAAGAAGTAGGTCTATATCCACAAAGGCTCATACTAAAATAAAAACCAATTCGTGTTAAAGGTGTTACCACATTTCCTTTTTTCTCCCCTTCCCTTCCTCCTTTTTATACTGCAAGAAACTAACACAGCTACTTCTTTTAAAATCTGTGATGAAAAGATTGCAACATTTGAGGTTACTCAGCTAAGCAAAGCAGTAAGTATGAGGAAACACAATGAAGGTAAATAAAATTATACACAGTTTGGAAACAGGTAGATAAGGAGAAGCTTTTTCTCCCCTTTCATAATACTAGAACTCAGGGTCTTCTATTTAAAAAGAATGGTGGGAAATTCAAGGCAGATGCAAGACATGCTGCATGGCAAATGGATCTCCCCCTTAGTACCTTCCTGTCACCTTTCCACATCTACCTCCTAGGTGATCACATCACTGTTCCTGATGGAAGGGCCAGCTTTATTGATATGCAGTAGGAGAGTTGTAATGAGTACTCACTAATTTCCTTCCTATAGTCAACTTCTGTGTTCCCAACTTGGTGGGAACACACTGAGGGAAGAATAATTCCCCTCCTGAATTTCCTCCCAAAACTGTAATGAGAAAACCACTTTTTGTTTGTTTTTGTTTTTTTTAAATAAACTTGGTTGGAAACTTCATGAAACAGAAGCAACCCAGATTGTACACAAAACAACAGAAGGAGGGCTTGCTTTTTGTAGAATAACAACATTCCGTAAAGCTAATAATTATTGTGATTGTGCCTGCATGTACTGAAAACAATTGTGCAGATCTCTGGCTTTTAAGTTATGCTGTGACATCTCTCAAACTGGGAGTGAGGAGATGCATGAAGGTTTCCTTTGATGCTTTTGGAAACCAAGGGAGGACCCTGGTTTCTGCTTTCATTCTTCTGTAGTGTGAGTGGAATGGAGCAGGGCGAGGGGGAGGTGAGAATAGAAGTGCTGGCAACTTCTGAGAGGTGGCATTTCTGTGCAGCTGGTCAGCATTACATGCAAGAAAAGAATTGTGTAGATCATGAGCATTTCCTTGAGTTGGCTTGTTTGACTTCTATTAAGGGGAGCACGGGGTGAATATGCCAAACTGTCCTTTGATGCTTTTGGAAAACAAAATGCTCAGTTAGTTTCTGGCTTCCTAGTCCACAATTGTGTGGAATGGTGCAGAAGCGTCTTTGATATTTTTGAAGTAGGGGAAGAAATTAAATATGCCAAGGTATCCCTTCATGTTTTAGGAAACCTCCCAAAGCCAGAAATCGGGGGACTTCCTTGGTTTCCAAAAGCATGAAATGACAGCTTGGTGTGTTAACCCCCTGAGAGATGTCTTTTTTAAGGTCTTCCCTCTCCTGTCCTTCTCTCACAATAGTGAAGAATCTGTGACCTCTTCACCCCAAGTTATCACTGTATATAAACTTTCTGTGTAAGCAGCATAAGTGGTGCTACTTCTAACTGGCTTTTCTAATTTTTGGCTGGCTACAACATTTTTAGAGATGAATAAAACACCCACCTCCCTTTTCTGAAAGCAAACTCTGATTGTCCTGCCACAAGAACAAGTAGATTCATAGCCATATTTGGCATAAGGATGTACTGTAAATCCTGACTGGTTCATCTTCATGAGGTAAACAATGCAACCTCTGTTTTTATAATTATGATTCCACTAACGAGCTACTGGAAGACAGTGAACTTTGGGAATGGGTTTGTTATGCAAATATTTTGCAAATTATTTTTTGCTTGCTTTTTGTGTGTTTCTGTAAAATACTGAGCATGGAAAAATATTGTTGTCTTATAGTAAAAGTATCAGCACTCAGTGGTTTGTCTGTGTCTTTGCTGATCAACCAGCTCATCCTGTTGGGATTGGTGTGTTCATATGTATAACTTTGTGTGTGCGAAAGACTTCAAGTCACTGTCAACTGATGGTAACTCTATGCTTTACAAAAGGGAAGAAAGACATGGCTTTTGGACAGAGTCAGTATATTCTGCTCAATGTGCAATGTCTCAAAAAAGTCATTTTTCATCTTGGTCCCATGCTGAAAGCCAGATCTCTTGAAGAATTTGGAGAAACTTTGAGATGCTATCTTTTTTATGCCAAGATAACCAGCATCAATTAGAATTTTAGTGGTGGTGAGATTTCTTCACATCCTTAAATAAGAAACCCTTGTAGTTTTCAAGGGAACTGACCCCAGTGCCACCTGTGGGATGATCCCAGTAATATATCCTAGTAAATTCCATAAAATTTAGGCTGAGCTCCACTTCCAGCTGGTGTTCTAATGTTTCCAGCAAACAGTTTATCTGCAGAGCAGCCAGTATGGGTGGTGGAGGGGAGTTTTGGTGGTAGCATTGGAGGCAGAATTTTTTTAAGGTGGAGAGCCGGTTGGAATACTGCTTTTTTGTATCCCATTTAGCTCATAATGCCCTTCTACTATAAACCAGTGTTCTTTAAGTTTTTGTCCTTCATTATTGCTCTAGTGTCATTAATTCCCTTTACAATGAAAAGAATGGCACTGAATTCATCAGAATTTCCTACAGCTAGTCTTGCCTGGTTCCCCCCCCCGACGCTTTTCCTTCCAGTACATGTTACCACACTAATCTTTCTCTAATTAAAATTCATTTTATTTTTCCCAAGTTGTTTAAGACAAAAGATAACCTTTCCCATTCTGTAAACTAAATTGGATTAAAAAAAAAAAACTCTGTACAGACTGACCTTTTTTCTAGCAAGGTTCATCTCACTGTTTTGTATAATCATTCTCATTAGAAAAATACAATCTCCTGCATTAACAGAACTCCCCACCAGAAACCACCACAATTTCAAGACTCTCATCATGCAGCACTGAAAGCAAATATTTCTTAGTAGCTGGATGGCATATTTATTTGGAACCACAACCTTTTATTTAGAGACAATCATTTGTTAAGTCAGGCACAATTTTCATGGATTCAGACCTGAATAGAAACGATGGAGGCAATTATTGTGTACAACAGATTTTCTTCCCTTTTTTAGACCTGTTTTTAAACAAAGCTTTCTGCTATTATTAAAAATGAAGAAAAGCTTGCAAGATGGTATTTTCATTACCATTTGGGTACAACACATTTTTAGCACTGAATGCCAGCATGTCAACAAGAAAAAAGTAGGCCATAGATCATGAGTTTCCAGTGATGAAAATATATGTGCTCCTTTTATTTCAATAGATGCCTGTCTGCAAACAGTAGACTTCATATTTTCAAGTACAGAGTTGAACGGACCAGAAGAATAGAGATTTGGTTGGCATAGCTGGATTCCCCTTCTCTTCTAGTGAAGGTAAATTTGCTTGAAATGACTGACAGATTTCTTAAACAGTGCATTACTCCATGCCTAGGTGAGAGAAAGGAAGTGCATGGAGATAGTCCAGATTACCAAGAGCTACAAAAAATACTTATCAGGCCAGAGTAGGTCACATGGAAAAGACAGCTATTTGACTAGGGTTACTCTCTTTGACAAGTGTGCATGCTGTACTGATCTCTACAGGTTAGTAATGGGGGGGGTACTTTGAGGAGGAGAATGTGCCACTGATTAATATGGATTGATTAAATTTGGTCTGGGATCAGAACCTAGAATCCCCAAAATCGAATCACTGACCCATTTATTTACTACATCTCCTACTTCTTATCATATTTATGAGGAGTCTTACTCACTGGACATGATGGAGCATTGTAGGACTGCCAAGCAAACTAAAGAGCAGAGCTCTTTTATGTTTATGTGCAGCAAAGGGGATTTCAGCAGGTGTTGCTTACATGTTTTGGATTGTGTCATTCCATTCTGCATTCAAATTGGGCCAATTTGATCCATTCAAAAACTGGAAGAAATTGGTCCAAATCACTCTGATTAGCTTCATTATTTATGAGTCAGCTGGATCAGTTGCACTACCTTGTGTGATTCTTAGAAATGAAATTTGCACGATGATTTGTACATACAATTATTATCCACGTGGCATATGCAAATATATGTGGATGATTTATACATCTCTCTACCACTACAACCATTATTTCATGCAGCATTTTTTTCAACAAAGTATAACACTAATTCCTGAAGAAGGAAATGCAAAAAAAGTAGGGAAGGGATAGCGTAAGGATTGGAAAAGACGGGCCACTCTCCTGTCCCAAACATTGACTAGATTCATGCATAATGCAGATTTAGTAGCATCCCCCCCTTAATTTAATGCTGCTCAGTGTCCATCATGTTCCATTGCTTGCTCTGAGAAGATACAGAATGATAACTGCTCCAGTGAATGTTATGCTTATATTAAGGCATATTCCCTCTGTTAGGTTGGTTCTGATGTAAAATGTATCAGGAAGGAATTTCACATTATATTGAAATCCTCATTTTTAACCAGTCACCAACAATTTAGACTTGGGCCAGGGGAGCATTAACATTATTTTTGAAAAAAAGTAATCATTTCTCCTTAATTCTTGTGTACGTTTGACAGAAATGGGTGGAGGCTTCTGCTTGTAGCTTGAAGTGTGCATAGATAAATAAAGTCCCATTAAAAGAGAGAAGGGGAGGCAATTGAAAATTGAATTTAATTACAAAGCCAGTTTGCTTTAGTGGCATAAAAAATTAATCTTATGTGACTTTAAAATATATTTCTGCTATGCGAAATCCCAAAGCAGCACAGTGTTGAAAACTATGAAGTTGGCTCCTGCTTTCCTCATGAGGGAGCATCTCTAGAAACCTTCCTACAGCACTTAGTGCTCTGAGCTATATGAAATGTTTACAAAGATGACAGTGGGCATGTTTCTTTTAAATAGATGCATTATGACCAATTAACAGTGAGGCAATGGGGAGCATATATGTAGTGCTGCTGTAAAATGGGAATGCAAACCCAGTTGGTTGTAGGAATGGACACTGCCTGAAGCATAAGTTTTTACAGGCTAATATTCCAGAACACAGAACTGGTCCAAAGTTATTTTGCTTCTTGAGGAAGAGTGAGGTGAAGATGCTCCACTCCCAGTTCCATGTTTGGAAGCAGCTGAATTTTATCTCAACCTTAATGATGGGCCAGTATCATCCACCCTTCCCAAGTATGACCTTTTTGTTTAAGCAGACTTTTAAAGCACAAGAAGATGTTTCATATGTAAGCGATAAGTCTTCTTACTGGGATGTGTGCATTATTTTAAACTTTTGTATATTTTTTCAAAAAATGATTTCATACTGTTTTAAAGGAGATGGTTTTAATTGTCTTTAAAACTGTATATTTGAGTTTTAATTGACTTCTTTAATGAACCACTTTGGTCTCACTCCAGGAAAAAGGCAACATATAAAGGAAATAAATAGATAAATAAAGTCATTGAAAAAATGTGGCAGACACATCTCTGTCCTCCAACGGAGAACAATAGTGGTAGGTTTACTGCCTAAGAGTGTTGCCTTCCTCTGCCTAATGGTAGGGCTGGCACTGCCAATACAGCAACAGATTAAAAGGAAAACACCACTTACTTTGTTCTGTTAATGCTCCTGATTTTATGTGCTACCCTTGCATTAATTTCAGAAAGGGGTGTGAATTTGGGATCATCTTGAGTTGCAAAGGGAAGTTTATTATTAAATGAGAAAATCAGGCACTGGGGAAACTTTATTTGAGTGTTCACTTTTATTTGAATGCAGTGCTGCCTTTCATGTCATATTCTATATGATGAGCCTGAGTGAAAGATGGATGTCCTCACAATGTGTGGTGACAATCATCTCAGAATGTGGTGACAATGAAGAGTGTGTGGGACAGCTGCTTTTGTGTTTCAGTGGGTGATTAATCTAAAGACAATTATACTAATGTGTTTGTTGGAGACTGCTTTCCCCACATGGCCAGAAATACATATACACACATAATTGTGTGAATGATTTTATATTAACTAACACTAAAAGTTTCCCAAAGGTGCTAACAATTAATAGCAGACACTTTAAAGATCCAAACTTTAAAAAAACAACAATATCATAATGTAATAAACTGAAGTAGTCCTACTAAATATAACATACTAATTTTATATTAGATTATTTATAACATAGGGCCTTTCTGCACTACGCTGTTATGGTGATATTATTCCACTTTCAACCCCCTGTGGAATTCTGAGGTTTGTTGTTTACTGAGGCCAAAGAGCTCTCTGGCTGAGAATTGTAAAGGCCCCTCCTTAAACTGCAAATCCCAGGATTCCATAGGATGTTGGAAGTGGAACAGTGTAGTACAGAAAGTATAGTGCAGAAAGGCCCATAGTAAACATAAGATCAAAGGTTGGCACCCTTTTTATTAGTTAAATCATCATAAATGGACCTACGGTCACATAAAGTTGAGTTGCGCCATTACTCAACATGTGTATTCTCAGGAGGGGAGCAGAGAAGTAGCTACATCTGAGGGACCATTATGCAAGTGGAGCCACCATAGCACCAAGTGTCACATTGTGCAATGAGTCCTGTTGCACATGAGTATCATCCTGTTATGGGTCCCATTGTGCAACAGGGGCTCCTATTGCATTTTGAGGTGCCTCACACAGGCCCCATTGTACAATGGAACAGCATGCAGGATGTCTCAGTACATACCATCACAATTCACTGAAAAGGTTGCACAGAAAATCAGAGACATAGGTCCTTTTCTCACCTTACCTGGTGCTGCTGGCATCACACAGGGATTGCGCAAAAAGCCTTGTCCGGGAGGCACTTGCATCCCCACTGCTTCCCCTCCACACCAGCTCTGTGCTGGCCAGAAGGAAGCATGAGTGCTCCCCCCTTCCCTTCTGCAGCACAGCCAAGTACTTTCTTAGGCTGCACTGAGGGAGGAAGCATGATGGCCATGCATCCGGGGCCTCTGCACGCAAGGTAAGTGCATGTAGAGCATGAGAGGGACACACAATCACACATCATTTTTGGCAATGAGCCAAAAATGATATATTGCGCAATCGCAGCCTACTGGCCTCGGGAGAGTCACGCGATTGTGAGGATATCATGTGGAACAGTCCTTGCAATCGTGCAATGCTCCCGAGGCCATTTTGCAACAGGACTGGTGTGCGAAAAGGGCCATAGCTACATCATACTAAAGTCTGAACTCAGAGCTTCTGGTCTAAGCAGCCAGCCATGTTGTTATACTACCTGTAACATAATACCCCAATAATGATATGATAAAAACAACAGCAGCTAATAAACCAAGGTAAATATACTAAGATAGATCTACCAATAATCCTCCTCGTCCTCCTCTTTTTTTCTCAAAAATGGGACCTGAAGTGGCTCACAATTTAAAAGAACAATGCAATTAAAAACATACACAAAGTGAATATTAGAATAGAATTAAACTATTTACAATATTAAAACATTTACACCTCATTAAAAGAATAAAATGCAATTTAAAAAGATAAAAAGCTCTTAAAATTAAATGTAATTAATTAAAACAATGCAGCACCCTGTAGTGCATTTTTTAAATGTTTCTGTTTTAAAAGTATATCTGAAGATAAGAGTTTTACCATGCCTCTGGAAGGACAAAAAGGAGGGGGCCATTTTGATCTTGCTGGGAAGGGAGTTGCTGAGGTGAGGAGCAGCCACTGAGAAGCCCTCTCTTGTATCCCCACCAACCGTGCTTGCAGTAGTGGTGGGACTGAGAGAAGGGCCTCTCCTGGTGATCTCAGAGCCTGGGCCAGCTCATACAGGTATGTTCTACCCAATAGCCTGGACCTGAGCCATATAGGACTTGATAGGTTTTAACCTGCACTTTGAGTTGTGCCTGGAAACAAACTGGCAGCCAGTGGAACTGTTTCAACAGGGGTTGTTACTGCAGTTATGATATGTCTGGTGAGAGCACTAGATATCCTTTTGATATCAAATAATTTGACCTTTGCTTGACCTTTCTCTGCCACCCTACTCCACGTGTTTGCAGAGGTCCACCGGACAAGCACGTATTAGGCGCAGCTGTTAATGGTTGTACATTCCAAACCTCATTTAGGCAGGCAACTTAAGCCTCTCCGATGCTTCAGGGAAAAACCCTCTTGCAAACCGGCCTTGCTCAACACAAATCCTTACAAAGACGCACGGCCAAGTGCCGAGCCATTCCTTTATGTTGGGCCATTAGCATACTGGCCATACTGTTGTCATCCAGCGCTAAGCTCATCATGCAAAACCTGACCTTTTCCAACTCCTTTGCCCAGCTCCAAAATTCCTTTGTTCTCACCGAGCATGACATGGCCTGTAGGTAAAATCCGCCCTATAAAAGTTCCCCATTTCCAAGTCCTCCTCGGACTACTTTGGAACATTCTGGACTGCTATCCTGCCTTGCTGTCGGTTTGTCCAGCGAGTTGCCCCCTCAGCGAACCGCGCTGAGCTTTCTTCCCCTCAACCTCCGTTTCTCTCCAGGACTACAAGACTAGATGTCGTATTACCCATTCCCCTGGAAACCCTCCATTTCTATTTCTTAGTGAGCTGTGTTCATGTGTTGTCTTATTCGTTGTTTGTCCTTTAATAAAGCTATCATTTTTGTTACCTTTAAACTTATCTGGCTATGCCCTCTGACCTGAAGCCGTAGACACAGGGTAAAAGATCACAGCTGAAGTTACCCTGCCTCTCGTTAGCTTGAGAGAGTGCTCGAGCTTAATTTCCCCATCTTGTGTTGTTGTTTGGTTATTTGGGTACCCCTCCCGGGACTCCCAACATACAGGGTAACAGGGGGGTGTACTATGATCTCTGTAACCTGCTCCAGTTAACAGTCTGACTGTAGCTCTTTGGACCAATTGAAGTTTCTGAATACTCTTCAAAGGCAGCTCCAAGCAGAGCACATATGGATAGCATATAACACCTGTCAGGTGATTAACTTTTGCATTTTACACTGCGAGTCTAATTTTAAAAGTTATCAAAGACTAATTAAAAAGAACAAATAGGTTTGTAAGTTTACCACAAATGTTTGAGTCTCCTTAACATCTGTTATAAGAAACCAGTTCTTTCCTTTTCTATCCATAAACATTGATTGACCATTTCTTAGTGCTTGGACAAAGGGTCTGTTCTTTCACCAGCAATCGTGTAGGGACAGGGGGGTGATGGGGATGATTTGCCCTGGGCGGCAATGTTTTTGGGGTGTCCCGGCCTGTAGCCACGCCCCCACACTCCCTGGCCACACACCCCCTGTGCTCCCTGGCCATGTCTGCACACACTGCAGCCTCGCCCCCACTCACAGTGGCTTGACCGCTGCACCATAGCCCCGTCCTCCCACCACACACTCCAAGCTCCACCACTGTTCATCAGTTCTTCTTGCCTATGGAGGCTCACTTAGAACCATGTGTGTGCATGTGCTGCTTGCAAAGTCCATCAGTCAGCTTGGCCCCCTTTTCCCCTCTCAGCTCACTTTGGGCAACTTGCACCTATGCATGCTGCTTGCAAAGGGAGTTCAGAGGGGAAAAGGTCCAAAGCCAACTGACAGATTTTGCAAACAGTATGTGCAAATGGACACATGTTGCAAAGAAACCTGAGAAGGGGGAAAAAAGGTGCCAAGTTGACTGACAGACTTTGCAAGCAGCTCACACACAAACACAGTCAGTCCTAAGTGAGCCATGTAATTCCCTCACATTCCCTATAGGAAGAATAATGGGATCTGCTTTTCTACCAATTCTACCTTCTGGCAACTCTCTGGTCCCTACACCATCAGATAAGTGGGAGATGCCTGTATTATTATTATTTTTTTCTTTTAAAGAAAAAATACATTCAAACAATGATAAAGAAAAGAGCAAGTCCTTTTGGATAGACTAACTTCACTTTTATTTTCTTGGGAACGTGGTATGGGCACTTGAGCTATGTACGCACATGCCTGTCCTATTAAGTAAATATCTATAGGAGGTTTGTATATTTGTACTTAACAGGAACAGCATTTCCTTCCACTGTGTAACTTGTAGCAGGAAAACAAAACAGCATATGTGGGGGGAATATGCTGGCAACTGTGGTTGAGTGAGGAATATATGTATTTCATTGGATTGGCATCTGTTTAAACAAAAAATCTCCCACTCCCACACTCCCAAACTTCACTTATGTTAGTATCTTGCAAAATGTCATCTTTTTTAACTGTCTTATTTGTCCTGCATGAGGAATATGGTCAGTCAGTCATTTTACATGGCTTCCCTGTCCCTATTAATCCTCATAACAATTTCGTATGATAGGCTTGCTGAAGGGTAATGATGGCCTATGGTCACATGATAAATGTCACGACCAAGCTAGACTTTGAACTTGTGTCTCCCTGTTCCAAATCCAGCACTTTAGACATTACTAACATAATTACCCAGTGTTGCCTAGGATTTTATTTTCCTCTTAAGAATTCAACAAACTGTGTTCTCCAGTATCTGTAACTTTTCTCCATATTTCCCAATGCAATCTTTATTCAATTATTTACATACACAGTTTGGGTTTCTGGGGGAATGCACTGCCCTCCTCCTTGCTGTTAGGCCTCATCTTCATAGCAACCGGCCTATTCCAGTACCTGTAACTTTTCTCCATAGTCCCCAATCCAGTCTGTGTTCTCTGGTGACATTGATGTACTGGCTTTTGATTTTTTGTTTGTTTGTTTGTTTTTGTTTTTGCTTTTGCTTTGCTTTCTGTTGAATTTGTGCAATGGTTTTAAGTTTTCTGGAAGCATTTTTTTGTTTTGAATTTCAGCTTTAAGATTCCTCACATATGGAACCCATACAAACTACTGTGTGAGGTGAGAAGATCTTGTAACTACGTTGTGTATGTCACTTTAATTTTTCTCACATATGCCTCTCAAATGTTTTCTGGCATCCTTATTGATGGTAGGCCTCATCTCCATAGCAACTGGCCTGAAGCCCAAGAGTTCTCTGGCTGAGAATTCTAAAGGCCCCTCCCTAAACTGCAACCCCAGGATTCCATGGAATCTTCACAGCCAGCCAATCATATGAGGTCTTCTCGCTTCACACAGCCAATCGTATGAGGTCTTCATCTGCCTGACTCAGACAAACGCACAAACAGACAAACTTTGACTTTTATATAGTAGATTATGTAATCATTCTCTCAGATCAGTGGTTACTACAAAAATGGCGCAAAGACTGGAATAAGCACCAATTACTGTGCTGGATTTACAAAATTAGGATGCAAATTATAATGATGTGGAATAATTAGAATAATACAGACATCTAAAACTCCAGTTTGGGTGACTAGAATATGGCCACTGTAGCTATATCCAATACTGGATTTCAGTTTGCACCACAGCTACTATAAATCTAGGGGGGAAAGGAGGGGGCTGTAATTTCCACACTGACTATACCTCCCTGAAAACCTTTGGGAACGTGTTTTTGGTACCAGAAAGTTCATCAGCCTAGAGGGACTGCAAATCCAGACACTACTGTGAATATTGCATAAGATTTAGAGCTTAATTAGTGATAACTTCACTCCTTTTGCAGTGCAACTGCAACTTTTGCAGTCATAAAACCAGTTATGGCCTATGAGGACCTCACTTCTTTGTGGAAAAATAAAAGGACAGTTTAAAGAGATATGACTAGTAATCTTTCCTAAAAACTATTGTAGAACCAAAAGGATTTGGAAACATTATTGTGTGTGTGTGTGTGTGTGTGTGTGTGCGCGCTAGACGGGGTGTTTGGAGAAACTGTAGTTTCTTTTTCTTGCTTTCTCTCTCTTTCTCTGTATGTATGTGTGTGGGTGTGGATGTATATATATAATCTCCTTTTAATTTTCTCCAAAGTGCCCTTCCAGTAATATATATGAAATGGTGTTACAAGTGGCAATAAAATTTTATAGCACAATCATTACTGCAACAATAAAATGGCATTTTTCCACAAGTACCAGTAATCAAAATTTAGACCTTCAGTCACAGCCAACTACTCTGGAACTAGAATAGCTGCACGGCAATCAGAAAAAGCAAGCCAACCCAATTCAAACAAGTCAACCAACACTCCCAACTGAATTCAAAACTGAAGAGGTTTGTTTTAAGTGCAGTTGAATTCATATGTAATGCTGATTTACAACTCAAGTTACATTACTGCATACCTTTGATAGATATTGTATTATAATGAAGAAGTCTGCTGTGTTAAAGCATCTCCACGGAACTTTATAGGTTTTGCCTTTAGTGTGGTGAATAGGAATGGAAGAACATTTCCTTGAAGAGAAAAATGACATCAATAGTAGTGCAATATTTTGCATCAAATCAGGTATAATAGTAGGCATTTTCAACAGGAAGTTGGAACTGTAAGAGGTTTGACAAGGGCCAGCAACGTGAAACTCTACCCAGAGAAAACAGAGGTGTTGTTGGGTGTTGGTTCAATGAGTTTCGTATTTCCATGGTCATGAAGAAACATCACTCAAGAATCCAGAGAACTTTCTTGTCCTTCTCCAACAAGAACAGAAAACTCTCAACTCTACTCCACTGGGTCCAGTACCATCATCAACCTTGTGGAGACCAGCCTGAATACACTTTAGGTAGTGTTATTAAAAAGTTTGTTAAGACTAATACAATGTTGCTATGAGAGCCAGGGTGGCGTAGTGATTTGAGCATTGGATTATGATCCTGGAGAGTAGGGTTTGATTCCCCATCATTTTGTGCTGGCCGTGTGCTCTCCCAGAGCACACGATCTGACTAAAGAGGGGGAGGAGTCAGCTAGGGGGAGGAGGCTTATTAGGAGCCCCCAATGGTGCGCACCTTCGGCACATGCACTTAAAGTCCTCTACTTCAATCCTCTAAGTTTAACCCTTTGTAATCGGTAGAGCGCACGTAGCTTATACAGCTGAATTTCAGAAAGAAAGCCCAGTTATTCTTTCTAGAACTACATCCTGTACTACTCTTTGTAGTTTCAAGGATGGAAGGGGATGGAGCTGCCGCAGTCACCTGTAACACTTGTGGGATGTTCCTTTTCTTGCCACAAGATGTTCTCAGGTACACCTGCACCAAGTGCAAGGTCACCTTCTTGGAGGAGAAGGTTCGCCAGCTGGAGGCACGAGTTTCTGATCTTCATCTTATTAGGGAAGGAGAGGAGTTTTTGGATAGGGAAGAGAAGACCTACAGGAAGACTAAATGCACAGAGGAGCTGCCAGATCAGGAAGTCAGCACACTGTGCCAGGAAACAGAGCCTTGGAGGAATGTCAAACGGAGGAGTAGAAGGACCAGGAAGGTAACAGAGACTCTTAACCTACACAATCGCTTCAAAGTTCTTGGCCTTACGAACAATGAGGAGCACCACACGGAGGGAACAGAATGTCAACAAGAAGGAATCAAACTTTGGTGACAGGAACTAGATCAACGCTCCCAGCCTCAACAGAATGCTCAGACAGTCCTAGTAGAACATGCTCGTCAAGGAATGCAGGACAAGCCTCAGAGGAGGCGAGTTCTGGTTGTTGGGGACTCTTTGCTCAGAGGAACCGAAACGGCAATTTGCAAACCGGACAAGCTCAATCAAAAGGTCTGCTGTCTTCCTGGGGCCAGGATCAACCACATAACAGAGAGGCTAACCAGGCTGGTCTAACCCACTGACCAGAAGACCCTCATTTTGGTTCATGTCGGAACCAATGACACTGCGAGGAGCAGCCTTTACCACATTGCAAAGGACTACGAGCTTGTGGGGACGAAGCTTAAGGACCTTGGTGCGCATGTGGTCATTTCGTCTCTCCTCCCTGTTCAAGGATATGGGGCACGTAGGGAAAGGGCAATAGCAGAGGTCAACAACTGGCTCTGCAAGTGGTGCCGCCGGCAACGGTTTGGGTTTTTGAAACATGGCCTGAATTTCCATGAACGTGGGCTTCTGGAGTGGGATGGGCTGCACCTCACAAAACTTGGCAGGAATGTTTTTGCAAACAGTCTCACAAGGAAGATTAAGAGGTCTTTAAACTAAGTTCTGATGGGGAAGGAGACAATATTATTCAGGGCAAGAACTTGGAGAGCACAGGGGGAAAAGGCCCAAATGATACTGGACAAGTAGTACAAGTGGCCAATGGTGGGAGGAGTAGAAACAATAGTACAGGACTTGCAGGAAGGGCCCGGGGACTTAAGTGTCTCTACACTAATGCACGGAGTATGGGAAACAAGCAGGATGAACTTGAACTCCCAGTACAACAAAATAAATATGATTTGATAGGCATCACTGAGACCTGGTGGGATGAGTCTCATGATTGGCATATAGGAATAGAGGGGTATAGCCTATTTTATAAAAATAGACCAAATAAGAAAGGAGGAGGAGTAGCCTCGTATGTCAAGGATGTTTTCACCTGTGAAGAGATCCAGGACTTAAACCCAGAAAGCCAGGTAGAGAGCATTTGGGTAAGAATTAAGGCAGCGAGAAACAATAGGGATATTCTGGTGGGGGTTTATTACAGACCTCCAACCCAGACTGAGGACTTTGATGATGCCTTCTTCAACCAAATGACTGCACATTCAAAGAGGAGAGATACAGTAATAATAGGAGATTTCAATTACCTGGATATATGTTGGAAGTCAAACTCTGCCAAGACAGCAAGGTCCAGCAAGTTTCTTGCTTGTCTTGCAGACAACTTCATGGTCCAGAAGGTGGAAGAGGCCACAAGGGGATCAAATATTCTAGATCTGATCCTGACCAACAGGGATGACCTTGTGAATGAGGTAGAAGTGGTTGGATCTTTAGGGGGGAGTGACCACGGCCTACTGGAATTTGGCATCCAGTGGGAAGGAGAAGATAAGTGTAGCCAGACACTCATCTTAGATTTTAAAAAAGCAGACTTCTGTAAACTTAGGGAGCCGCTGGCTGGAATTCCGTGGTCAAGAATAGTGAAAGGAAAAGGAATTCAGGAGGCATGGGAGTTCCTTAAAAAGGAGATACTGAAGGCACAGTCTAAAACTGTGCCAATAAGGAGGAAAAATGGAAGGCGTCTGAAGAAACCAGAATGGTTGACTAAAGAACTCTCAGCTGAGCTAAGTGTTAAGAGAAACATGTACAGGAAATGGAAGAAGGGGGAAACCACCAAAGAAGAATTTAAGCAAGTAGCCAGGAGATGTAGGAAGGAAGTCAGAAAGGCTAAAGCACAGAACGAACTTGGGCTGGCCAGAGACATTAAAAACAATAAAAAGGGCTTTTTTAAATATGTCCGCAGCAAAAGGAAAAAGAAGGAGACGATAGGGTCGCTGTACAGAGAAGATGGCGAATTACTCACAGGGGGAAGAGAAAACGCAGAACTACTTAACACCTTCTTTGCCTCAGTTTTTTCCCAGAAGGATACAAGCACTCAACCTGGCGGTTGGGAAGCAGGTGAGGAAGCAGGGGAAATGAGGAACAAAATAGGTAGAGAGGTGGTACAGGAATACCTGGCCACACTGGATGAATTCAAATCTCCAGGGCCAGATGAATTGCATCCTAGGATATTAAAAGAGCTGGCAGAGGTCATTTCGGAACCGCTTCTTTGAGAAATCTTGGAGGACAGGAGAAGTTCCAGCAGACTGGAAGAGAGCAAATGTTGTCCCCATCTTCAAGGAGGGGAAAAAAGAAGACCAAAAAATTATCACCCAGTCAGCCTGACATCAGTACCCGGAAAGATCCTGGAGCAGATCGTTAAACAATCAGTTTCCAATCACTTAGAAAGCAAGGTGGTAATCACGAGAAGTCGACATGGATTTCTCAAAAATAAGTCATGCCAGACTAATCTTATCTCTTTTTATGATAGAGTTACTAGCTTGATAGATGAAGGGAATGCTGTGGATGTAGCATATCTCGATTTCAGTAAAGCCTTTGACAAAGTTCCCCATGACATTCTTGCAATGAAGCTGGTAAAATGTGGGCTGGACAGGGCTACTGTTAGTTGGATTTGTAATTGGTTGACTGACTGAACCCAAAGGGTGATCATGAATGGCTACTTTTCATCCTGGGGAGAAGTGACTAGTGGGGTGCCACAGGGTTCTGTCCTGGGCCCAGTGCTGTTCAATATTTTTATCAATGACTTGGATGAAGGAATAGAGGGCATGCTGATCAAATTTGCAGATGACACCAAATTGGGAGGGGTTGCTAATATGCCAGAGGACAGGATCAAAATTCAAAATGACCTGGATAGATTGGAGAGCTGGGTCAAGGCTAACAAAATGAAATTCAACAGTGTAAGGTCCTACCCTTAGTTAGAAAAAATGAAATACAGAAATATAGGATGGGGGACACTTGGCTGGATAGCAGTACATGTGAAAGGGATCTAGGAGTCTTCATAGACCACAAGCTGAACATGAGTCAGCAGTGTGATGCGACAGCCAAGAAAGCCAATGCAATTCTCAGCTGCATCAATAGGAGTATGGTGTCTAGATCAAGGGAGGTACTGATACCACTCTACTCTGCTTTGGTTAGACCTCATCTTGAATACTGTGTCCAGTTCTGGGCACCCCAATTCAAGAAGGACATGGTCAAGCTGGAGCAAGTCCAGAGGAGGGCGACCAAAATGGTGAGAGGCCTGGAAGCCACGCCCTATGAGGATAGACTTAGAGAGCTGGGTATGTTTAGTCTGCAGAAGAGAAGGTTAAGAGGGGACATGATAGCCATGTTTAAATATTTGAAGGGATGCCATGTGGAGGAGGGAGAGGGCTTGTTTTCTGCTGCTCCAGAGAACAGGACAAGGAGCAATGGATTCAAGCTGCAGGAAAGGAGATTCCACCTGAACCTCAGGAAGAACTTCCTGACAGTCAGGGCTGTCCGGCAGTGGAATATGCTGCCTCAGACTGTAGTGGAGTCTCCTTCCTTGGAGGTTTTTAAGCAGAGGCTTGATGGCCATCTGTCGAGAGTGCTTTGAGGGTGTTCCTGCATGGCAGGGGGTTGGACTGGATGGCCCGTGTGGTCTCTTTCAAGTCTACATTTCTATGATTCTATGATTCTATCAGCCATGGAAATCTTCTGGGTGACCTTCAGTGCATCACACACTCTCAGCCCCAGAAAACCTTAGGGTTGCCATAAGTCAGAAACAGTTTGAAGACACACAACAACCATGTTACTATCCATTGAGCATTGAAGCTGGTCTCCATAAGGCAGAATTCCACCTGAAGAGCAAGTCATCCAATGACTTAAATGGAAGACAAAGATGATTAGGGAGAAAAAGTTATTCTTCAAAGAATTGCCTTACTAAAAGCTGGAGTAGCCTAGGTACTAATAATAAGTCAAATGTATCTAATAACACCTGTGTAGTTTATCAGCATCATTTGCAGTCAATAGAGCATTAAGATATCATATCAAAATACACATTTCAAAACAATTTTGCTCTATGTATTACATGTAAATAAAAGGAAACAATTTTATTCTAGCCCACAGAGTATAATAGCTGTAAAAACATTTTCATTATGCTTTAGTTCTTAACACTGAAACCTCTGAGGTATTTTGTACCACACCTAAACAGAGATACTGAAAAAGAGTATGGAAATGAGGCAACATGATACAGTAGCAACCATGTTGAAATAAGGGGTAAATATATTTTAGAAAGTATAAACCTGACATATAGGTTTGGAGAAGATAGGAGTTTTGCTCCCCAAATAAGAATTTTTCCCCTAATAAGTTTTCATGCAGTTCCCCAAAGCATAGCATAGGAGTAACTTTAAACTTCAGTTAAGCACTTAGAAATACAGTTTCAGCATCCAAAGAAAGCTTCCCAAAGGAATGGGAACACAGCAAAGACTTTTAGGTGTGAAGAGTTTCTCACATTCATCACTGCTAGAAATTTGAGAACTGAAGGGAACTGTAATGGGGGAGATTCTTACTTTGAAACAATACGCTCACGCCACCCCCATAGCTACATCCTTATGTAAACTTTCATGAAAAATTGAGAGGAGTAGACCACATTCAAGCTGTTTAGGCTGCTGCACCCCTCCCAGTGCTTATTCATTTTGCATCTCAACTTTCTGTGAAAGGATTTCCTTGTCAGATCAGATCTTTCCACAGGCTCTGTTCTGTTGTGCCTCTCCCTGTCGATAGCGAGTGTCACTAATTATTAACTGTTAATAGTGAAGAAACCACTGTGGCAGACAATAGGTTTTCTGTTCACACTATTAATGGTGTGAAGAACTCATTTCAGTGGTAAAATATCACTTCTTCTAGGGAGTGAGATCGCACTCATGAAAACAGAATAAATAAAGTTGCCACTCTTTCCCCCTGGATAATTTTTAAGTCACCCTATAAAGAATAAAGGAAGGGAGACAAGACTTTTGACAACCAGAAAGGGTTGCTGCCTAGTGAAACTTGCAGACTGGTTTTAGTGTGAATTTGGGCATTTCTGTTCTACCCTGTTACAGTGCTATTATTCCGCTTTCAACATCCTGTGGAATTCTGGGGTTTGTAGTTTCCTGAGGCCAAAGAGCTCTCCGGCTGAGAATTCTAAAGGCCCTTCCCTAAACTGCAAACCTCGGGATTCCATAGGAGGTTGAAAGTGGAATAATAGGACTAGAAAGGTGTAGGTTGGAAATGTCCTAAGGCTGCCAATGACTACCAGAAGCTGTAAGCTATATTTCAGAGGAAGGAACTGGCAAAACCACTTCTGAATACTCTTTGCCTAAGTAAACTTGGGAAATTCATGTGGTCACCATAAGTAGACAGGCAACCTGAAGGCACATACCCATGACTACAAAAATCCAGTCAACAGGAACCTTCTAGAATTTTTCATCACTGCATATTCTTAAAGGATGATACACCCAGTTTTTAAAGATTGTTGAAATGTCCTTTTTCAAAACTTGCAAAGGATACTTTCAGTAAACCTCCCAAAACCTGTCACAAACTAAAGGATTACCAGGCTATCTGAAATGGATTCTTTCATTCCAGATTTTGTTAAGGGTTTTTTTTCTTCCTCTTGAGAATTGGCTCCCCATTCCGCCCCACACGGGGCGAATACACACTTATTTGTTTATGCACACTTATTATGCACACTTATTTGTTTATGCTTTTTGTCACCTCCATGTAAGTGGTCAGTAATTACTATTCATCTGTATACCATGTGGTGTCAAATGATGTCATGGGGGGAAAGTCTAGTAAACAAAATCTGCCAAAAAAACAAAGTACACTGCAAGAACATGTTAAACATTAAATAGCAATCTTTGGAAACTAGAAGCTTTGTAAGTGGTTTCAGCTTCTCAGTGACTTACATACTGACAATCTACCACATGTGAATTTTATACTTTATTTACTTCGCTCTTAAGAAAAAGAGTAGAGTTACCATAGCAACTGTCACATCAGACAGAATTTGGATAGGAGATATTTACACTTTTAAAAGTGAAGGTACAAGCCAATACATAAAGTGTGATTTCTAAGATTTAAAAGTTTGGAGGAGAAAATGAAGTTGATTAACTCAATACTTAGTGAGAAGTTGTATCTTTTCTCCATTGTAGCCAGATTCATTGACTTTACCTAGTGATCCAATTAATCCTGCTCACTGGTTCTCCAAGTCCCCCATGAGTGTGTGTGGCATGCTGAGTTAAGTCCTATGCCTTGAAGATAAGACTAGTGAGAATAGTTGTCACCTTGTAAGCAGAAAAATTAGAATGCTGGAGAAACTATGGATGGTAATTTCAAAATGGATGGGTGGAGACTGGGAACCAATGCTTTTAGTTTAAAAATTCCAAAGCCATTATGAACTGAAGCAAGTCCCATTCAAACTGGTTCCAAACCTTATTCATTCTTCCCTACTCTAATCTGGGAGGATAAGTCTCTGTGCTTCTAGCATCCTTCTGCTATCTTTTTAGTATATATTTTTATAAGAAACGTTTTGATACAAACAAAAAAGAAAACAAAGGGGAGAAAAGCTAAAAGAAGAAAAGGAAAGAAATAACAAACAAAGTAAAAGATTAACTTTGACTTCTACATTCCTAATGATGGTTATGCATTTTACTGAACAAGATAACTTCTCCGGCTTTGTACTGTTCCTGCACTTCTTCAAAACCTACCATTAATATGTTATCCTCACTTTTTTGCCAAAAGACAATAGAGGGTTCCCAATTTTTCAAAAATGACACCAATCAATGTTGATAGTTTGTCCATTTTAGCTACATCAGTCAAATTCAACAACCAATCTTCAGTTGTTGGTATTTGTCCATTTCTGTGCATACGTTACTCTTGCTGCCATAGTCATCTTTTTGCTATCTGCCAAAGTATCCTCCTGCCCTTCCTTGCCAACTAATTAGCCATGGAGGGACACTCCACCAGCAATTAAGCTGCTTGCACGTGGCCGATAAAGTGGAGTATTAAGAGGGGGGAACTAAGGGCCTTTCTGCACTTCACTGTCTATAAGTGCTATTATTCCACTTTCAACATCTGGTGGAATTCTGGGGTTTGTAGTTCACTGAGGCCGAAGAGCTCTCTGACTGAGAATTTGAAATGTCCCTCCCTAACCTACAAACCCCAGGATTCCACAGGAAGTTGAAAGTTAAATAATAGCACTAGAACAGTGTAGGATGGAAAGGCCCTAAGCTGATTATGCTTGCCCCTTTCTATAGATAAGCAATCAATGAGCTTCATATGCAACATCAGCCGGAAGATTACTCTTGCACATGTGCACTTTGTGTTTTTGGAAATGACTTGGCTTTTGTTGTAAGAGTATCAAGGGTTCAGGGGAAGTGAAAGGGAGGCTCCCATTTCTACCAGCAACCGGTCTGACAAAGCAAGAGCCAGGAATGCATTTCTTTAATAAAAATAGATATCTTTCCATTCACCTATGGCCTTGTCTAAATCTTGAAGCTGTAGGGAAATTTCCCCATCAGTACTCTGGTGGAGCATTATGTTCTGCCAAGCCCATATAGGATCACAGCTGCAGTCTTTTAGTTAGTGTGGATATAAGCCATACAGGGCTTTATAGGTTTAACCAGCATTTTGAATTGCACCCAGAAATAGACCAGTAGCTACTAAGCAGGAGGGTGTATATTCCCTATTATCAACCCTGGTGAACAATCTGACAGTGTGTGTCCTTCACATACAGAGATAAAGGGAAACATCTTGCCTCAGTAAGGTTCAGTGCAAGATTCAATAGGGAGATCTGGTCCATCACTAGGCAATATTGCCCCAGTTATAGCTTACCAAAAGCACGCCAATTCTTAATCGTGTTTTAGAAATCTCAAATATTTTCCCATTTGGAAAGCAAGTCAAGATTATGGTCAGTGTAACAAAGCCAGGAATGGACAAATTGGAATTATCTCAGTCCCTAGACAGAAGTAGTAACAGCGGTTGCCATTTCTATGGTTAAGATAGGGGAACTCCTGTACGTTACGGTTTAAGATTCAGGTTTATTCTATCTCACCCTTCTACTTCTCAGAGTGTTATAACAGCATAGTGGGGAAATGGCCCGAGTCTTTAAAAGTACTTAATCAAGCTCCAGTTCTGACACTGGTTGCCAGTACATAGACCATTTATTTCCAAGGCAACTTTCCAGAAGGCAGATGAAAGCAGTGCTCACTGGGGATATGGGGATATGCTTCCCAAACTCAAGGGGAAATCCTTCACCCAGCTTCCACCTGGGTGAGCCCATTCCTAGACTGGCCAAAAGTTTCCTAGCTACCAGGAAACCTATAAAAATGTGCAAACCAGTGGCAGAAGATTTGATGTGTCACCATGTGAAGAGCAGCCATCCATGTCTCTGCAGCCTCGCACACAACTGGAGAGTTGTGCATGTGTGCTTTTTTGTTATACAAATGAAAATAATTTTTAGTGATTTTTTTAAAAAAGAAAACAACACAATCCTATAAGTCACTGGCATGCGGTACAAAACACACCTAAGCAGTTGAGACACTCAGACCATGGGAACAATAACCTAAATGTCCTTCATTATGTTATGTCTTAGTTACTGAAAAAGGAATTAATTATAAGTAATATCTTATTTGTGACAGTACTTCCAAACTCTAGAAAGGAATTGTAAAGACAAACGACTTGTCTTGTAAAGACAGTAGAGATTCAATTTCTACAACAGGGAAAACTATGGTTTTGTTTCCTCACTACCCTTTAAGTTAGAAGTTCCTATTTCTTTTCTTGCTGGTTACACTTAAAGCATGTGTGGTCCTCCAGATCTTGTTGAACTGCAGCTTCTATCAACTCTAGCCAGCATAATCAAACAGCCCTTCTGAGCTTTTTAAACTGCAACTCCCATCAACCCTCATGTTTGATTATGTTGGCTAGAGATGATGGAAGCTGCAGTTCAACAAGATCTGGAGGACCACACATGATTTAAGTGTGACCAGCGAGAAAAGAAATAAGAAAGTTGCATTCAGGAATTCCTCTAGTACTACATAAATTCATCATTGATATTTACAGTCATTGAAAACATTCCTATGAATGAAGTAAGTCGTTATTCTCTTTTCTTTTCTTTTTAAAAGGATAGTAAGTAAGTTATTTCCTTTTTTAAAAAAAGTGGGCAGAGATAAGTAAATGCTTTATTGATGGTCTAGTTGAGCATAGTGGTTTCCAAAACATATGTGAGCATGGCAGGATAGAGCAATCCTGCCACAGTCCAAAATATAAGAGAATATTTCTGTTGACAGTGATTACTACACAGAAATCACTTCCATATAAAGGAAAGAACTGGATATGAACCTGTTCTCAGAATTTGAGATAGCAAAGACATAACCTTGTCCTGTTTATTTGGATCACATTAAGTCCTTGCTTCCAAATACTACTCTGAAAATGGATGTTTTGGCAAGGAACTAGGAATAGGCTATTCCAGAACCATTGCTTTGATGTTAGAACGATCCTCAAAGTGCCAATTACCCAGTTTGTAGTCAAAGGGGTAACTTGGAGATGGTCCTTTTGCCAGAGATAAATGCTATTATTCTAATACACAACAGGAAAACATTTCAGTGACTGCAAGTGTGAGAGAGGTCCTATTTTTGAAGAGTTCAGTGAGTCTTTTGTGAAAATCAAGCCTATTTGTGGGACTTGTTTTGCACACAAATATATTGAAATCAGGTTGAGACAAATTTAGATAGTATGCCTTTAGCAGGGTTGTCTGTCTTTTCTGTTGTTTTATTCACTGAAATGCTATGTACGCTGATGGTGCATTATAAAATAGATTAATATTTATAACAATAATAACAGAAACAAAAACAAACCAAAAACATCTGAAATTATAGCATATTAGTTCTTGCCTTTCTTTCTACACTGTACTCCCTAACTTCCAAACTCATTGTTTCCTGCAAAATGGCCCTACAACTTGAAAGTTTCTCTGTCTTTACACAGGACCTAGCTCTAACATATGTCCCCCAGAATTTATA
The DNA here is from genome assembly GCA_948474755.1 of Ctenosaura bakeri. Lineage (NCBI taxonomy): Eukaryota > Metazoa > Chordata > Lepidosauria > Squamata > Iguanidae > Ctenosaura > Ctenosaura bakeri. The sequence continues at coordinate 198,903 of CAOLHI010002332.1, forward strand.
CTTTGGAACAGTGTAGCCGTCCAGATTAATAGAGATTTAAGTCATACACAGTTTATGAAACAGAAATTTTTGCCTTAGAAAACCGTTATTTTGTGAAAAACTTAGATGACTACAAGAAGGAAAAAAACTAATGAAGCCAAGATTATTTTGGATAATGTATGAAATCTTTAAATTAGTCCATTACCAGGCATAATTCAAAATGCTGCTTATGACATATAAAGCCCTATATGGCTTAGATTCACCCTATCTGAAAGCCTGTTATCTCCTCATATGAACTTATCTGGGCCCTTTTCGCATGGGCTTTCTGTCGGCGACAGCCCCGTGAGCCTCGCGGGAGTTGGAACGTCGCTCTGCATGACGCACTCCCACTTCCGCCGCGCTCACGGGGCTGCAGCGGCGCGATCGCGGGTTTTTTGATTTTCGCCTCAAAGCGAAAATCACCCACGCTCGCACAACGCACCCGGCGCCCACGCGCACTTACCTCCTGTGCGGAGCGTCGGGGAGGCGGCCGGGTTGCGCTTCCTTCCATCCACCCCTGCAGAAGGAAGGGGCGGGGCGGGGCGCTAGTGCGACGGACACGAGAGCCTCCTGCTTCGCGCAAGCGGGGGAGGCGGACGCGAGAGCCTCCTGCTTCGCGTGAGTGGGGGGGGACGGACGCGAGAGCCTCCTGCTTCGCCCAGGGGGGAGGGTGGCTCGCGCGAGAAGCCTCCTCCGGTGCCGCTTCCCCCCTCGTTCCTTCACCTGCGGAAGGAAGGAGGGGGAAAACGGCAGCCTCCCGGAGGAGCCTTCTCACGCGAGCCGCCCTCCCCCGCTCGCGCGAGAAGCCTCAATGCGAAAAAGGCCCTAGTCTTTGGCCATTTCCGCCATACACTGTTCTAGTGCTATTATTCCACTTTCAACATCCTGTGGTTTTCTGGGGTTTATAGTTTACTGAGGCCAAAGAGCTCTCTGACTAAGAATTCTAAATGTCTCTCCCTAAACTGCAAACCCCAGGATTTCATAGGAGGTTGAAAGTGGAATAATAGTATTATAACATTGTAGTGCAGAAATGGCCTTAGTGTCATCAGGCAAGGCTTTGCACTTGGTTCCACCACCCCCGCAGGACCATGTGGTGATAACATGGAAGACAGCCTTTTCAGTGGCCACGCTTAGGCTATGGAATTGTTTCCCAAGGCAGATATGTCTGACTCCCTCTCTGTTCTTTTCTTTCCAGCAAGCAAAGACTTTCTTATTTAAACATGCTTTCTGCTTTTAGTTGACTGTGATAGAAGGATGTGGAATGAGGGCACTGTTCTTTGTATTATGTGTTAATATGTGTTGAAAGGGTTTTTAGTTGTTTTAAATTAATGTTTGAATTGGATGGGTTGTTTAATGCTGTTGAAACTTTTGTACAATCTATTGTTTTAGCGATTTTAACTTCTACTGCAAGCTGCTTTGGGTTCTGCATTTGTAAAAAGACAGGATATTAAATAAGTAAATAAATAAATGCCAAAGAGGAGACAGGAGCAGAGTGTGGTAGATAAAAAAATAGAAATAGCGATAGCGTGTGTATTTCTATACCGCTTATCAGCTAAGTGCTCCCTAAGCGGTTTACAATGTGTTAGCTAATTGCCCCCAACAAGCTGGGTACTCATTTTACTGACCTGCAGAAGGATGGAAAGCTGAGTCAACCTGGAGCTCGGCAGGATCAAACTCACAACCTTGTGGCTGCAGTACCAGCATTTAACCACTGTGCCAGTATTGCAACGCCAGGTTTATTGATTACAGCTAAAGAGGCTTAGCATAGCAGAACTCAGTTTGCAGCAAGTGAGGTAAGCTGAAGACAAAGGTGGGGAGTGGAATGAGAGGCATTTTAAAGGCTTCTGAAAGAGTGGGACAGCACAAGATTAACTGGGACCTACCCTAACAAATCATGACAGTTGGAGGATATGCCAGCCCAAATGATAGACATGAGACTCTACACATTTGGAAGTCACTGCATGGTTCCTCTGAATTCTGGGAATGAAGGAAGTATATGAGCTGAGCCTCTACTCAAATGCTTCACCCTCGACCCACCCAACTGGGTATGATGACCACACAAGCCTGTTTTCCCCAAACTGACCCCAGCCTCATACCAAAACTATGACAAAAGAAAAAGCAAATGAACACAAACAATGATCCTTACCTATCAGCCATGAAACCACATGCACAATTCAGAGAGCAGTAAGGCAGGTGACTAAGGAGAAGGTATGAAGCAGAGTGGCACCTTCCAGAGTACTGGTTTCATGCTCTCAACTGGAAACGATGGCCCTTTTCTCAGCACCTTCCCATCCCACCACGGGGATAGGAGAAGAATGGGACCTTGACAATACTTCTGCATGACTTCATCATGGTTCCATCCTTCCGCCATCCCAAGCCAGTGCAATCACAAATTAAAACATTGAAAGATTTTCCCCATCAATAACATGCAATTGCACCACCATACCGCACTTACCTGTCCTGTGGAAGCCACAAAAGTATGACAGCTGCACTTCCTGCCCCAGCACAGCCTAGAAAAGTACCTGCATTGCAGAAGGAAGAAATGTGTCCATTGCACTCCCTTCCACAGGGAGCTAGCTGGTGCAGAGGGGAGTGCTCTCGTCACACTCCTCTCCCAGCAAAGCCACTGCTCGGATCCCCACAGGATGAATTTGCAAAAAGGTAGGGTGTGAAAAGGGCCTATGTGACTGTCATCCACCTGAGTGAGCTCTCTCCACACACACACACACACACACAATCAAGAACCTGACTGACTAGAGTCTTCTGCTTGTAGGAAGTCTGCAAAAATTAATGGAATCCTGGTTAATGCCCTATGTGAATTCTTCCTTATTTGGAAAAATTAAAGCTCTGGCTAATGTGTTGTTATAAATCTCTCTGGACAGTGTACACTTTTTTTTAAAGAAAAGGCAATTCAATAAATATAATATAAAAAGTAAACTACAGAATTAAAAGCAGTAAATAAAACTAAGGCTAATGCAAATTCAGCATAAGTGGGAAGATGTATATTGTACTCTTTCTTGAGGGTAACATCCCAGTGTAATCAGTGTGGTTAATTCCCCAAAAACAGAATTCATTGTTAATATAGGGAATTGTATCAGAAATAATGTCAATCTAAGGACTCTCTAACCCAGAATTATAGACCACTGATTTTCCTAAGTGCCAGTATAACTTCGTAGCAAGGAATTTTGACAAAAGAAGCACCTTTATCAAGCTTCATGCCACCTATTCAAGTAATAAATGGGTAACTACTACTGCAAGCAATTACTCACACAATGACTCCCATAATTTTCTTCTTTTACATTTATAGGCTATCTTCATAAGGGTATTTGTCACAAAAATTAACTAGCTGCCTTTTAAAATCCCTTACTCCTCCCCAAAGAAATGTCTTGCTATTTAAATGCCCATCATAGCACAGTCCTTTTTTAATGAAGCCTGAAACCTTTAAATGATTCATTGGCCAATGACTACCATTAATTGATGAGCTGTTAATTACAGATTTTTAAAAAATAAAATACAGCTCTTTAATAAGGTTTTAATTACAACTGTCTTCTCTGTGTTTAAAAAGTATCACCAAGGTACTATAAACTACTAATGGATCCTTCTCAATTGAGGAAAGTGTTATATACTTTGAAATCATTCAACAACCAAACCATGAATAGGTTGTCTCAATACAGTTTAAACAATAAAAAGATATCAAATCACCTAAGTACAATGGATAAATAGATATAGAACAAAAAGAAGAAAAAGTGTCATTCATATTTCTATAGGCTTTTCCACACTACATACTTAATAGCACTACAATTCCACTATAATTGCCATGGTTGCATCCTCTCGAATCATGGGATATAGAATTTAAGGAAAAGCATTTAGAATGCTGGCACACCTCAGTTAACAAAGTCCTTGATAAAAAAAAAAAAAAGCTCCTTTTTTTCCAAAGTTTTATTACACTTGCTCAGTGTCTCCTTTGCATACAGTCATCTGGTTAGCTAGAAGATTTTTAGCAGCATTGGCACAGGAAGGATTGTGGTGGAGGAACTGGAAAAACAGATTCTCAGTGTCAGGCTACAAGACACAGCTACAGTAGACCATATAATAAAAACTTGCATTGGAAAAGAGTGGGATGCTATTCTAGGTGATCCTATAGTAACTGTGTGTGCCTGCCTAGATCAGGAAAGATAAAGAGCAGCTGCCTCCAAAATCCTCTGGTGAGAAGGAATAGCAAACGGGGGGTGGGGGGGTGGAGAACAGATATGCCTGCTTCACCAGCTACCCCATGGCATGTTAAAAACACAAAGATCAATACATTTGGTCACCAAAATGGGATTCGTAAGAAAAGTGGAGGCTAGTGAAAGAAATAAAAAGTTATCACTGGGTATATTTTGGAAGACACATTTATGACATCTCTCATGGGTTCATAATGTGTTTCTTTGTTTATCCAAAGTTTAGCTTGACCTGGTTGTTTCATTTCACACAAGCACACTGTTAGTTTTGGGGAAAAATGGCTGAAACATGTTAGACTGCTCTTCTGTTTATTTGTTGTATAGGAACCTACTCCTATTCTATCTGTGTTACTCTTGTCTCTGGTACCAAATTTTCTGTTAAAGAAATAATACCAAGGAACACATCTACAGTTGTCCCTCCATATTTGTGGGTTTGACCTTCTGAAATTTGATTATTTGTGAGTTGTCAGTTCAGTTTGCCTCCCTCCCATTCCCTTGCCTTTTGCTTGGGCATGCCATGACTTCCTTCTCTGTGCCCAGGCAAAAGGCAAGCAAATGGGAGGGGGGAGCCCCATGCATGGTGAAGGAAAGCATGTGTACCTGGACAACAGGCAAGAGAACTGGAGAGGGAGAATGGAGGGGTGGGGATGACTGATAATTACATTATTCACTGGAGTGTTCAGAAATAAGAGGAATAAAGATTTTAAAATGAACAGAATATGTCTCTGACAATATAGCATACCTCTTTCTCATGTGGCTCAATCACCTCAATAGAGAAGATACCAGGATTCAAAGTGTTTTCATTGCTGTATTTGCTTCTCCAGTTTCCTGTCACAGTATATAATACAGAAATCATTAAAATCCTTGCTCTCCACCAATCCTTAACCTCTGTCTTGCCCTCTAAATCTAATTGGTTCACTCTTATGATGGAAGACAGCTGATTTACTCCCATTCTCTAGCCAGCAAAAGCTTCCTTCAGCAGACTAAAGAATGTGGAGACTTAGGGAGATTTTCCATGTACCCTAATCCCACCCCATACTTCCCCATATAAGTTGTAGTTGGTTGTTAGAGGGTTGGAGCACTCTTCAAAACATAATATCTTCATGGAGGAGGGGCATTGGAGAGCCATGGGGGTAGTAAAATCATCTTCTTCCCTATTCTACCCATGGACACTGTCAAAGGATCGAAGAGCCCTCTGTCAGTGGAGAAATGTCAAGCAGATATCACACATGGGCCTTTTCCACATGGGGTTTTTGAAACGGTGCAGCCCGTCCTCCAAGGAGGAGGTCTGCACCTCAGACCGGACTGGGTCAGATCTATTTAACGTAGATCCACACCTCAGTCCTGTCTGGAATGACCCCAAGTGGTCCTCCAGTGTGCTTTTGAAAGACCTGATTTTTCCAGTCTTTCAAAAGCATGGAACACACCACTGTGAGCCTGCTCCCTTATGCAGATTCACAGCCTCTCACCAATGCGAGCCTACGATCTGCCCAGGGGTGGGATTTAGGCTGGCGAGCTTCAGCAGTTGGCCGAGACCCTCGACCAACTGGAAGCCGCCATTTTTGGACAATGGAGCAGTGCGTATTAACAAGCACACACTGCTCTGGAGCGCCGTGGACTGAACCGGGGAGCAAAAAAAAGTGGCGGCGCGGGGCGATTCCCTTGCCCAGTGTGGAAAAGGCCATGATCTTTGCTGCTCAAGAGCAGAATTTCTAGAGTGTGCCTGCCAATGGAACTTTGTACATGAATCCCATTTCACACAGAAGGTTGTCATGCACAAACACAATTAGTGAGTTCTCCTGGATCTGACACCAATTAAGGAAGCTCAAAGTAGCATCAGTGTCCAAGAGTGCATTTGATCAGCTTATGCTCATGAGCCAACTGCAGCCCAATGTGCAGAAACTGGGCCTTGCTTCAGTTACACACGGGCTGGTGACATTCAAGCAGGCTTACAGAAATGAGCTATACAGGGACTTGCTTTAAAGACCATTCAGAAACTTCAGCTGATATAAAATACATCTTGAATACTGGTATGTGCTAGACAACTGGATCATGCAACGTCTATGTTGCACCAGTTACAATGGTTACCAGTTTAAAGTATTGGTACATAAAAGGTTTGTGTTCAGTCTACTTGAAGAACCACCTTTACACATACCAATCTACTCCCATTCTGACACCTTCAAAAAGGGCCTCGCTTGTGCCTATTACAGCAATTAGACTGACAGTCAGCCGGCAGAAGTCTTTTTCAGTGATATATCTCCCATTTATGGAACTCTGGTCCAACTGACTTAGATAGATCTCTCACTGCAACACTTCGTGCTCACCTTTTCACTTTTTTGGTGCAATTTGGCTTTCATTTTTCTTTGATACTGTATTCCTATTATTGTTTTCTCATTGTTTTGTGTCTTATATTTTATGAAAGAATGAAAGAAGGAACAAAAGATTCCCTTGAACTAAGAAGAGTGACTCTTGCTGGAGGCGAGAGGTTCCTGTGTCTGCATTCAGAATGTTGAATGCTTTTAATAGGGACACAAACAGAGACAACCCAAAAAAAAAAGTCCTTGCCACACATCCAATAGTACTTGTTCATCCTATTCAATCTTTCTTTTTCTGTTCTTGGTTGATACACCTCTATTACTTATCCAAATTCTACATATAATACTGTCTTGTATTTTAAGCAAATCAGTTGCAACCCCCTTCTGCCCCGCAAAACATGGCCTATTCAATTGTTAGGGCAAAGTGCAGAAGACACACTGAATCAATGGAATTTACCAAAGTGTTGACTCACCAAGTATCCGTTGATTTACTGGGGCTACTCTAATTGGGCCTAATAGTTGGATTGAGGCCCATAATCGCTGGATAAAAATTGGATTAAGAAAACTGACACTTGTTAATATTTTACTGGCAACCTTCAAAATAGCTCCTAAATAAGGCTATGTGCATGTTGAAATGGACCTTTTTATTATTAATGGCCCTGAACTTTCTCTCGTGTTAATTTCAGTTGCTCAGCTGCATGTAATTGTCTAGTTACTTAGCAAGTAGCTCAATGGGGTTTGATCTCTGTGTAATGCTTCACCCTATAAACAAAAGCAGAGAAAAATTGGACTGTGGTCTTGTAATAGATCAAAATGCACCATTCAACTTAAGACTTGTAAGAGCCACCACATGTAATCAAAAAAGAGATTAAAAAACAGTGAAAGAGATGTTACTGTATAAGAACACCTCAGGAGTCTTGACGCTTGAATTCATTTAATCAGAATTCATAGAAAGTTACTGGAGGGAGAAAAGAGCATTAATCAGCATGGTGTAAGACACGGAAGTTTAGTCCCAGTTAGTGGTGAGAACGGTGACCTGTTTAAGGCAATGCTCACAGAGGAAAACAAGAGACTGCTTAGAATTAAATAAGATTTGAGGCTCTCGTCTTATTAGGTGAGTGTCTGAGGATTGTATAGAAGAACCTCCTTAAGAACCAGGTTAAGCTCATTGCATTGTGAGAACATCAGAATGGCACCTTACTCTTAAACTGCAATGTTTTCACTATTGAGTTAGTGGACAACATCAGCTTCAGCAAGGTTTTGAAAGAAGTTACAGTAATATAGTCAAATACAGTAGGAATGGGTCACTGTGACACCCTATGTCTTGCTGCACTGTAGCTCTCAGAATCCCTCCTCATTGGCTATGTTGTCTGGGGCTGATGGGAATGTCAGTCCAAAAATATTGAGAGAGATACCTGATTTCCACCCTTACTTTAGAAGAATGGCAAGCTGTAAGCATACACATACTCCAATACATACAGATACATATCCAAATGTATTTTCATGTGCTGCTCATGTTTTGACACCCTCCTCCCACAACAGGTTTCTTCAGCATTTTGCAAAATTTTCCATTCAGGCTATGCAACCAAGCTGTCCAAATCCCAAATAATGGAATTAATCAAGCTGATACAGACCAATTTGTACCAGCTCTGGACTGAATCAAATTGGTCCAATTCAGTTTTGGAGTAGAACAGCACAGTTCAAATCAATTAGAACTGATCAAGCAGGAGAAAACCAGACAGTTTGTCTCTAGTATGACCATACAAGGAAAACACCAAGATGATAGGATGCAGAAAGTTAGAGGGGGAGCTGTTTTTTGTTTGTTTGTTTGTTTTGTTTTGTTTTTTGTTGTTGTTGTTGTTGTTTTAATTGATGGCTCTGTGGTGCAATCTGGAACAAGAATCTCACTACCTTTTTCCAAACACAGTACTTACAGGGAGTGTGTGGGTTCTTGAAGCTGTATAGTCAATTTTCTCCTGTGTCCCTTTGTTATTCCATGAAAACTGCTAGTAACAGGTTGAAAGCACTGTGATGGTTTGAGACAGTTGCTTCTTGCTTGTCATCTGACTTTGGTCTCTAGACCATTACCAGAGACACGAACAAAGGCAATGGTTTCTTGGGATACGGCAGATATTAACACATACATCCTCACAGTGAAGCATGAGCCAAAGCATTTCCAGTCAACAAAGTTTCTGACTTCAAGGGAACTGCCTCTCTGTAAACAGATGTATTGCTTTTGTTCCTCAGAATTGTCTGAGAGCCAGCCTGACAAACCAATATTACACAACTGTTGGAAGATTTGGGGCCAGTGCCATAAACTGCATCTTTCTTTATCCTATTACACTCAGATCCTGCCCACACAACTATGTCACTGCTGGTATATCTGAGGTTTGGTATTAACCCCATCAGTGCATCTGAAGAAGTGGGTTAGCAATCCATAAAAGTTCATGCTAAAAGAAATCAGCCTTAAAGGTGCTGCTAAAGTCTGTCTCTCTCTTTCTTTTGTTCTTTGCTGTGACAAACCAACACAGCTACCCTTTTGAAAACTGGTCTCTCCAAGTATCTTTTTCAGATTTTTTGTCTAGTTTCATCTTCGGTTTGTCTTTTTTTTTGTTGTTGTTCATTCACCTAAGCAATAGCCTGTGTGCCTCTTTGTGTTTTAGGGTAGCAAGACATTATTATCTCCTCCATCCACTCCATTTCCTCAAGCTGTGTTTAGCTATCTGATTTGCTTTTCTCCCTGCAAGACAGGTAATTCCTTCAGGAGGGTCCATACTTGGTCTTGGCCTTCGATGGTTCCTTGGATGGCTGTCACATGGGGCTTGAATTCTGACTCTGAGGCAAAGTCTTCCAGGGAGGGTCTATCATCCTAATTCTCACCCTCCAAAGAGGATTCTTCCAGGGAAGCCATGATACCCAGTGGTTTTGCTCTTCCAAGACATAGGCCATTTCCGCACTAGCCTGTTATAGCGCGATGATTCCACTTTCAACATCCTCTGGAATCCTGGGGTTTGCGGTTTCGGGAGGTGCCAGCCGGCCCCTCCTGAAACTGCAAACCCCAGGATTCCAGAGGATGTTGAAAGTGGAATCATCGCGCTATAACAGGCTAGTGCGGAAATGGCCATAGTTGTTCAACTACAGAAGCTGGAGTTCCTCTAAGTTGAGGTGGCCCTCTTTAGCCATCTAGCAGAGCTGCACTCCCCATTGCACCCCCCAAAAATAATTTGTTTATCTGCAAATACCCCCCAAACATCTTCTGAAGGCATTGGGGATGTTTTCACCATGTTTTAAGCCCTCCCCCCAAGTCATTTTACACACAGGAAATGTATTTTTTCACAAAAGAGAACTGGAGGAAGTCACTTCCTGTTTATTCCCTGCTTTTCTTCTTTAAAAGCCTCTTCTAGGCCTAAAATGGAAGGCTCAAAATGTAGAGAAAAAGTCCCCCATACTGCCAAAGGATATTTGGGGAAAAAATATTTCTGGGGAAAAAAATGAGTTCTGGGGGCCCTGAGGCTCACAAAACCCCATGAACCCTCTAGGCTACACCTCATCCACCCCTGTTCTACACACTTGTAGGAAATTGTCCCAAAACTAGGCAGGAAATCTAAAGACAAAAGCAGTATGAATTGCTAAGACTGAGCAGTCAGCAGCTTTAACTTTCCTTAAAAAAAAAAATACAGCTGTAGCGGGAAAAATTTCTGTCTTAAAATCTGCCTGTGTTCATTCCCTCATTAGAGCCCATCATGTTTGTACATTTTATGGAGAGATTTGTGGGCGTGGGGGAATTGTTATAGGTGACTGTTGGTATCTTAATGCAAGCTGATAGGATTGGACAGGTGATGTTGGTGCAGTCACAACTCATTCTAATCTCATATTTATTGGATAAATGTAATATATATCTAACCTCTGCACCAGTTGCAGGGGCAGGAAAGTGTACAGTTCAGTGTTACAATACTGCTTAATAGTTTTTTAGTTCCAACTACATTTGTGTATATCCTTCATACAGCATATTGTTTCAAAAAGAGGCACAACCTCACTGCCTTGCAATCTCATAGAAAATCTCATAGAAAGAGCCAAGAGTGAGTCACTCATCAGGATCCATCCTCTGTTTAATTCCCTTTTGTCAGCAGTGCGGGAAAGAAAGAATGAAAAGAACCATGGAAATATCCTACCTCTGTGCCGGGAGGTATCAGATTTGAACAGCTTCTCTTCTGTCAAACCACCTAGACGGTTTAATAGGCTGTCATTCAGACCATGATGAAGTGGAGCAGCCAAATCAATATTGAAGCAAATGACCACTGACATTTGCACAGGTAGCATCCCAGAGTTTAATATGATGTGTCATAATACAAATGTGCATGAAAGAGGTTGGTTCTTTTAAAAAGCCAATTTTGCCCAGGTAAAGGCACTAGATCCTGTCTGACCTTGGAAGCTAAGCAGGGTGAGCCCTGATTATTACCTGCATGGGAGACCATCAATGAATACTAGATCCTGTAGGCTGTACTTCAGAGAAAGGAACTGGCAAAAACACATCTGAGTATTCCTTGCTTAAGAAAACCCTATGAAATCCATAGGGTCATCATAAGTGAATAAGCGACTTGAAGGCATATACATACACACACAACTTTATTTAGAATCGTGTTAATCTTTTTAGTGGAGGAAGAATGGCATATTACTCAACATAGTGTGCCAGAACTGAACATGGTGAGAAGACAGAGCCACCCACCTCTCCACGGTGGTTTTCTAGAGCCTGATACCAGTTGCAGTGGATCCACTCCTATCACTGTGTTTCAAAATTCATCTTGACAAACTGAGAAGCCCTTTTACCCTCTCCCAGAAGAAGGAAAATACCCCTCCCCTTCCTCTTAACAGTGTTGTCATATAGCAACTGAGCTACTTTCAGAATCGTTGAAAAATTTACCAAAGTAGAGATACCCAATTAATTTTTAAGCAATCATTTCTAAGATGTGCACAGGCAATGTCATCAGATGTCAGAAACTGGCTTGTGCAGCATCTGCCTTCTTTTTTCTCCTGGGATGTACAGTGCCTCTCCCTTCCCCAAGGGAGAAAATACAAAGAAGGAAATGTTCCTGGAAGTACAGCAGGGAAGTACAGTACTTATCAGTAGGCACAGGAGATAACCACAGCATTAAAGCCAAGCAGATCTCAGCTGGCATGGCCAGTGGTGAGGAATCATGAAAGCTGAAGTCCAAAATAGGGGCTCAAGTGAGGAAGAGAAGAGGGGCTGGCCATAGGAGGCTAGTGGGTTTTTTTCTCAGAACTTCATCGGAGCTATCCAAAGTGCGAAAATCTATTCCCCAACTAGGTTCAGCACCTCAGATGCCTCCTTTAAAGTTCACTGCTACACTGACATTAGAGCAACTAGATGTTATTTGAGCTGATTTCCCAACCTGAGACATTGGAACTGAGCAGGGAAGGTGATCAGGTTATGTCTCTGACTTGGAACCATGCACATGGAAAATAATTTTGAAACTGAAACTGCAATTCAAAACTGAAAGTCTCTGTGGAGGGGGGGTACATATTTGGGAGAGTAGGGGGGAGATTGTGGTGTTAGCCCTTGAAGACTTCCTACATGGGAATTTCACACTCCAGCCAGTCTATTTGATTTTAACACCTGTAATTGTCAATTTCTCCATACTTCCCAGATTGAAGAGGTCTGGGTTGCTGGGTTTCTTTCTTTACCTTTGGCAAAAAAAAAAAAAACACATCATTTGCACACATGGGGTGTAATTTCATTTACAAATCTACAAGCAGAATACTTTGGGATCAAATCAGATCCCCAAAGCGGATTGCACGGCCGCTGGTCCTCCTGCATGTCATTCTCAAAGAGAATTGTAGTGCTTTACCTTCTCTCAAACTACAGCTTTCTCCCACTCTCGCTGTCTCTTCTCATACGGAAACTGCAAGACCTTCTTTGCCCTCTGTTCCTTTCCCAAACTCTGGTGGTCATTACAATTCCAAAAGGCTGGAGCTTTTAGGAATATTCATAACTTTTCATAAAACCCCTATCACCTGTCCTGTTTGCAAGCAAACTTACAAGGTAAACCGACAGCTATAATTAGACTGTGGAGGGAAATTAGACAGCCACGTACACAGCTACAAAAGACATCCTCCTTCATCTCTGCTTTACCCATTTCCACTTAGCTTTTTTTCCCTCCTATATCCAACTTAATGTTAAATTACCCCTCATTCCCAACCGTCCCTCTTCATCACTGGTTCACATGAAGAGACTGAAATTCATGACTGCAGTTAGGAATGTATTACCTGAAGTTACACATTCATAACTGATTCATGGTCATGATCCCTATGTATTCAATAGTGTCGGGAATATGTAGGGATTGTAAATGTCCCCCAGTTGTAACTTAGCAGGCACCAGCTGCTGTGAGTGATGGGGGTCTGTTCCCCTGTTGATTGAGATGGAGCAGGCTGACATTTCCACCACCTCCCATGAGCAATCTCTAGTGTTACAGTCAAAAGGAGAATTCCTGCCACAATTTCTCCTTGCACTGGAGATCATTCATGGAAGGGGGTCGGCTGCATCCCAGTCAACAGTAGAACAGACCCTTGTCACTTGCAGTGGCTAATGCCAGGTAAGCCAGGATCAGGGAGGTCAGGCTGGGAGATTCTACTTTGCTACTTGTTTGGATAACCAAATAGTGTATGTAAGAATTCCAGCTAACATGTCTAAATAGTACAACAGAGTAGGTGCACAACAGTGTAAAGTTAAGATACCTGATGTTTGTGTTACCAAGTCTTCATTTTCTCTATAGACAATTGGATCCATCTCAGGAGCAGGGGGCATTTGGCTGTCCAGATTTTGTTAGCCTTCATCTTCCATCAGCCGTAGCCATGTTCACTAAAGTTGAGGGATGATGGGAGTTGCAGTCCAATATTATCTGGTGAGCCACACATTTTCCCTGTAAAATTTCATTGGATCTGGATCTTCTTCATCTGTTTGCCTGGTTGATCAATTTTTAGTGTATCCAGTATCAAAATGAGCATTTCCTATGTGTTTCAAGTGTCCATGTGACCACCATCATAATATCATGTATATCCTCCCTTTATTCCAATACTGGGACTCAGAACTGAGATTATTATATGGTATATGTTGCAAGTTCCATTTTGTTCAATTAGTATCTTGCTTTCTGGTTGTAAAAACACTCAACTTAGACACAATTGTTCTCAAAGTTTCTGAAAAACAAAGTCCAAAATTCTGAAACAACATTTGTAGAGGGAGCATGAAGGCGGGTCTGTACATGTGTGCCCTCACACAACCACACACAGAGAATCTGACCGTAAATTCCCAGCATGAAAAGTGAAAAGTACCGACTTGGGTAAACAAACAGATGAACATACAGCAAAGCTGTTTGAAGTTCTCCTTTACAGGTTCTTGTGAACTATCTACAAAGCTGTCTGGAAGTCTGTGAAAGGAAAAAGACAATATATTGACATGAACTTGGAAAAGGTATTTTTGGTAACTTGCAAGGGAGGTGTTTCTTTAAGACATAAAACCTGCTGGGTAGCCATCAAACCACGCAGGTAGTGGAGACGGGTCACATCTTGTCATATGTCTGATATACACAAATATCTCTGTGAAGAGACACTCATATGAAAAGCAGGAACCATTTCATGGACTGACCTAGTTTTCTCTGAGATTTTAAACCTATGCTTCTCCTTGGAATTCATAGTGCAGGTGATGACATTCAAAGCTCTAAAAAGTTTGGAGCCTCTCAATATTGGAAGGAATAGCTCTGCTAAGAAATACTAGGCCAAGGACTGAGATCTGCTAGGGAGGCCCTCTGCAGCAAGAGCAACGCATTGTGGGAGGACATGGGAGAGACCACCTGTGCCGTAACACTTGATTTGTGTAAAGCCCCTCCCCGCTGAAGATTTGATTGGTGCTGACAAATGATTTCTTCCTGGTGCCAAGTGAAAACATAGGTTGTTATTAAAGTCTTTGCAGCCTAATCAGTTTTTCAAATGTACAGCTGTTTAATATGTTCTTAACTTGATTCAATTATTTTTGCTTTAAATCTGGAATTGTATTTAGCTGTTTATATTGTTTTAAATGTAATCCTAAGATACCACAAGATAAATCAGGAGGGAGGGAAGGCGGGACAGAGGGATGGAAGGCTGTACCTCTTAGATCTGACCTAATGAAATGTTTTTCTGGAAAAAAGAAACTCCAGATATTTTTAAAAAATGGTCCAGAATGCTTCATTCTTCTATGTGGAAAGATTTTTATTTTAAATAGTACCCCAGACCTACAAACCGATGTGAATTTGCCTCATGAGTAGGTGAAAATCAGGCCCTTTCTGTATGATGACTGTGTCCCAGCATGGAGACATGAGAGGAGTGAGGCCACAACAATGCTTCTGCATGTTGTCATCATGGCCCCGCCCTTTTTCCATCGCCAGTTGGCATGATTGCAGGGTAAATCATTGATGGAGAAGACCCCTGATAACACAATACACCCATCCTTCCCAGCCATGTGGAAGGGCAGAAAGCACGATGGAGGTGCTTCCTGCCCTAGTGCAGCACGGGAAAGAGTGAAACTGCACGGCGGAAGGAGGAGGAGTGTCTCTCGAACTCTCTTCTGCAGAGAGCCAACTGGGTGCAGAGGGGAGCGTTCCCATCGTGCTCCCTTCCTGCCAAAGGCGCTGCCAGGACCATGACCAGAGGATGACAAAATCAGGTAACATGCAGAAATGGCCTCGGTTTCACTCTTTTTCCATCCACCATGGATGTTTCCTTATCCCAAGAATGCTCTACACCTATAGATCAGTGTCAGAGTGCTTGCTTTCCGCACAAAACTTCCCAAGTTCATTCCCTATAGCTGAAGAGAATCCCAGTTTCGGAATTCTGTACAATTGAGGGCAATCTATGTAGACCAAAAGTTGAGAACATTTTCAGCCTCAGAGTGCAATTGTCTCCAGGCAAGTGAATTACAGATCACATGGCTATAGTGGGTATGACCACATCTCAAAGTGGGTGAGATCAGACCATAACTGGCACTGATCCTCAATCTGATTGGGGACATTCACACACCCACACATAGATTGACATACAGATACACACACAACATTAAGTTCCCCCTCATGAAAATGCCCAAAATCAGGCTATAAGAAGCCTCTACTGACAGCCTCAACAAGATGGACAAGTGGGTTTGATTCCTTCCCTTATCAACTGGGGTAAATTCATACGGTAGATACCTTGAGGAGGGATGCCACACTTCAGGAGTGTAATACCACATAGAAGGCAGGACAGGCAGAAGTGGGTAGGAATGGAACAGTGCTTCCACCAATTGTAGTTAAGTAAAAAGCATTTCTGCCCAGTACTAGAAAGAGTAGCATGGTATAGTGCAGGGCTTTCCAAATGGTGTGTTGCAACACATTAGCATGTCGCCTGTAGTGTGTTGGTGTGTCACCTCCCTGGCTGAGAACACACCCACCCACCCAAGCCTGGCCTGCTGCCATCGCTCTTGCTGGGGCCTTTCCCTGGCAAGATTGATGGCAGCAGGCAAGGACCAGGTGGGAGGAGGCTGCCTTTCCCCCTGCCATCATTCTCATTGGGGCCTTTCCTGGTGAGAGCAGTGGCAGCAGGCCAAGATTGGGGGGGGCTGCCTTTCCTCATCCTAGATATGCCTCTGGTTACCTCTGGCTTGCTAGTAAAACTGAATTGCTGCATCACACGAAACAGTGCATGTCAAAGAAGTGTGTCACCAGCATGAAAAGTTTAGAAAGCTCTGGTGTAGTAGTTTGAGTGTTGGATTTTGATACAGGTTTCGAATGCGTGCTCTGCCATGGAAACCTTGGGCAAATCATACTCTCTCAACCTCAGAAGAAGAGAAGGGCAACACCCCCCCAAACAAATTATGGCAAGCAAAACCAATGATAGGTTCACCTTAGTTTTGTCATAAGTGATAAATGCTAAAGATGCAGAACAACCATCTTTATTTGAAAATAAGAAGGTCAGCTGGTGATCATTGTTGTGGGCTAGTAATATTGGTGAATGTACTTGCAAGAAATCACTATATTTACAGAATGAAATCTTGGTAGGAGAAATTGCATAAATTAATTTGGAGAATGCAAAAAAGGAAAACCTGCCACCCTAGAAGTTCTTGCAAGATAAAACCATATGATGTAATAGCTAGAGAGTTAGATTGGTACTTGCAAGGTTCAGGGTGAAAGCCATAGCAAGACATGAAACACTGTGGACTTCACTGGATTCTAGTTCACTGGATGTATTTGAGGCCAGTCACCCTCAACCTAACTTACCTCACAGGGTTGTTGTGAAGTAGAAGAAGAGCCACATACACTACCTCAATCCCATTAAAAGAAAAAAAAGTGTGATATATAGATCATAAATGAACTCATAAATGAGAGCCAGCATGGTGTAGTAGTTTAAAATTTAAAACCATCCAAACATACACAAAAAAAGGCTTTTAGAGAGCAAAAATGACAACCAAATGTGGGAGATAGGTAGGTGAAGCAACATCACCATTTGCTGACCTTCTGTTAAGATCGTGTTTCTACCTAGAACACACACCCACTGGAGACTCAAAATAAATGGCAGGAAATTGGCAGGCTGAGCCCCGAGGACTGAAGAATGTAATGTCGTGTTGTTTGTCACAGCGCAGACATTTGTCACCACAGTCTGCATGAAGGACACCTGCTGTGACAACGTTTATTAATGTCTTCCATCACTTTGGGTGTGAAATCCTGTTGCTAGGGGTTCCCCCGCCTTTCCTGAACCATTATGTAAAGCAGTGTGATACTTGGTGCGTGTGTACGTTAAATAGTGTCTGCAGTCAAGTATGTAAATTCTTAATTACCATGGTACACACCTACTCATTTCAGTTTCCTTTATGAATTTTCGTCAACGTCTGAATTACCTCAGCTTGGCCTCCCCTCAAGGTGCAATCAATGCTTCTGCCTCAGGAGGTGGTGGAAACACTGAAAAGACTAAACTGAGAGAAACTTTCCCCCCTCCTGCCCTGCTTTATCATCTAGCTGGCTTCCCTGAAGGATCCACAAGTGAATTACTTCTCAAAGATGTTTCTGATGAGGTTTGAACAATAGATGCTTAATTTTAATTATTCCTGGGTTTCCTTACCCTGATATACATGGTGATCTAATTTTCCTGGAGAATAGTGCTGCTTTGTTTCCAGGAAGCTGAATATCAAACCCAAATGGAATGTGGAGGATTCTTTTATGCTATAACCAAAGGCCATACTCTCTATTGCAGTTTCTTTGAAAGAAGAGATCATCTGACTTCTCATGAGGAAAACTACATATTGACAATTATAGGCCAATGGCCTATAGTTCTTTTTTGTATAAGGAGAAAGAGGGGCTGATGAATTCCATTCTTTCATTTTTTGAATCTTATTTTCCAGAACCTTTTCAATCAGTCTTTAGTTGAAGGACTCAAGCTGCTCTGATTATCTTGTAGAAAGATTCATGGAGTGCGACCTTGTTGATTTTCTTGGATGACTCCACAGCTTTCATCCCCATTTACCATGGTATCTGTCTTGATAAGGTTTCCAAGCTGGGTGTGGAAATAAGCATTTAGCAATAGCCCCACTTCAGTCCCAGAAAAAGCAATTCTAGGAGAACGTTGCTTGGCCCTTACCAAAATTTGGGATCCTAAAAGGTTCTATTCCTTACCTCAAGCTATTTAACATATACTGCTGTTACCCTGAAAATTGGGAGTATCTTGAGGACACCCAAACCAGGCTTCAAAAATTAAGGAATTAGCAGAGCTCCCCAGCAAAACTTGCGAGAAGTCAGGGCAAGGGATCTTCAACCCTATGATGCTTGTTCATCCTTATGTCTACGGGGTCAGAACCATGAAAGAGTCAGAGAAATGATCTAAAATGGTTTTATTAAGAACTGACAAAGGGAGTCACACACACATTATCAAATATTATTGCATTCATACAAGGGCTACAGAAATAAAGTTGGAAATAAGTGACCAAGTGGGAGAGAGAGGGCATACGGACCTTAGTCTAGACGTCCTGGGAGGAGAAGATTAGTTCAGACTCGGTGTAAAGTACGAAGGGGAGGCTGGATCCCAGGCTGGATGGATGGTAGCAGCAGGGTCTCGCGGAGGAGTGGAGACGCAAGTTGCATTTGGCTCTCAGCAGCGTCTGAGAGGCTTGTATGGGAGGCTTCGGTAGCAGCGAAAAGGGCCTTTCTATCCAGTCTAGGAGGCTCTCCAAAGAGGCTCCAAAAGTGGGGAGTTTTATAGTCAATTTCTGTCCTCAGGCCAGGTATTGGCTAACAAAGTATCGTTAATGGACGATAAGTGCAGAATATAATGTTAAGCAAATATCACAACCCCTCCTCAGTATTGTTTCGTACTGGGAAGTCCAGGTGTGTGATAGGTTTAAAATTCCGAATTGATATGTTTTGATTGTCTGGCTTTGCACAGTTCATCAACATAGCTTGGAGTGTGACAGTGTCCAGGAGCGAGTCTATTGTCTGCCTAGAGATACGTGACTGAGAACAATAGGTCAGTCTTTTAGCCTAAAGGATGTTGTCTACGTTCCCATACAGCAGAGAGAGACGGTATTGTTTTTAGGGATTTCTCATTCAACACCAATTTTGTTTTTAACTGCAACTGACCTTTGCTAACCAATATCCAGGTTGGGGGAGCCAAGCCAATTTTAGGGGTCCTCTCTTAGGATTACTTTGGGGTGTAATACTGCAGGAGAATTATGTTCTTTCCCCATAGCCCTCTATAGAACAGATGATGTCACATCAAGGGAAGGGTCATCCATCCTAACATCCCACTAACTGAAGTTCCAGGGACACTTCAGCTATGGAGCCTTCCACATGCCCTCTGGGCCATCCCTGGAACTTTCAACATCGCGGCGTTGGGGTAGCAGTGTTTGGGTAAAGCACCTGAGGTATTTGTATTTGTTTGAGTTTGCTATAGTTTTTCTTTGTTATCTGAAAACAACCAACCAAACAACCAAACAACCAAAGACTATTCAGATTTGAGCAGACCAAGGAAGTTGGTGACCTTGCAGCCTGAGTACAGAACATCAGAAGTGTGAAAGCAAAGTGTAAGAATATAGACGGACTTTCACTCCAGGCGGAAGATACTGTGGGAATTTAACTGTGGATTAGAAGGGGAGTTGTAAACTTACCTACAGCCTACTTGGCTTTGTTGACAGCTGGGAACTGAGAGAATTGGGAGCCAAATTGTTGATAAAGGTAAGAGGAGGGAAAGTTGTGACTTATTTTAAGAATTTGTGATTGACTTCCCGGCACAGCTATATCTGCCATTTCAGTCCTACAGCAGCCACACTTACCATCTTTATGGCATACTTGTAATCTACACCGCTCTCGTTGTTTAACCTCCATTCCCTTATGTACATTATTAGAGCATATACCATTGTTATTGTGGAATGCTCACTCACTGGTTTCAAAAGCAGGATTTCTGGCCAGCTATCTGTTAGATCACAGAATGGCTTTAGCTGTGGTCACTGAGACTTGGCTATCAGTGGATGATGTTGTTCCTCTGGCTGCCCTTAAACACATGGCTTCTCTTGCGTGCACTCTCCTCGAGTGTGAAGCTAGGGAGAAGGGACTGCAATAATCTACAAGACATCATTGCCTACTAAGGCGCTTGTCATAAACGGTGATACTTCATTAGCTACTTTTGAAGCAACAATTTTGGAAATAAGTCATCCTCCAGGGGCATTAGCTGGAGTGAATGGAGTCTTCCTAGAGGAATTTTCAGAATGGTTATCTGCATGTGTGTCTTTAAACCCTGTTCATATTATCTGTGGGGACTTCAATATCCATAAAGACACTTCTTCATTTTCTCAGAATTTTTTCTCCCTTCTCAAAGTATTTAATGTGGAAATTCCAGAACCCCCCCACACACACACACACACATGCAGCTGGAGGAGCGTTCATTCTGTTTCCTGTTTAGGAACCTGAATATTGAGTTGGATGAGGTTAGGGATACAGGGATGTCAGATCATTTCCTGGTATCCTATAAAGCTAACATACCACCTCCATCTCCCCCTACCATACAAAAGAAGGATTGTCAAGATTTATCTAAGATATCCCTGGATTCCTTCTCTCAAGCTTTCAGTCAGTTCTCCAGTGGTGTTTTAGGTTCAACCTTAGAGCTGTGGAGGAATGGATGGTGGAATAGAGTACCAGGGAGTGTGACAGAGATGGAAAACACACCAGTAGACTAGAGCTTTGTGGAGGATGCATTAGAACTAGATGCTTTGGCCAACCAATTTAACAGTGCATTAAAAACTGCCCTAGAGGTTGTGGCACCATCAAGAACTCACCCAGTCACACAGCGTCAACCAAGATCTTGGCTTCATGCTGAGCTGTGTAGGGAATGAACTATTGTCTGTCAGCTGGAAAGGCAGTGGAGACAAAACCTATCAGATGAATTGCATCAGAGACTGAGGGGACTTGTGCAACTTATTTACTCTCATGTTGATGAATCTCAACAATCTTACCTGCAGGAGAAGATTCAAGCTCAAGCCCATATGCCTCATCAATTATTTGCCACATTTAATACCCTACTGAGTCCAGCTGCTAGTTGTGATGAGGGTCCCTCATCTCAGGACCTTTCTGCAAGTGACTTGGCCTCTTTCTTTGATCAGAAGATGACACTTGCTGATTCATTTTTGCTGGATGGATCTCCACCTCCATTGCCATCAGTCAATCTACCACTGCCTCTGACTCAGGCCATGTCTTCACCAGCCCAAGCAGAGTTTTACTTTTCCTCTGTTACAGAGGCAGTTGCAAGCCAGATTGCGAGATCTTCTTCCCCTGCCTCCTACCCTTCTGCTCCTATCCTTTCCTTCCTTTACCCAATTGCTTCTGCCTTATATAACCCAGTTGGTGAACTATTCTCTTTTAAGAGGTATCTTTCCAAGTGCTTTAAGTGTGCTGTTCTATACCCTCTATTAAAGAAACCTTCTCTGGATCTTTTTCTTTCTGCTAACTATCACCCTGTGTCTCTTCTCCCATTTCTTTCAAAAATTTTGGAGAAAACTGCCCTTTCCCAGTTGATGCCATACCTGACTATACATGATTTTTTGACCCATTTCAATCAGTTCCATATATGTCATTCCACCTAAATGGCCTTGAATCATGTAGTGAACAATATTAAAGTGGAAAAGGCACAGCGATTAATTTCTGCATTGATCCTGTTGGATATTTCTGTAGCCTTTGACACTTTGAACCATCAGATCTTACTATTATGGCTGTATCACTAGGAATAACATGGAATGCTCTGTCCTGGTTTAAAATTCTTCTTGTGTGCTCATTCCTTTTCTGTTTCATTTCAGGGACTCACATCAAAAGCTTTCCCTGTAATGGAAGGGTTGCCACAAGGATCAGTCTTGGGCCCTCTTCTTTTTTCATTGAATACACTCCGCTTTGGATTTCTTATTTCGCAGTTGGGTTTTCAGTATCATATTTATGCAGTTGACACTCAGATTTTTCAGAGTTTCAAATCAATTGATGCCACTGTGTGGAAGTCAGTGACAGATTGTCATGTGTTTCTTCATGGATGACCGTTCACCATCTTAAGCTGAATGTGGACAAAACAGAGATCTTGGTGTTTTGGCCTGATCATCCAGCAGTCCCTCTCTCATGTCCTCCACTGGATTTACAGGGTTGGCACAGTGGCTCCTGTCTCAGTTGCCAGGAACCTTGGGATCCTGCTGGTTGACCACCTATCTCTACATCCCTTTTTGGGGGCTACAGCAAAGGCTTGCAACTTCCATCTTTTGACATCCACAGGATCTGGAGGTTCCTGACTGTAGAGACTGCCCATCTGCTTCTCCAGGCCTTGGTTATCCCTTGCCTGGATTATTCTAACAGCCTACTGGCAGGTTGCCTTCCTGCTCCCTTCTTCCTCTGGTTTTAATTCAGAATAATGCTTTCCAAGTTATTTTAAATCTGACAAAATATTCACCTGTTTCTTCTCCCCATAGATCCCTTAAATGGCTACCAGTTCGGGCCAGGGCCTGTTTCAGACTTTTGGTCTTGGTATTTAAAGCTTTGCATTTTAACCTCCTTCAGTACCTTGCAGCTTGGCTTGTTTGGTATGTTCCATCCAGGTATTTGGGATTTGCAGGTAGAGGATTATTGTCTGTTCCGCCAATGCATACAGCTCTCACAAAGGCTGAGAGGCTTTCAAGATCTAGCTCCACATTTGTGGAACGGTCTTCCTTTGGACCTCCATCTGGAGGAAAATCTCACCCATTTTCGCAAATGGTTGAAGACCTTCCTCTTTGACTCTCCATCTTTTTTCCCCCAGGAAAACAACATTTATTTAGTTATTGAGATGTGTTTAAGGTGCTGAGATGGGTAGCAACTAGCGGGGTGTTGGAGATTTCATGCCATTTATTCTTGTGGTTTTTTGTTTTAATGTCTTTGTCCCTGATTGTATATGTCATTGTTCTGCCCTTTGGTGTAAAGGGCATTATAAATATTATTATTATTATTACTTCTTAACTAGAGAAAGCCAGCAGACAGTAAAGTCCACTGAAAGTTCATTCCTCTCACACTTTGTCCGATACGATTCAAGATGGCACCTAAAAGTGCTGACTAAATGTGCTGATGGCTTAAGTCCTTCCTAACACACATAGGAAAGATGAAGGAGGAGCCAAAGGAAGAAAGAAAGAAAGAAAGAAAGAAAGAAAGAAAGAAAGAAAGAAAGAAAGAAAGAAAGAAAGCCAGCCAGCCCAGACCTATGGCTCCATTTGATCTGCTGGACCTTTTCCTTGCTCAGAACATGTGGCTTCAGGAGAGGGAATCCATTCAAAGGTCGGTGGGCCAGGTGAGATGAACTCCCAGGCCTTTATGCCCATTATCAACCTTGATTGGGGTGCAGCTTAGTGGGGCTATTGGCCTACCTCATTTCTAGATGGCAAGGAAAGAACAGAGAGACCTGCATCCATGTAGTCCGTACGGTTGCCATTCCATTGTTCTCTCTCACCAGGAGTGTTGGTCAGGCAGTAGGTGGGCTGTTTGATATCTGGATTCATTGGTCCAAGCTGGGTCAAGCCTCTCTAAGCTATAAATCATAAAGCTGTGCCCTTTTTTTCAACCATATTGTGTTTACCATGTTGTCTGGACTGTTTACTCTCAAGTACACTCATCCACTCCATTAGCAGGTAAGCACACAAACTGTTAACAATAAGCAGGAAACCTTAAATAAGCAATGTTAAGGCCTGTTCTTCTAGACCTAAAATAGAATTCCCAACCCTTCTGCCAGAGTAGCTATTAGAACATAATTAGTGAATGTTAATTTAAATTAAGTAGCATTCCTAACCCAGATAAGCTGCACAAACTTATTAAGCCTTATAAGCCAAGCAGAAAGGGATCACTGTGTCTTGTTGTACTATGAATTGTCTGAGTAAAGAACAGTTTTACTTTTAGGAAAATGATTTGTTTGTTTGTTTGTTTGTTTAATTTATATCCCGCCTTTCTCTAAACACAGGATCTAAGATTCCATACAACATTTTAGAGGCACAATACAATTAAAAAACTGTTACTACAAAACTTAAAATATAATTAAACTAAATTTCTATTTTAAAATACAAGTTGAAAACAGTTAAAGACAGCATTTAAAGAAGTTAAAAACACATTTAAAAGCATAATAAAATAAAAACACTATACTGCCTTCCCTTTAAAAGCTTTGTCTGCCACATACACTAAAAATCAAAAGCTTCCTTAAAGGTTTTTACCTGCTGGCAGAAAGACAGCAAGAAAGAGACTAACTGGACCTCCCAGGGAAGTGAGTTCCATAACCTGGGAGCAGCCACCAAGAACGTTTTCTCTAATGTCTTCACCAGACATGCTTGGGATCTTGGTGAGACTGAGGCCTTTTATGTATGGGGCGAGGGAATCAACCTGTGTCGGTACTCACCAGATCAGTGTGCTCCATGCGCGGGTCCAGGCTGGTCCGGAGTAGTCCATGGCCGCTGCTCTGCACTCCTCCGGGGATGAAAATGGCGGCTTCCAGTTGGTCGAGGCTCTCCACCAACCAGTGAAGCTCGCCAGCCTAAAGCCCACCCCTGGCAGATCTGCAGGCTCACACTGGTGCGACCCTGAAAATCTGCACTGGAGCGCAGCCACAGAGTGGCACGCTCCGTGCTTTTGAAAGACCTGTTTTAAGCGGTCTTTCAAAAGCACGCTTAACGACCACTTTGGGTTGTTCCAGAGCGGGCTGAGGTCTAGAACTATACAAAGTAGTCCGGACCCAGTCCACTCCCAGGTGTAGACGTCCTCTCTGGAGGACGCTCTGCACCGTTTTAAAAACCTCTTGCAGAAAAGTCTGAGAGAATGCCTTTGCCTGCAGATCTTAGAACACAGACAAACATATATATGATTGGACTCAGTAAACCAGAACAGAGGTAGACATGTGCAAAGATGACAAGTTTTTCTTAACTATTAAAGATATAGACCCAAGGTTTCTTTTGCAGATGGTCACCCTACAACAATATAAGTTAAAGCTTTCAAATAGCTGGGAAAATTATAGATATAAAAAAATCACAATATAATCAAATCTAGTCTCTAGATCACTGTGTACATCTGGACCATAATATACTACAAGAAGAGAAAGCAGATATGGCAAAGCTGATTGGTCTACAGCAATAGTTCTTAACTCTGGTCTATAGGCTCATGGTCCAGTGCTCACACTGGCTCTACTTCCCCTTTTCTCTGAACACCTAACCTTTCTAAATTCTTGTCTGAATTTTTAAGTTACTGAAATGCCAGAAATTTGAAGAATGAATGAAAATTTCATTTAGGATGACAAAATTCTTATAAGGAGGCATGCTCTCATACCTCCCGCCAGTATCTAACCCGATGCCCAGCATTCTGAGGATGGAATAACCAGACAGTTATAATGCCATGATTCCACTTTAACTTTAACTGCTGCATCCTGTGGAATCCTGTGATTCCTAGGCTATTTCCACCCTACATTGTTCTAGTGCTATTATTCCACTTCCAACATCCTGGGGGATTCTGGGCTTTGTAGTTTATTGGGGCCAAAGAGCTCTCTGGTCAAGAATTCTAAAGCCTCCCCCCAAACTGCAAACCCCAGGATTCCATTGGATGTTGAAAGTGGAATGACAGCACTAGAACAGTGTAATGCAGAAATGGTCCTAGCTTATAAAAGAGTATTTGGAATCCTCAGCCAGAGATCGAATCTAGTGTGTCTGAGCAAAATACAAGCCCCAGGATTACACAGAATGCAGCCATGATAGTAAAAGTGGAATCAGAGTGTGATATTTGTGTTAACACCATCTCTGGTGCTATAGTATGGGCACATCAAAATTCTTATTCTATTTAACTTTTTAATTAGGGATTTAAGGTACATACACACACACACACACACACACACATATATATATATACACCATACCATATATATATATATATGTATATAACCTTAAAGACGAGGTCAGCCTTGAGTTTTGCACAATTTTTGTTGCAAAAACTTGCAGCTACAAACTTTACACAGAGACTATGTTATAAACCAAAGGTTTTTGTACAAATTATTCCAAAATTTCAGAAGTGTGCAAATTTGTCCAAAAAAGTGAAACACACTCTTGTATCTTGTCCAGCAGGAGAAAACTTTTAAAATTATTTATTCTCATTTGTGAAAATGAAATGAGTGAATATTTTATCTGTGGTTTTGTGGGGGGGCGGGGTTTCAATGTGTGACTGGAAATTTCAGCTCTGCTTCTTTTGAGTTCAAGGCTTTGGATTTCCATCATGCAATAGCAGGATTTTCTCCCCATTTTTCAAATCAGATTGCGGTTCTTATTGAGGTTGAATAGTAGAATGCTAATTCTAAATGAGAGAGAGAGAGAGAGAGTTTATTCACTGAAGACATCAAATGAAAGCAAAAATCCACATCTATTCTAGGTCAATGAGAATGGAAATAAATAGGAATTATAAGCATGGGCCAAATTTATCATGAAACAAATACTGTGCTAATGAATATGAATGAAATGAAATAAATCAAGAATAATAATTAACAGAGTGATGAAATACAGGGAAATATTTGGAGACAACATAGACTTGCAGGATCTATTTAGCATTCCATTATAACAGCTTTCAGAATTAAAAAAGAGACAAAATTCACAAATACATTAACAGTAAAAAAGCAAGTACCTTGAAGGCTTGTAAGAGTTACTTTTTGGGACAGCTTCAAGAATCCTGCGGCCATACTGGCTGAGAGATTATGACCATTATCCAGTTTCTGCATCCTATATATGTATTTTACCTGAAAGCAAGCCCATTTAACACAGTGGAACTTACTTCTGACTAGATGTGCACAGAACTGTAAGGTTGATTGTTTTCTTAGTGCTGTTTAAAAAAAAAAAACTCTCTCATATTATATATGCCATATCTACAGCTCCTGAGTAAGTGTGTGGTTTGTTTTCATTAGATGCTGGCACCTTCTTGCCCCTAGCCTGCCTCCAGCAAATTGCAAGCTACAGCTGCAGAGTGATGCTGTCAGAAAGAAAATTACCCATAGTGCTTCAATTCGTGCTGACTCATTACTGTAGCCACCTTGGGAAACTTAAATTAGCCATAGGTGGGCCAGCAAGGGTCTAGCAGCAGCCAATTATAAGGATGGGGCTGACAGCTTTTCTCTGGATCACACCTAAAAAAGGTTGGGGAAGGTTTCACTTTTCCCTCTATCAGACCCTTCATTCAATTTTATTTTGCAAACAAACCAATAGGAGTGAGATGCAGTTTCAAACTTCTTATTGAAGGGGGAAAAATAGTTGCTTTCTCACACACTAAAAGGTGCTGGTACAATTATCACCCCCCCTACTTTCTAATGTGGACCAGGCTTGGATGTTGACTGCATACCATATAATGGAAAGAAAAAATAATAGCTGAATTCAGGCCATCTTTTCCACATAAGAGAAGGACTGCTAGCAAACCCTGCCTGTCCCAGTATACATGAGAAAATAGTGTTAGCCCAAAAAGTGAAGGACCTTGACGTCCTCCAGCAGTGCCAACATCTTCTTAGAAAGAAGGGGAATTATAACTCAAAGGAGACTGCAAGAAACGAGTAACCATGGGATCTTTTCACCTGTGTATACCAGTATTAACTGTAGGACACCAGGTGAGAGTCAAAAGAATGTCTTCTCATGAACCAAACAAGGCTAGCGGAAAGAAAGGAGGGAAAGGTCGGTAGGTGGAAATTTTGGGATGAAGAGGGCAATAGTTACCATTCCTTAAGTAGAAGAGGATCAAAGCAAAGTGTCTCAGACTGGGAGTGGTGGTCTAAGGGCAGTACAATGAACAGGAATTTGCAGCATAACACACCAATGTCCAAAGTAGTAGTAAAAAGCCATGACCTGAGCCAAGGTCCAAGTATCCTTTTTTTGCCGTGAAGGTGAATGTGTTAATTGCTTCCTGGCAGAGCCAACAAAGGGGTCTGGAAGGTTGTAATTGTCTTTGTGGCAAGTGACAACGCATTGAGGAAAATCATGACAACTTCTTAATGGAAAGGTAAGGAAACAAAAGGACAGTTTCCATGGGAAGAGGGAACAGGATTTTAGCCTTTTGGATGGTCCATAAAGCAGCTTCATTTGCTATTATTTCCTAGGCTTGGCTGTTTCAAAGAACCATCTAAAACTCATTAATTTGAGCTCTCCAACTCCAACTGAACTTATAACCTGGCCATGCTAAGGTTCTTTGTCCTAGCTTTGAAGCTTCCAGTCAGAGTCCTTTCATTTCCACTCAGCTTTCATCCATAAGTGCAAGATTTATATTTATTTCATGACAATTAAACAGTATTTATAGCCAATCATACCGTATCACAGATTGGAGATATACAGCATGGTAACAACAAGGGCCATTTATCATTACATAGTTATAGCAATCTGATTCCACTCTTACTGTCATGGCTGTATCCTACGAGATGCTGGGGGTTGTAGTTTGGTCAGAGGCACCAGAGAAGAATTCCATGGCTAAGAATTCTAAGTATTCCTTCATAACCTAGGCATCCCAGCATTCTAGAGGATGTGTCATGGCACTAAAATTTGAGTCATAGCACTGGAGCTGTGTAATGTGAAAGGATGCCAGGGATTATACACTTTTGGAAAAGGAGAGTGTTCCCTCTGTCTCCTTCAAAATCAGGTGGATGTGGTCTGCAGACAAGTAAGGTCAAGCTTTAAATTAGGATAGGAAATTACATCTAGTTTCCAGTTCAATACATTTATGAAAGAACCAAGTTAAGAGAGTTGCTTTTAAATGAGAAAAAAATGAATTAAAATTATCCGGATCCTAAGAATGACTCCCAGGGGCAGCAATCAAAGGGAAAGGTATCCCTGGGCCTGCCTAGCATACCTCAAATTGCTCTTGCATCAGTTCCAGGCACATAAAGACACAGTTTCTGTTACACAAATGGGCAGGTCTCCAGGAGTGACCAGTCAAAAGTCTTGGAGGATATGGTCACGAATTCTCCCATGCTTTCATGGGTATCTGTTTCACTTAAGCTGTCTTGGGCAGACAGATGAGGGATACTTTATTTCTTAGAAGGAGGCAGAGCTTGGAAAAATTAGTTCTTCTGGACTATAGTTTCCTAAATCTCCCAGCCAGATTGAGAGATTGTGGCAGCTATAGTCCCAAAAAGTAACTTTCCCAAGTTTTGGACAACATCATTTCACTCACATGTACAACCTTCCGTTGGTTCAAGGATGAATTTCTGAAGGAGTAAGTCTTATCTGTTCATGAGAGGCTCCTTTGTGGTTTTTTATCTGTTCATGAGTAATCTATATCTCACCTTTCCCCTTCATAGGACCCAAGCCAGCTAGAACCCTCCAAATCAAGGTTTAAAATAATGCAGGGAGTCATTGAACCTTTTCTTTTGGATATACTAATATTTCTTGTTCGGGGGAAGTCATGGATGATTGAAGAATGTGATTACAGTAGTAGAATATATATCAGGTATGTATGTAGATAATTATTATATTTTTGATAAGCTTGGATGAACGTTAATTTTGTCTTGTTTTATTGTTTTGAAATAAAATTCTATTAAAAAAATAATAATGCAGGGAGTCTTCAGCATCAGAGAAGCTTCCTCCCTTCAAAAACTTGCCTTCCAGTTCAGATAGGGCTATATTAGTGGGAGAATATACTTACTTGAGGTAGAGGGGCTTGCTAGAGCAGTCATGTCACCCATGAGGGATGTGGAGAAGCACCAGAACAGGGTTTGAGTCTTTCAAAAACTCCTCCATGAGATCCAGTATTGTTTAGACCCTCAAAACTGTTCTTAATGCAGGCCCCATGGTCTATGTAAGTGGATGTTATTGGACCAGTTTGTTTATTGGGTGGTGACTAACGCTCTATACTAGGCTGATGCAAGGAAACATACATGTTGCCTAATTGTTGACTGTTCAACTCTGTTGTATTTTGCTTAGGAATGATGGTTGAGCAAGACACAGACAGAACTCCCACACCAGCCACTAGGGACTCAACCTTAGTGCTTTGGTTCTACTCATCCAGTTATGATGAGATCTCTACTCATGAATATGCATATGAATATGTCTATGTAAGCCAGCTTTTAGAGCTTGAGTGGAATATCTAGGTGTTGTTAGATTCTGAGCCAACACAGCCATTCATGATGGATGATGGAAGCTGCAGTGCAGTTGTTACCCTGTATTTAGGGGTGCTGGAAGGGACACCCAAATATTCAAATATTAACACAGATGGGAAATTAACTAGAGCTCACTTGCTGGTTAGCTAAGAGGTAGGGTAACTATAGCGGGGGTCTTTTGCCCTATGTTTACAGAGTCAGGTCAATGAGCCATGCAATTTACAAAATAAACCAGTTAATGTTTTTATTGAAAAGCAACATATAAGACAAACAAACACACCACTAACTAAATAGTAGGTAGGAGAGGGAAATGAATTTTAGGAATGAATTATACGACACCTGATCACGTAGTCCTGGGTAGCTGAAGGAAATGAGGCTTAGTAGATTCCTTGGGAGCTCGCTATACAAACTGTCAGCAAAGCAGGATGAAATTCAAAATGCGGCTCACTCAACTATCAGAACTAGGGGTTTTTATAACAGAAATTGTGCCTGAGGTTTATGTCATAAACTTTAAGAACAAAGTTAGCTTTGAAATGCACCAAAAGGCTTAGAAGTGGATCAACATCCGTGGTAGATCAATCGATGGGCACTTTATTTATGGTCTTGTTATTCATGGATGCAAATCTTCACCTTGTGAGGTGAAGAAAGTAGATCCTCAGAACAGCAATCAAGGCTTTTAAGTGCCTGCCTGAAATCCTGTCATAAAACGGCTGCAGCCCTGTCTTGTGTCCTGGAGACCATTTCTACAAATGCATGTGCCAGGGTGCCATGGAAAGGTCAAATTATTTGATATCACAAAGGGATATCCAGTACCATCAAAGTTTATGCTTAAATCACAGTTACACAGTAGGAACATGGGAATCCAAGAATGAAAGAGCTATGTTCACTGCTTTTTTCCCCCCTGGCATTTTTGTTGCCCTTTCAAGAGTTCAAATTAACTAATTGTAATCCATACTCCAAACTTGTTATGTATGTCAGCATCATTATCTCTTCGACAGAGGTGCCAGAATAAAGGCTTAGAGATAATGGTTTGGTCCAAGAGAAGAATAGGGAACCTTTTCTTTTTTCTCTCAAGGGTCACATTCTTTCAATATACATTGGAGGTCACAAGTGAGGGATGGACAGTGCCAGAGTTAAGACTGGGAATGGCCACCCTCTTTTCTTTCTCTTTTTCTGACATGACCATCTCCACATAGGATGGCAAGTCAGGGAAATCTTCTGCTGCCAAAGATCTGCACTGCTCCCTTGCAGAGGGCTTTTGAAATTAGCCCAAGGGCTGAGTTGAACTATGCCAGAGCCCATAGGTTTCCCACGCTGAGCATAGGCAACGCAATTAATTCTTGAGAATTCAGGAACCAAACTACAAAATTCATTAACTTGATTTGCAACTCGTGAAAAGGCCTTCAAAGTGACACACACACATTAAAGCTATTGCAAGGTACATAAAATGTTACTTCAAATGGGCAAAATGAAGGGCAGGAAGCATATCAGACATTTAAAAAAAGGCTCCAAAACACAAGAATTCCCACAGCAGATGAGAAGGCTTAGATAGCTCTAGCAACCTATGAGGTCCTATCTGTTTCCTTTAAGGCACAACATATTTTTGAAACATCACAGTCTATTGTCTTCTCACTTCCACTTGTCTCTCACTTAACCTTAATCTCTTAACCAAGCTGAGCCTTTCTTACCCTTTGTCCGGAGTACATTTTAAGTAGCAACTCTAAAAAAAAGTGTGTGTATGTATGTGTGTGTGTGTGTGTATGTATGTATGTATGTGTGTATATATATATATATATATATATATATATGTATGTCCATTATTTAAACTTGACTGTAATGTGGTCCATTTTCTTTTGGTAATGGTGCTGAAAGCTCTCTGTCTCTTTTCATCAGCTTTAGATAAAGCTTTCATTGCAGAAAAGAACCTCCATTAAAAAAACACCACCATCAAGTTTCATATTGTTTGTGGGGGGTGCCTCTTTATCATTTATACTTAATGGTACATAGAGCCCTAACTCTTTGATTGTTTCGTCCTTTATGTTACCTCTCCTTGTAACAAGCCAGGTTCTTTTAATCTTGAACTTTCTTTCCATGCTGTTTGTGACTCAGACACAGACTCACCCACTTCAGTCTTGTAAACTCCCTTCTTCAGTATTTTCATTTTATTGTTCCCTCTTTGATACTCTCTTATTTACTGACTCTTTTTGCTGAGACATAATCATTATTTTTGCCTTTGACAAGTCAAACAGAAAATGTTGCCACTACTGTTAACAGGAAAATTAGAAACCAGGGTTTTATAACATGTTTTTTAATCTACATGGCCTTATTTTTTCCCCTTTCAAACTTTTTCAATTAAGGATGAAAGAAACGGTATGATATTTTGCTCCTGCTAGCTTTCCTGAAAAGTTGTTTTGTTCTGTTTTTTTGAAGACTCACAGACACACTCACGGTGTGCCATTTCTATACATCTGTTTTCCAGGGTTTTATGGCTTAATGGTATCCAATATATTTTTCACTTTTTTTTCTTTTTATAGATCTTCATATATAGTATTTTTATGGTATGGTGGAACCAAGTCTTTCATTCTGACTATCACTAAACCCCTCTGACTAATCTCAGTTTAAACCTCACAGATATATATTGTCCCCTTCAAAATGACAAAAGAGTTGTTCA
This sequence comes from Ctenosaura bakeri, assembly GCA_948474755.1. Lineage (NCBI taxonomy): Eukaryota > Metazoa > Chordata > Lepidosauria > Squamata > Iguanidae > Ctenosaura > Ctenosaura bakeri. The sequence continues at coordinate 231,770 of CAOLHI010002332.1, forward strand.
GAGCAAAGAACATTTCTCATTTTCTTAATTAACTTTTTTTATTGAAGCTTTAATGCCTGCTCATTTCATCAGCTGCAGCTCTGCTTGGAAAAGTGACTGTAAAAAACTGGCAACATGGGATCCAGTGTTTATTGTCTCTTAATGATTTCCAGATCAAATGTTCCTAGTCTGTCTGAAGGAGATGGTTTCCTTTCCTAAATGTACAGCAGACAGACTTGCAAAGGCTTCCAGATTTAAATCAAACTGGATAATGGTTGTCAGTTCAAGATCATCCAAGGTCCTGAGGTTTCCTAACCAAAACCTGAGACCTAGGAACAGCCCCCTGGTGATGTCATTAAGCATTATGCATAAAGTAACAACCACACTTGCTCACAGCTTTTCCTTCAAACATGGACAGAGAGAGAGAGAGAACATATTTTCCTATTTGGAAACTCAGACAAAAATCTTAACAAATGGAGCTGGGTTTTTTGGTCAAAGTGAATTGAGGGGATTATTCATTCTCACTTACTTAGGAAAACAGTGTTACTGCAGGTTAGGCCTCCTTGGAGATAGCATAAAGATATCATTTTGATATCAATAATTTGACTCTCTTCCACCACCCCTCTCCACGTGTTTGAGAGGCCCCCAGACAAGCACAGAACTAGGCTCAACCATCAAATGCTGCAATATCCCAAGACAATACAGGCAGGCCAGAAATAGCCAGATCACCGCTTTAGGAGACCTCTCTGCAAACACCCTCATTATGCATGCACGCTGTTTACAAAGGACTCCCTGCCCCGAGCAGGCAACTTGGCAAGCTGAATACTCAACTGCCAAGCACTGAGCAGTTGCATACTGTCTACCTCTTTGTCAATTCGGACTTAACTCAATCATGCTAAATTTTGACCTTTCCAAAGCTTTGTCTTGCGCCCGAAACTCATTGTTTTCCCCAAGCACGGAATAGCCTGCAGTTACATTTCTCCCTATAAAAAACCTTGTTTCCAAGACCTTCCTCGGATCGCTTCCAAGTTCCAGACTGCTTTGCTGCCACTTTGCTTGGCGAGCATCCCCTCAGCTATACGTGCTGAGCCACATCGAACCCCAGCATCGCTCTCTATTCTTTTAGGCTTCAGGACAGGTTTCATATCACCCAATTCAACAATCCCTCTCAAAATCCCTCTATACCACTCCAACCTTTATTTTCCTTAGTTACTTGTGTGATTGTGTGTGCTGCATACTGTGTGTCTGTATTTAATAAAATCTCAATTATTCTTATAACTTGGTGTGCTTTTTGGCTTGGCCTGACCCCGTAAACATTGGGTAAAAGATTCGGCTGCATTGCCCTGCCTCTCACATTGCTAACTTGGGCTTTAGCTAATTTCCCCAAACTTAGTTAATTGAGAGTGCATATAGGTGTCCCTCCCGGGACCCCCAGTAAACAGGGTAACAACAGGATAAGAAAAATTTATCTCATTTACTTACTTCTAGTCAGGAAATGTAGAGCAGAACAGAGGGTGAGCCATAGCACCAGGAGTACTGGGAGGGAAGGTGGAAGCTCACTAAATAAATACATAGGCTTCTCTGGAAAGTCTTTGCACATTGCAGCAACAAATCAATTGAACCTTGCAAAATTGTAGCAAGTTGCTCCTCTACTACCTGAGCTGGAGATTTATGCACAGCCCTATCTTTTTGCCTGGAGTTGAGCCTACTAAAATTGGAAAATTTGCACCCCTATCTTCCACTTGGAGATGACTTACAAAAATGAAGTCTTGAGCCTAAGCCCTGAGGTCTGGCAGCCCTAAACTGGCTATTTCATTCATTCATTCATTCATTCATTCATTCATTCATTCATTCCCACATCATCTGCCTAGTGTGAATGGTAAGTAGATATTGGGAGTGGGGTCTGTTGGCTAAAGAATGTGGATAAACTCCTTGTATGAACCTGTGGCTATTCACATGCAGATGTGGAAAGTTGCATCCACCTTAGTGAAGTTAGCAATGAATTTTGCACACTGATGGGTCAAAATGGATCTGAACCAGTGTACAGTAGCAGTAAGAGCCCTGGATGGGACTGTCATGATCAGTATTTTAATATTCACTTGAAGCTGCCTGGGTGACTTTGGCTACCATTGTTTCTTTCTTTCCTGGAAATTCTCTAAGGACATGCTGCTGATGACTCATGGACTAGCACCAATCCATGGACCACCATGGACCAGAAAGCGCTACTATGGGCTTACTATTTTCTATCAGACCAAATTTAAGGTTTAGTTGTTAGTATGTATGTAGAGACTCAAACAATTTGGGTGTAATTTTTTAAGAAATCACCTTCTCCCTCATTGAGCTATCTGGTCCTTGAGAACATCTAGATAGGTCTTCCTGGTGATACCACACACTGTTGAGGTCTGTTCTGTAGTTACTGAGAGTGGATCATTTGGCATGGTGACACACACTGGCTAACATCCTGTTAGTGGCATACACAGATGTAAGTTAACCCTATACCTCTGTATGTCCACTTTTGACAGCTGCAAATTCCCTTTCTCCTTCTAAGAGATCATTGGGAGGGCTTCATATAGCTGTTGAAGCCCTCCAAATGATCATCCATACCTAGAGGATAGTGGGAGGGACTGCAGAAGCATCTGGCTGTGTCCCATTGCTAGATGCAAAATGATTACCTGAACCACTGAGACCTGTAGTGGATGCCAGCAGACCCCAACAGGTGGCATAATCCCTTCATGTCTGGCTGTCAGGGCATAGTCAGATACTTCTGCAGTCCCTCCCTGCACTATCCTCCAGACATGGATGGCCATGGGAACGTGGTGTGTGTGTGTGATCTCTTGGAAAATATGAGAGATTTCAGTGGATCTCTCAAGCAGAGTATAAATGCACTAAAGCAGAAGTTTGAAGCAATAACCAAGTCACTCTACGCCACACACAGTAACTAGCAGAGAAAGAAATCAAACATTCTTTTTTGTAAGGTATATAAAACGTAGTTTTACTCACGAATTCTTGTGCAAGGTCAATACTGGTTCATCTTGTGGAAATGAAGGTACTACATTGTATCAAAAAGCTACAGCTTCTCTACTTGAGAGAGTTCTTGGAAGCAAATTCTTCATGCCGGCAAGCACAGAGGGAGAAAGAGAGAGAGAAGATAAGACTCAGAGAACAAAAGAAAAGTTTCTATGTGATGCAGGAAGAGGGTGGGTGTGAACAAAGAAACAAACAGGAATTAGCCCTACAGAGTAACATACAAACTACCAGTGGTCATAGGCATGGAAACCTTGCAACCTCCAACAGTGTCACCAGCAAAATGACGAGTCCAGAGGTTATTAAATAGCTTGGTGCAGTATATACTATGCTATACTGATCTATGCAGGATTACCACCAATATGTGATTTCTGATATCAGAAGCCTATTTTTACAAGTTTTCTTGATCTAGTTTGCCTCCACTACCTATTTTCTGGAGGGTGTTTATGTTGCATCTTCATTTTATGCATTGTTTTATAATGTTGGATTATTGTGCATTGCTTCAAAATTTTCAGATAAGCAGTTTACAAATACTTGTATATATTTCTATCTTTGACTGTGAGAATTCTAGCCAAGCTTGACCCTCAGATCTTTCATGTTAAAATTACATTCCTTATCACCTTAGCAGCTGCTGTACAAATGCAACAGGTAGAGCATTCCTCCATTAGGAAAATGCAAAGATGGGGGAGCTCAGCCTGCTGAATTTCTGTCTCATTCAACCATATGCAGCTGATTCAATCACCCTTTAAGGGGGAAGAATGAAAGATATCCCTATTAGGGTGCATCCAAGGTGTGATCTGTGGATACTTATGTGAGGAAGGAGCACCCCATTTCATCCAGCATGCTTGTTCTTGAAGTTTCCAGTGATCACATTTTATTGAGGCATGCTGTTGCTATATGAAGTACTAGTAATAATAGCAGCAGCAGTGGTAGTAGTAACAACAACAGCCATTTAGTTTTACTCCTTCTCCAGAATCCATTTAGAAGGGAAAGAGACTTTGCCCTCTGACCATTCCAATAGATTTCAAACGCTGGGGGATAAAGCATACATGGGAAGAGCCGGTGTGGTATAGTGTTGAAATCCACGCTCAGCCATACAAATCTACTGGGAGACTTTTTTATCCTGTGGAATTCTGGGGCTTGTGGTTTCCTGAGACTCAAGAGCGCTCTGGCTGAGAATTCTAAATTCTCCTCCCTAAACTGCAAACCCCAGGATTCCATAGGAGGTTGAAAGAGGAATAACAGCACTATAACAGTGTAGTGTGGAAAGGCCCATACTCTCTCAGCCTCACAGGGAGGCAAAGGCGAAACCCCTCTGAAGAAATCTTGCCAAGAAAACCCTGTGATGGATTCTCCTTAGGGTTACCATAAGTCAGAAATGGCTAGAAGACACACAACAGCAACAAGCCTGAAGACATCAGACCTTTGACTTAGTAATGAAGGAAACTTGGTGGCTACTTTGTCAACAGCTTGAGAAACTTTGCAAAACAAAAGCACGTGTAGGGGTGGGGGGATAACAAAGGATTTTTGGATCAGATCTAGTGATCCAGTCTCCACACCTTTATACAAAATTACCCAAGTACTAGTATTCAGGCATATTCTCTGCTGACCTCCCTTTAATCACAGATATCTAAGCAGCACTTCAGAGTATTCAGGCTGGATGTCAAACTGAAGCATCATTGTCCCCATCAAGATGTTCCATACAGTATGTCTAAGAGTAGCACTTGAAAAGTATGGCATCTCTAAAGACCCTTTAGAAAGATATGGGAGTGTGTATGAAAGAGAATAAGAGTATGCATATGTAGTCCTTTATACCATACTCCTTTCATTCTTTCTCTCTTTCTATACTACATTTGCAAAGATACACATTACTTTAGCCTGCAGCACCATTAAACTTCATTATAAATGTCATGTTGTCATAGTACCAACTTACTGTAGCAGGAATGGGAAAGGTTTGTGTTTTAATTAAAGTGGAGTATGTTTTAATTGGACTAACTGCAATACAAACAACAACAAAACCTGTAAAAGTGTAGACACACACATGAAAAATAAAAAACAGGAATTACTTCTTTACTAACCTGTTTTGCCAGGTCATGAAAGAAGTTTATTTGTTTACTTTGACTTCAATCAATTAATATACTCAATTTCATTCTAACCAGTTAGAATTTTTTAAAAGAAAATTTTCTGAAGTCTCAGTGTGGTGCAGTGGTTTGAGCATTGGACTGTAAGTCAGAAGACCAGGGTTCAATTCCCCACTTGGCCATGTAAACCCACTGGGTGACCTTGGGTGTATCACACACTCTCAGCTCCCAGAAAACCCTGTGATAGGTTTGCCTTAAGATTGCCATAAGTCAGAAATCAAGTCATTTGTGTGAAGGCACACAACAACCATAATAAAATCTGGAGAACCCCCCTATAGTTTCAGATTCTCAAACAGATCTTATCCCAAAAGAGGGTAATAACCATTGCTTTAAACAAGCAAAAGAGCTACCCCCAGGGTGAGTGAAAGAACAAGGCTTCAACATGCAATCATTTCCCTGCAAACATGGAAAGCTGTATTCTTGTTGTCTGTGACATCTTTGTTCTATCCTGAAAAATGCCGCTGTTTATTTCCTCACCAAACCTGTTCTACTCCATTCTGCTCACACTCTGGGCTAAATCTGTGGCCCTTTTCGCAAGCAGTTTCTTTTGTGAGAGGGCCCCTTGAGCGTCGCATAAATGGGAGTGGCAGTCCATACAACCCACTCCCATTTAGGTGACACTCAAGAGCCTAAAGCATGGGTTTTTTTTATTTTGGGCTCTAAGCCAAAAATGCTGTGTGGTCGTGCAATGCTCCCGGGGCCCTCGCACACTTACCTGCCCTGCAGTGCGTTGGGCGAGCCGGGCCGGTCGCGCTTCCTCCCCCAGCGCAGCCTACAGCTCCCAGGCTGCACTGCAGAAGGAAGGGGCGGGACGTTCGTGCGGCAGTCACGCAACCAGCAACCTAGCTGCGGGAGAACGGAGGAGTGATGTGAGTGCCTTACGCAAGAGGCTGCTTGCGCAAACGGCACCCCCCACCTCCGTGAACAGATAATGTGCGGAAAGGGCCTGTATCTCACAGACCACAGTCCTGCACGGCTCAGTACAACATTCTGTGCACTGAGCCATTTACCAACCCCCAGGCTTACCAAAGAGTCATTGATGCTACTCTCTCCACAGTCATACTTTGCCTAGTGAGTAGTGGGGTGGGTGTCACAAAAGCATCTGGCTCTGGTTCTGTGGCCGGGGTGAAACGATTACATTATTCACTGAGGTCTGTGAGGGTCTCCTTTCATATCCAGCTACGGAGACATAGCCAGATGCTTCTCTGCTTCCTCACCACTCTTACCAGGAGAGGCTGGGGGGGGAGTACTTCAGCAACTCAATGGTAAATCAGGGGGCTCTTTGGTCACTTCAGAGGGAGGAAGGGAATATCATCCTTCACAGTGACAAAAAAAAGACATACACAAGTGCAAGGATAATTTATGTCTTAACTTATTAACAGGATGCCAGCTGATACAGGATGAAACCCACAGTCTAGTGCTAAGCATATGTATTCAAAAGTAAATTCAGTTGTATTTAATGATGCTTGTTGTCAATCAAGAAAGCCACATCCCTGAGTCTGCAAGATCTGAGCAGCGTGGTTCATGATAGAGGTCAGAGGTCTCTCATCCGCAGGGTTGCCATTTAACTTGATAGTAATTAACAACAACAATAATTGTCAGGTAAGCAATCATATGAAAATGAGCTAGTCAGAACTAGAAACATATGTATATTCTTAATTTGTTCTCACATGAAAAACCAAATAATTTCAAAGGAGTTTTTCTTGCTATGTGAGAAGTTTTGCACAGTTTTGATTTTCTTTTTAGCATAGGATTCTTTTTTCTGAAAAGTTTTATTGTGGGAAAAACTTCTGGTACAAAAAGTTTATTTTGCACAAGAACAAAATTGGTGTCATTTTCTTGTTAAATAAAGAAGAGCTGAGTTTTGCATGAAAACAAACTTTTTTTCCCCCAGAAATGCATTCTCCTCCCCCACCTTGGAAAAAGAAAAAAGAAAAAGTTCCAACATGCAAAAAATCTTGTGTAGTTGACCACTTTCTCATTGGGGGTGCCTCAGATTTTGTGGACTTTTCTTTCTTGTGGAATATGAGAATCCTTGAATTTTGCACTTCCCAAATCAGAACAAGCACCGGAGTACAAATTTGAGAACCACAGCATACCTGAATGCACCTGAACCTTAGAAAGAACTTCCTGACAGTCAGAGCTGTCCAGCAGTCGAATATGTTGCCTCGGAGTGTGGTAGAGTCTCCTTCTTTGGAGGTTTTTAATCAGAGGCTGGATGGCCGTCTGTTGGGAATGCTTTCATGAGTGTTCCTCCATAGCAGGGGGTTGGACTCGATGGCCCCTGGTGTCTCTTCCAACTCTATGATTCTATGATTCTAAGAACTGGTAGATGTACAGAGCACCACTTAATGTGCCAACAAAGCCCACCTTTAGCTTTTAATCATTCATGCTCATATTCTTCTGCAAAAGGTAAAGACATATGTGCTAGTGGTCACAAAGATCTTTTCAGAACACTGTAGCCGCACTGGACACCTCTTGGCTCTTGTGGCTTTGGCAATTATTTTTTCTGGGTCCCATCTTTTTTTTTCTTCCTAGAATTCGGAGGTAAACTGCATTTGCTTTACACATACACACACACCCATCCATATATATACATACGCAAGCAAAGCCATTTGTACACTTTGGCTCAAGCAAGGAAGACAGAGAGCTGGCATTATTTTCCAGGAATAACTACTTGCTCCTAGCAATTAATAAAGGGCAGGTGGATACACTGAGGCTATTTCTACACCTCACCTGGTCCTGTCTGTCCTTCTGTCACAATCCTGGCAGCGCCTTTGCAAGGAAGGGAGTGCAACAGGAATGCTTCCCTCTGCATTCAGTCAGTGCCCTGAAGAAGGAAGCATGTGTGACACATGCCTGCCTTCCACAATGCAGCTAGGCTCTTTCTCAAACTGTGCTGGGGAAGGAAGCACCTCCATCTCTCTTCCTGCCCTTCTGCATGGCAGGTAAGGTTGCACAATCATGGGCGCTTAATGGATTTAATCTGTTAAGTGCATATCCTGCAATCACAATGGGTGGGGGTGGGATAGCAGCAGGATGTGATGATGTGCGGAAGCATGACCTGCAGAGCACTGTCATCCCATCACCATAGCAGGACTGCAACACCATGTGGAAATGGCCTTAGTGTTGTGTATGAGTGCATTTCTTGGTTAATTGTTTGAGGGGAAGCAAAATAGAAGCACTGAAAGTACCCGACTCCCAGGGAGAAGCTCCCTGGCCTCCCGGTTTCATCACACAGCACAGAAATGAGATTCCCACCCCACTCACTGCTTGTCTTTTTCAAAAGCAGGTTGTGTTTTTGCCTGAAGAACAGATGCAAAGGATAGCCAGTTGCTGGCATGCTGGGTGACTTTATTCCCTCTGAGCTACAGAGGAGAAAAAAATATTCACAAAATTTCTCAGCTGCATGAAGTAAGACATGATCTTGCACTCACAATGAGAATGTTGTTGCATTTATGTGAGCCTTTCCTCCCTGCCCCCACCCCGCCAATAGTGAAAGCAATTTCTGAGCAAACCACAATAGCTCTTGCATTGTTGAATGGACTTCTACCAATTAGAAACATCTGATGGATTGTTGACACCTTTTTCATCCATCAGGTAGTCCTCCTGTGCTTATTTTCTCTGCTTTTGCTGCACAGAAGAGAAAGGCAGAAATTTCACATAGGGATTTTCTGCACAAAGTATGGAAATTATTGAGGGAAGGAGATATTCTTTGTTTCATTTGCATGCTAGGAATAAGAACTCTTGAAGCTGGAGTTTTCTGGACAGGCTATCTCAACAAGTCCCCTCATTTTGAAAGAAAACACTCTAGAAAGAAAACCTTGGAGGCACATGGTCTAAGCAGAGTTAAGACACACATGACCATCCAGATGTTGGTGGCCAAAAGTAAACCAGATTCCCTGAACAGGGCTTCTGGAAGTTAAAATCAAGCATATTCACAGGTTTCTAGGCTTCCCAGTCCTGGGTCTACACTATAGTTGTTTGCATGTGAGAGGAGTTCTTCCCAACAGTGCCCTCATTCAGAGCCAACAAATGAAGCAATAACCACTTCTTTTCACCCAGGCAGTGTGGGTAAAAAGGAATACAAACCTTTGAGGAGACACCACAATCCCCCACAACTGCCTGGGCTGTCAAATAGCTAGATACAACTCTGACAAGGAATCTGAATTGTACTCACACTGATTCTGGACCTCGCTCAGAACAACGTAGGAGAAAAAAAAATAATAACTGGACAATATTCTGCCACGAGGGGAGAAAAACAATGAAGAACAATGTAGGACTAAAAGAAAGGCCAGGATATTAATTATGCCATTTCGAATCTTCACATTAACACTGATCAACATTCTGTAGCTTTTAACCATCATGTGATACACCAACTTCCTTTGTCTTTCCTAATGGCAGAGACAATTCAGAAGATATTATATGACTATACACCTCCATGTATTTAAGTCTTCCTCTGGCTCAATCTCCCATGTAACAAGACTGTTGTTGCTTGGTGCCACTATGGTGTAGAAGTTTGAGCATTGGACTACAACTTTATAGAACAGAGCTCAAATCCCTATTTGACCATGGAAACCCACTAGGTGATCTTGGGTAAGTCACATCCTCTCAGTTTCAAAGGAAGGAAAAGACAACCACCTTCTGAGCAAATCTTGCCAAGAAGCTCCCACGATAGATAGGTTTGCCCTAGAGTTGCCATAGGTTGGAAATGACTTGAAGGCATACAAGAGCAACAATGTTCACGATGATATCTGAAAGCGTAGTGAAAGAGCAGTGATGGGCATGCAAATGTCCATGTTTTGGCATTCTACCCAATGTGTTTCTTGACCTTCTAGTATTCTTGGTTATGTGGACTCTTTTGCATACACAATTGTAAGTCATGAGCAGTGACTATTCTTCAATTATCCATCAGCAGCCAAATTCTGTGCTTTGCTGAAAGAATAGTGCCCCACTCCCTTTCCCACCAAAGCCATGAGAATGAATGAACATTCATGCTTAAAAAAAAAAAAAAAACTTAGTGGGAAACCACATAGAATTGACATCAAGAATGCATGTGAACTACAAAGGAAACTACAGAAACAATTGATACAATAAGGCTTGCTTTTATGGAACATCCCTGTGCAATTTTTAGGCGATTTAATCCAATTAAGTACAACTGGGCTTGCTTGATATATTCTTTCTGTTTCCTTTTCTCCAGCTAGATAGTTGAAATCATCATTGTATGTACAGTATAGATTTATTGATCAGTCAATTGACCATATCAAAGGAAATAACATCAAATGTTATAAAAATGAGATAACTAAAATGAGATAACTAAAATATGGTGGAGTAAGGTAAAATAAGCTAAAATAAGTTAAGATATGATAAAATATGATAAGATGAAATAAAAAGAATAATGTAAAAGACTATAAGAAAATACCAAAACTTATAATAATAGGTTATCATCCTATCTTGTGATGTAGCAGAAGCACTGAGACACAGAGACCACAGAGTTAGAAAATGAGTATATTTATTACGCGCGGGCTATTGGTGGGATCTTTCCCGAAAAACCAAAAGCCCTGAAGTAAGGTTACACAGTTATTTTATAGACACAGCATATAAGTTTCATTTTCCTCAGTCCGCCCAAATCCACCCAAATCCGCCCCCCTCTGAATCTCGCTACACAGCACATTTACAATCCCTCCCTCACTCGGCCATGTTTTCATTCCAGAAAGTAACACTCTGGTTATCTTGACCCTTATTCTCAATAACAGATTTATAGCTGACGCAGCTAGCAATTGCACCATGACACTTCACCCACTTCCAGATGATTCCTCATATTCACGGCTATAATTATGAGCATATCGAGGCATTAGAGCAGATATTTTTCAGGAGAATCTTTTCCAAACATTCTATAGACTTAACCATATTTTATAATTATATATGGGGTCCCTGCTTCAGTGATAAGATGAAAATAGTAAAATACAGAGACAATATGTATTTAGATTTATTCATCACCCTTGCATGCAACCCCAATATGTTCTATAAATTGTTTTCTCAGTTGGACAGCCATATCTATAAACTTAGCAGTTCTAAGGACTACATATGTGTTAGTGCCCTGAAGGAAATAAAATAATCGTTTGTTAGGGTCCCAGTTTTTTGTTCTGTCAAGTAGTGTCTGTATATACTGGGCCCTTAATGGGACCTATAATTGACAGTTAAGGAGAACATGTGCAATGTCTTCTACTTCAGATGGAAATCACCACTGGAATATGTTAGATGGGTACAAAACATTTTAACATGCTATGTCTCAGCAAACTCAATGCATTCCACAGATGCCTTTATTTTATTCAGGTGGGCTTTGGTACCTTTTTAACAGCACATCTCTCCTAACTTCTTCTAGGACAAGGTGTGTTAGATTGTCAGCTTTTTAACAGCTCCAAGATTCATTAAAATCTGTGAATGGGTGTTGGGTGTGGAGTGTTGGAGGTATAACATATATAGTGGCAAAGGTAGAAGGACTACAACACTGAGCATTTTCCAGACAAGCACCCAGTGATATACCTTGCCAGGTCCTAAACATCCAAAAGCACTTTTTAATATCTCTTCTTTTGTCAGACAGACAGAAGACCCCTGCTCTGGCTTTGACATCTCTTGAATCTGTCTTAATCAGCCTGAAACTCTTCTGGATTCAAGATTTCTCCATATCTGAAGCATATCCTTAGGTCCTATCATTACTAGTCCAAATGCATTGTGAAGCACGTCCATTATTCCCCAACTGAAAGTAAACTTTGGAGAGCATTGAGTGTGTATGGAAACTCCAGGCTTGTTTGTCGACAGGATGCATAAAGGTACTGACAAGAAAGTGTGAATGATATAAATGAACAAGAAAGTATGAATGAACAAGAAAGTGTGAATGATATTGTCCATGGACTTGCTTCTGAGACATTTTGCAGAATGCCATTGGGAAACCATATTCATAGCAGAGAAAAATATTTGGGCTTCCATGAAGGACTTTCTTGAGAGTACAAGATGGTCAGCATGGCATCTGTAAGAGAACAAAAATGATGGGCATGTTCATAGAAGTAGATGCTCAGTAAAATTAAAATTAGGGCAGGGCAAAAAAAAAAAAAGCCTCTTGAGGAAGGGTTCTAATCGCTAAGATTTTGAACATGACTTAGCCACAGTACATTAAGCGTGAAAAAAAATATTCAAAAATATTTTTAAAGTGACCCAGGGACAGTTTTTCACAAGTGTGGGAAAACCCTGATGAAGAGAATCCTAGACAGCCATGAATCTATGCAGGTCAGGACTTCCTCCATGTGAACAATGCACATAGATAGTGACCATGTCCGCACTACACTCTTATAGTGTGATTATTCCACTTTCAACATCCTATGGAATCCTGGGGTTTGCAGTTTAGGGAGGGGCCAGCTGGCTCCTCCCTAAACTGGAAACCCCAGGATTCCATAGAATGTTGAAAGTGGAATAATCGTGCTATAAGAGTGTAGTGCGGAAATGGCCAGTGTCAGGATGGGGTGCGTCCATGCAGAAAATAAGATTCCTGCACATAAAACAAGTTTTCTACACAGAAAACAGAGGGGGGGGCATTAATTTTGTTATAATAATTCCTCATCTGCAAACAGTTTTGGAAAACTTCACAACTTTCAATGACTTTTTTTGTGGTGAGAGAAGAAATGGAAACATGGCTGCAAGGACAAAATTTGTGAAGATTCACATCCATACAGTACACTGCACTCACACATCATTCACTCCATGATAGCTGGGCCTGTGTTCCATTTGTTTAACTCTCCCATTTAAACAAAATTAATAGGTTTTCAAAATGCATCTCTTGAGCCAGTTTATTCTTTTTAGTTTTCAGACAAACACTGAACATAACTTGACTCTGTCAAAGCTAGACTCTATTGTCATGTTTGCCCTCTTTTTCTTTCTTTTCTTTTTTATGTTTCCATCTAGAAGTATCCTTTGGAAAATAACAATGTCTTTAAGATCATTTTAATTTGTCTCTGAGCCAGGCTGGCTGATACAATGGAAGTTTAAAAAAAACAACTATGGAACAATAACCACTCAGGCTGAATAGAACACCACTTTCTGTGCACAAGTCCCCTTGAGATCAGTGGGGGTGTTTCAAATAGTAACTTGTTGTTGACAATTTCCATGAAAATATGTCTTTAGTAGAAAAGTCAAGGTCTTTGAGAAAGAACTTTCTTTTCTGAAGGAAGGTGGGTATAAAGACAGCCATAGCATCACATAGTCAGCTTCTGAGGCCTTTAAAGTATTTCTGGACTGACTTCCAGCCCACAAAGGCTCCCAAGGCAATGAGCAAACACAAACAATTAAAGCAATACAAGGATTAAAACATTTTAAAAACACAACAAAATACTGCTTAAAAATTCCTAAGAACAATCCTAAAATCCAGTTTTAAAACAGTTAAAACAAAGCGTTTTCAAACATTAAATGCTATGCAGAACAGCCTTGTTTTGGCTGCCTGTCAAAAGCTTAAAAGAGATGGGGCCAGCCTAGCTTCCTTTGGTAATACAAGTGATATGCTGCTACAGAGAAAGCTCTCTTCTATGTACCCACCAGTCTAACATAATGAGATGTTGAGACATACAACATGGCCTCCTTCAAAGATTTCAAATTTCTGACAGGCTCATAGTAAACAGGGTATATTGGAGATTTGTCATAGGATTGGCCCATATGTTGCACATGGCCTCCCTTTCAACATCTGTGCTCTATGCTTGACTGCTGTCCTCATGTGTGATGGAGGGCCACCAATTTGTATTCAGTTGCAAGTCCAATTGGCTTTTGTATGTAGAACTGTGGGGGGGAATATTGGCCTAAGACAGCGGTTCTCAACCTGTGGGTTGTGACCCCTTTGGGGGTTGAACAACCCTTTCACAGGGGTCGCCTAAGACCATTGGAAAAAACATATTTCCCATAGTCTTAGGAACCGAGACCCCGCTCCTCTATCCGTCATCAGGCGGCTCCAACCACATGCAGATATGCCCACATACATATCAGCCTTCCCTGTGGAATTTCAGCCTGCCGTGCAGTTCTTAAAGGAAGCCTGACTAGTGCGGAGGCAGGTCAGGATGTGGAAAGAGGCAGAAAGTCTAGTCTGACTCCATCTCCTGCAGCACCGCCGAGGCCTTGTCCGGCCTGCTCCCTCTCCCTTCTGCACAGCTCACTGTGGTGGGTGGGGAAAAAGAGGGAAGTGGCCGCCCGGGCCAGTGGAGGGAGGAGGCGCGCCACTGTTGCCGGCGGCCCACTCGCTTCTTCCGCCAGCCTCTGACACTATCAGTGGGCGCCACTGGCCTAGGTGGGCAGCTTGGGGAGGCCACTGTAGGAGCGATGCCTGAGCCAAGGAAGGGAGGGGACCGCGTCGTGTCGGCATATGAGAGTCCCCCCTCTGAAGGACCGAGCCTTCAACATTAACAGGAGGCCTCGGACCAGGCGGAGGAACAGCCTCCTTCCGCTTCTCCCTGCCGCAGGTCCAGCCCTCTCTTTCCGTGTTTCGGGCTGAGCTCCGCCTCCAGGACTGAGTAGGCACAGCCCGCCCAGCACCATATGGTGGAGACGGTGAGGTTCGGGCAGAGTCCTCCAGCCTTTTCCTCTCCCTTCCCTTCACCCTGTGCCTCGAGAGTGACCCAGCTGGGCCCTGTGGCCACCAAGGCGATGGCGATGGGGCCCCGCGCCCAGCTGCCTTCGTCTCCCGCCCAAAGGGACTTCTACTGGCTCCGCTCTTTCATAGCAGGATGTAAATACGGAGCAGCCCTCTACGCCGCGAAGGGGGTGGCAATTGTTGGCCAGGCACAGTCTCTGTGGGGATCAGCTGGCTGCCTTTCTGCCTTTCCCACAGGGTCTGAGCAGTGACCCCATGTTGGACCTGGCTTTGGACACCACGCTCTCTCCTTCCATTGGTGGGAATGTTAAATAGAGGACTTTTGCATGCCGGGCTTGTGTGGCACCAGCCGCCCGGAGATCCCATTATGCACTCGACGCAGTTTTAGGTAGATCTTGATTCCATTAAAGTAGATGCCGCTTAAAGATACGCGGCTTTTTGCTTCTTCACGGTTCAACTGAGGGCCGAGGCAAGGCTTGCTTTCTAAAGAAGAAACCTTGGCCATTTCCGTGCTAGACTGTTGTTATAGTGCTATTATTCCACTTTCAACACCCTATGGAGAATGAATGAAAGACTGCATCTGGTGAGATTTATAAAAATGTATTGAGGTAGCAGACATTTTTTCAGTGATTTACAAGCTCTGTAGTGTAGAGAGCTGCATATTTGGAAGAAGCAAGAGCCTCCTGAAGATTGTCTGGTTGCTGAATCACAGTTTTCAGAAGAGTGGCCCTGTAACACTGTGTATTGTTTAGCCCACAAGACTTGGTGTTGTTTTCACTTGCCTAGAAATTGTTAAGTTTTTCACACTTTGGAGGAGAGATTAAGAAATTCAGAAATCCTTTTCATAGGTTAGGGGATTTTTTGGAAATCACAGAGAACATGCAATCTGTTTTAAGTGCTGCATATCTGATCCAATGGCATACTTCTGTATGCAGTGGCCATGGATACTTTGCTCCCCTTCCTCTCCACCTGTAGTCTTCCATAGCCTCATAAAAATCTGCTTCAGTGGTTTTCCCTGCCCTTTGGGTGGATTTTTGTGATGCACAGGGAGTCTGCAGCCATAGGAAGCCATTGCATGGGAGTCTGCAGTCATAGGAAGCCATTGATGTGAATACTGCCCCCTTGTGATAGTAACAGGTATGTAAAAAAAACAAAACAATTTCATTTATTTGTAATTAGAAATAAATATTTCACAATATATAATTACATATTGTTTTTGTGATTAATCACTATGCTTTAATTATGTTCAATTTGTAATAATGAATAATCTGCATATCAGATATTTACATTACGATTCACAACAGGGGTCACCACAACATGAGGAACTATATTAAAGGGTCACGGCATTAGGAAGGTTGAGAACCATTGGCCTAAGATATCATCATGTACTAGGGACAGGGTCTGTTCAGTAGTCATCTTTATTTGGGGAGTCTTTCCCCAAATAGGTACATATTTCCCCATCTTCATCTGTTTACCATAAGAGTTTATCTGATTCAAACCACATACCACTCAAAGTTTTGGGAGCTGGGTCCTAAATTGCTCCCAGTTTCTTCTCTTCTTTTCTTTCATTTGTGTAGGTTGACTCTTTCTTTCTTTCTTTCTTTCTTTCTTTCTTTCTTTCTTTCTTCCTTCCTTCCTTCCTTCCTTCCTTCCTTCCTTCCTTCCTTCCTTCCTTCCTTCCTTAGTACGCTTTATGTCTTTAATTATCTTTTGTAGCTGTCCTGGAGGACTTTGCCCTAAAATGTGGCAACTTAGTA
The DNA here is from genome assembly GCA_948474755.1 of Ctenosaura bakeri. Taxonomy (NCBI): domain Eukaryota; kingdom Metazoa; phylum Chordata; class Lepidosauria; order Squamata; family Iguanidae; genus Ctenosaura; species Ctenosaura bakeri. The sequence continues at coordinate 248,299 of CAOLHI010002332.1, forward strand.
TTTAACCTTTAAAAAAAAATCAGCTGTATGTTTTCCATGCATCTGTCCACAATGGTTGATAATATCCATTTTACCATGTGGCAGGGCATTAAAGGAAGGGCTGGTGATTTCAAGAATTTTAGTGATATCAAGATTCTCATTGAAATTATCCGTTTCAGTCCTCCTGAGACTCATTGTGAGGTAAAGTACACCCAGAATCAGGAATCTGTCTAACTGCAAGGCTTGTGATATACAAAACCATGCATATATTTTACAAACATGAAGGCTACAAATGCACAATGAAGTTCAAAAGAATGCACATGTGTACTTTGGTCAGTATGGATTTTGTACGCAAGTGTATACATTTGGAAAAATGGCATAAAGAACTGTAGTATTAAGAAAGGGTTTGGGACATGTAAGGACTGTCTGGTTGTTTTCTGATAGTCAGACACATAACAGTAACATACTGATAATCAGACCCATGACAATAACATTTTGATTGTCAGACACATGATGACAAGGATGATGAAGTTCCTGAGGATGCCTATATTGTTGTGTATCTGGAAAATAGCCAGATGTTCCTTGGATGCCTCTTGCCATCTTCCAGCCATTGTATGACTATCTTGGAGGAGCAGGGAGCAGCAGGAAAATGTGAAATCTTTGGGAGAAGCTTGGTTGTTGCAGAGGAATATCATGAACTCCTCTTTCCATGACAACAACAAAGACATAACACAGGCGTAGGCTGGACTTGTGTCTGTGGATCTCACTAACAGGATGCAAGCCAAAGTCTTTTAACCTGATACAATGAAAGAAAAGGGTAGGAATGTAGGAAAAGTTTGAAGAAATGCAGTGAAATCAAGACAGAGAGATCTTCACATCCCTAAACAGGTGGCCACACAAGTGGTGGACCTTTCAGTGGGATGAAGTTTTTTTAAAACAATCTTCCAAAGCTTTGGGACGTTGGACCATGATCCCTTTTAAAGTAACGTGAAAAGCAGAAAATGCTTAGACATCATCTATCAAGGAAGCTGCTGTTCTCTAAGTGGCCTATTTATCTCCCAATTTGACTTCTTAAACTGATAAAATTGTCAGATGTGGTGGGGGATTCATCTTAAAAATCCCACTCAGACTCCTTCAAAAAACTTGCTCTAAAGTAAAAGGGAATTGCAATAAGATATCTTGCCAGAGGGACTGATTTATAATATCTGGCGAAGAGAACTGCAACCATTTCTCTTCTCAAGTTATTCAACAGGCTGAATCTGAAAGGTTTTAAAGTTTAAACTTCTGGATTGGTCACTTGGAAAATGTTCCATATATTATTCTATGGCTTCAGGGATGTTGTTGTGCTCCCCCGAGATGGTGGAATTCATCAGCCTAAATCTAGTCCAGCTACTAGATGCAGGAGGCCGACAGTTTCTGAGTTACATTAGGAGACTCCAGCAGGTTTGTTGCTCTACACGGATGATTGATGAAAAAAAAGATGCATACTTCATTGGGAGGAGAAAGAATTTTCTTACAGTTTCTTAATGCTCTCCTCATACATTGAAGTGAGCACTAAGTGTGTATGAATCACATTTTAATGCAACTGACAGAGATTAGTTACTGGGACTGATTGCTGCTTCTTGTCCAAAGTACAGATTAATGTGGCATGGACATCATACCAAGTCACATCTGGTGGCTTCCAAGGCCATTTCCGCATGAGGCTGTTATAGCGCTATGATTCCACTTTCAACATCCTATGGAATCCTGGGGTTTGCAGTTTCAGGAGGGGCCGGCCAGCTGGCCAAATTTTAAGTCAGGGGCAATGAACTGTGGAAGGCTAGGGAGACTCATTAGCCCCACAGGAGACCTTGGAGGATGGCACCCTGACCCAACCCCCATAAAAAATAACTTTATACCCTCAAATGCCCACACACCCCTTAGAGTGTGCTGGAGTGCCTTGTTCTTAGGCTCCCCACAGGAACATATTATGTCCCAAAGAGTTCTAGTTTAACAAAAGGAAATGAGCAAAAGTCATTTCCTGTTTACTTCCTGTTTTTCTTAAAACAGGCCTCTACTGAGACTAAAATGTCCAAGAGGGCACAAAAAACTTGACAAAAGTGTCCCTATGCTATCTAGAGGGCATTTGGGGGCACAAAATTACAAAAAAATGGGGTTTTTTACAGTGGGGCTGAGGGTGCATAAAAGCAGCCCAGGAAGCAGTGTGGACTCTACACACTGCACTTTGTCCCTCCCTCACCTTAAAGAAAATAGCCAAGATGCACCACCCAAAACAGTTTCATTCCGTTGAATGATTTCTTTAGAGTTTAGAGTAAAACTCAGAATGGCTTCACCATCCCTCTGACATGGAAATCATCACTGATCAAAGCCCTCTGCCATGTAGTCCAGTTTCTTATGTCCTTCCCATTAAGCCACATGTCAGCTCTGTTCTTAGTCTTAAGGTTAGCTATTCAGTGAAGTTCAGAATAGGTTGACCCAACCTATACGCTACCATGTAGGATTATAGAAATGGGATATGACCTGAATCCTACACTTGCATCCTTTTTCCTATTCATATGGTTTCACATTTTCTTTCCCCCACCCCCATAGTGGTTGCCTTCACTTTGCAGTCACGGGGAGCAGCGGTGCATGAGCATAACTGTGGCACAAGAGGTTGCACATTTTCATCCAGTCTGTAACTTTTTGTGCTGTATTCATCATTGCAGTGGAATTTATATGCCGAACCCACCAATCAGATATTTGCGCCCAACAAGCCTTCTATAAATATGGCCCTTTCTGCAAGACAACGCTCTCGCACATCATCCCGTCACAATCCCAGCAGCGTCTCTGCCTGGATGGAAGTGTGTCCCCAGCGCACCTCTCCACCCCTGGCCAGCTGCCTGTAGAAGGGAGCAGGAGGGACACGCCCCTTCCTTCCACACTCCTATGCTGCAATGTGGAAGGAAGTGGGTGATCTCACTTCTGGCCCTTCTGCATGGCCAGCTGTGATGGAAGGATTGCATGATCAAGGATCATTGACATAATTTTTCCATCAATGATATACCCCACGATCGTGCCAGCTGGTGACTCAAGAAGGGCAGGAGTGTGACATTATCATGAGCAAGCATCATTGGAGTCCCACTCCTTTTGCATCCCCATGCCAGGAGGATACCATTCTGTAGAAAGGGCCTATTTCTCAACTGTACAGAGGTGGCTAGGAATAGAAATTGCAAATAGAATTGATATCAAGGAAGAATGATATGCTATGTGAACAGTATTTCCCCTCTCATTGGATCCACAAAAAAAATGTGAATATGATGTTGGTTTCAATACACTGCACTACTTTAGAATACAATTGCCACTACAAATTACACATTGGTACCACATAACAAGACCTTGGCCCTTTCCGCATCCTACCTTTTCTCAGCGCTGGGGTGCAGTGTTCATGCGAGCAGCCTCTTGTGAGAGGCCCTTGTGTCCAGGTTTCTTCAGCTCTGCATGAGCTTCCTGCTTGCTCAAGAACCCCACCTCTTCCTTTCGCAGTGCAGCCTGGGATCTTCCCAGGCTGCACTGAGACAGGAAGCGCGACTGGCCCAGCTCCCGAGGCTCTGCACACAAGGTAAGTGCATGCAGGGCCTGGGAGCAATGCACAATTACGCACCATTTTCAGCTTAAAGTATAAAATGACAAAGTGCATGAGTGGTCCCTGCCAGGCCCTGGAGCGTCACTCAAATGTGAGTGCATCATGTGGACCGCTCCTCACATTTACGCAACACTCGAGAGGCCCTTTGGCATGGAAAATGCCGTGCAAAAAGGGCCTAAGAGCTTACATTGTCAGATATGCCACCTTTATGTATAGTTACCTTGCAATGTATACTGCAATACAGTGCAAATGCTGTGTTACTCAACAAGATGTGATTTTCACCATGCAAGTCTACTCTTGGGCCTTGTGTCCTTAGAACTAGCCCAAGGTATTTTGCTTTCTGAAGCAGAACAAAAAACATCCGTCCCTCATCCAAGTCCAGATGCATAGCACCCAAAGCCAGACATCTTATTTTGGTGCTTGAGAGAGAGAAAAATGTCTTAAGTATCTTTCCCCACCTTTGGCAGTAAAAAGGAAGGAAGGAAGGAAGGAAGGAAGGAAGGAAGGAAGGAAGGAAGGAAGGAAGGAAGGAAGGAAGGAAGGAAGGAAAAAAGAAGAAAATAATACCAGAGCAAATAAAGATACAACAACAACCCAGCCAAAAACACTGGGAATCAGAAGTCCTTGCTAATTTATTGTGAATCTCCTAGAGATATACCACAATACTCTATTCTATTTTTTGCTTACCTCTAATATATATGCTGGAATACAATTATCACCCAATTCCTAACCTGTATAATCTATGATCAGGTAGAGAACAGAGTACATTTTGAAATGCACAGGGAACATTCAAAGGGAGGAACATTCCTGAATTTGAATTTTTTAAAAAGCTTTTCTCAGGTCTCATCTGTTAGGCTACTAAAGAGACTTTTCTGGTTCCTACTACACCATTAATATCACCCTCTATTTATGCTTTTGGACAGTCAGCGATACCCTAACATTTCATCTTCGGGAAACTTTAAGTAGGGTTGACTTTATTCCTTGAGAAATGGATCATTTCAGCTCTAACCGCAGCCCATCTGAAGGAGAAATCTTATTAGAGTCAATTGTCTCATGGTGTACCCATATTAGGAATATGTGTGATGCATTAGGCAGAGCCAGAAAATGTTATTTTTGAACAGTTAAACCAAAATAGTTTTTGAGAATTTTTTTTAAAGGCAGATAAATTGTTTTTTTAATAATGGAAGAAAAAAACACTGTTCTTGTGCTATGAAGCAAATATACTCTGCAGCATGCAGTCATTTTCTAAAAAGCTTTTTACCCGTCGTCGTTCTAATTAGCTGAAAATTGAAGGCATGCTCTTTAGTCATATTATTAAGTTGTAATGGAACAAAAGAGGTAACTGTGGGTAACTGTAAAGTCATTAACAACTTGAAAGAATTCCTATAAAAGGCTTCCAAGTCCTTCAGCAAACAGTTTCTCTTCTTTAGGTAGTGTTTTATTATCTAATAAGCAGAACATTGGAAGACCAATAGGATCGTCAACTGTGTGTACATACAGGACTATAATAAAAGTGACACTAGTCATTAATAAGGGTGGCAGTACACCAAGTAGGGAAAAGAGGAACCAACTACAGTCTCCTATTGACAGTGATTCAAACGGAATAGCATGGATTGCACATCATGAGCCATCTCTTAAGTATTTGAACAGAGAGGAGTGAGAATTTAATTCCAGCTCCTTTTTCATAAGGCATTTCCCAGTTTTGCAAATGTCTTCATAATTGAGACGGAAAGACATGGAAACTTATAAAATTAGCTTTGGGAGAAACTAAAACTGTCCATTCAGGCCTAGGGCTTTGAGTAGTTAGAAGTCTGGGCTTGAATCTCTTTATAACCAACCATGGCCCTTTTCACATGGCATTTTCCCTGTGAAAGAGGGCCTGGAGCATCATGCGATCATGAGGAGTGATCTGCATGATGCACTCATAATCACATGGTGCTCCAGGGGCCAGCAGACGCTGATCCTGCATCTTTTCATTTTCGGCTTCTAGCCGAAAATGGTGCACGATCGCGCATTGCTACCAGGCCCCACATGCACTTACCTGGCATGCAGAGCCTCCGAAGCTGCACCGGTCGTGCTTCCTGCCCCAGCACAGCCTGGGAAACTCACAGGCTGCGCTGCAGAAAGAAGAGGTGGGGCTCTCTCACACGAGCAGGCAGCTCGTGCAGAGCTGAAGGAGCCCAGACACAAGAGCTTCTCGCCGGAGGCTGCTCGCGTGATCCCCGCACCCCAGCGCCGGAAGACGGTAAGGTGCAGAAAGGGCCTAGGACAAGGAGCAGTGGATTCTAGCTGCAGGAAAAGAGATTTCACCTGAACCTCAGAAAGAACCTCCTGACAGTCAGAGCTGTCCGGCAGTGGAATATGCTGCCTTGGAGTGTGGTGGAGTCTCCTCCTTTGGAGGTTTTTAATCAGAGGCTGGATGGTCATCTGTTGGGAATGCTTTCATGAGTGTTCCTGCATAGCAGGGGGTTGGACTCAATGGCCCCTGTGGTATCTACCAAGTCTATGATTCTGTGATTCTATATCTGGAAAATGAGATTTTGGCCAAGAGAAAGAACCTTAATTCAACTCTCCCAGCTTTGCCTTCTCCTGCATTCTGTTAAAAAAACTCAACTTCTTTCTACCCTGAACAGGAAGAAATTTGTCATTTTTGAGGAAATTCTTATTAAAAACAAACTGAAATAAAATTCTTTCCTGTTTGCAAAGTCATAGCTCTTTCACTGCATAGAGGAGAAGACCTTGAAAGATGCACTTGTCATAAACATTTTATTGTCTTGGTTGAAACCTCTTCTAGCCTGACAGGTTCCAAGTAAAAATGCTTTGAAATAATACCAGCTTATGAAGCACACAATTCCACATGCATGTGCACACATTGAAACTTCTGTTTATATATCCACAAGGATGCTTTAAAATGTACTACTCATGTCATGTGTGTTGGAGGAGCTGGAGATACTGTTAGAGTGAGAGTTTCATAGATGTGGATAGCAAAACAAGACCAGACCTCAGGTCTTGGCCATCCATCAAAACTCTCTTAAGTTTTCCTTTTCCATGTGAACACTAGTCACACAAGTCCTCCTGCATCTATGATACATACATAAACCAAAGTTATTCCTTCTTCTCTGTTGATGGAAAGTGTTGACTATCCTAAAATTAAGAAGTAAAGTCTATATTAACAGAAGTCCAGTAACAAAATGTTCAAAGGAAGGTTAATTATCAATTAATTAAATAATTTATGTAGCCATGCCTACCTATCTGCCTCACCGTTCAACAAAAGTAAAGTCCTGATGGTTGTTTTACTTAAGAGTCTTCTGCACACTATAGCTTGGGGTGAACAAGTACAGAGGGTATGACAGCCATTTTTTGTTACTTCTATTTTTGACATCATTTGGATACTTTTCATGCTTTGGGAGGGAGTATTTGGAGGTTTGGCACATTCCTTCAGGGGTGACTTTTTGCTAATTTGGGGAAGATTTTCCTCTCTGCCTCTCACCACCAGTTGATGGCCTAGGGGTTGAGAGAGCTTTGGGAGATCTGGGAAAGCATAAAAGAGGCTCTGGAAATCATATCTGCCCCACAGGCTGTAATTTTCCTGCTCCTCTTGTGGATTGAAAACCACATAGGGTCTTCATTGATAACCTTACTGGGCACAGAGATCTTTTTTTAAAAAAAAACAGATTCCCTCCATGCTAGAGGACAAGGTGCATAGAAATACTACAAAATCATGCTCAATATATTCCAAGGGCTCAAAGAAGACATGGCTGAGCACTCCAAATATATAGGTTGAGCAGTGGGATGTGGTCCTCAAGGTGGGAAAAATAAAAACCTAGAAAAATCCTTATGCAGTTGGACAGCTTGGAAAATACCTGTTTCTTCCTGTTGCCCTCCAGCACATGTATACATCCTTAAGATGGTAATGGAAAATGACAGTAAATGTGCATGATAACAGAGCCTTCCCCTCCCCACCCCCATTGTGTGCTTGCTAACAGCACGTTAGAGCACAGGAGCCTTTTCACGCTACAAAGTTTATTACTAAACTTTGAGAATCACTACCACAAGATACAGTGATGGCCACAAACCTGAATGGCTTAAGGTTACTCATGGCTGCAAGTCACAAAGGCCATGAAACACTTCCAGTGTCAGTGTGCCTCTCAATGCCAGTTGCTGGAGAACATGATTGGGAATGTGCTATCCTGGTCTTTCATGTGCTGGGGCCTTTTCAGACTACACGGTTCTATCACTATAATTCCACTTTACCAGCCATGGCAGCGTCCTATGGAATCCTGGGACTTTCTGTTTGGTAAAAGGCATCAGAGAAGCTCTCTGGCTAAGGATTGTGAATGCCCCTCCCTCTACAGCCAAGTCCAAAATTACACAGGATGTTAACATGGCAGTTAAAGTGGAATCATAGGCCCTTTCCAAAGGACATTGTCGTTCTGCACTGGGGACAGGAGAAGGATAGCACCCAGACAACAGTTCTGCGTGAAGCTGTCCAGGTCCTGTCGTTCTCCCATCCCAAGGCAGCACAATCTTGGCCAATGACCAGCAATCACACAGCCCTCCCACTGCCTGCCTACACTTAGCTGGTGTAAAGAGGTTCTGGAAGCACAATGGCCGCACTTCCTGCCCCAGTGCAACCTGGGACAGTACCCGGCTCTGGTGCGAAAGGAAGAGGAGGTATCATCGCTTTTCCTCCATTTGTGAAGGCAGCCAGTGTGGAGGGGAGTTCTCCTGTCACTCTCCCCTCCTGACAAAACAACACTGGCACCCACACTGAATGCCTTTGCAACACGATAAGCTGTGGAAAGGGCCATAGTGTTGTATTTGTGTTATGTGAATGGCCCCTTGGAAAAAAAATGGGAGATGCTGTTCTTCCACCAGCTCCACCTTTAGTTAGGTGAAAGTAACAGCATGGATTCCTACTCTCATATGCAATACAGACCAGAGTCATAGGCCCTTTTCGCATGGCATTTTCCATGCGAAAGAGTCCTTGAGCATCACACAAATGTGAGGAGTGGTCCACATGACACACTCACATTTGCACGATGCTCCAGGGCCTGGCAGGCACCTCTCGCACACTTTTTCATTTTCAGCTTTAAGTCGAAAATGGTGTATGGTCATGCATTGCTCCCAGGCCCCATGTGCACTTACCTTGCGTGCAGAGCCTTTGGAGCCAGGCCAGTGGCGCTTCCTGTCTCAATGTCCCAGTGTTCCTGTCCCTGTCCCAGGCTGCACTGTGAAAGGAAGTGGTGGGGTTCTTGCACGAGCAGGAAGTTCATGCAGAGCTGAAGAAACCTAGACTCAAGGACCTCTCACAAGAGGCTGCTCACGCGAGCACCACACCCCAGTGCCAAGAAAAGGTAGGATGCAGAAAGGGCCTTAGTTGCACACTGGGATGTTGATTGGATGGACAGCCACCTTGCTACCTGGGCCAAAGCCTGGAAGTTGTTCCTCTTCCCTGTGTTATCACCTGTGGATTTGCTACAGCACAAACATAACGTTAGGACCACATCACTAAAGCACACAGTTACTGCTTTTCAGGAGAAGGGGAAGGGGAGAGAGAAAAAACAGGCTCTTTGCCTACCCATTAACTTTTTTTCTGCTTTCCTCCCTGTTCCTGTCTTTTTTGTTGAAGTCTGGAAGACCACACGAAAGACTGCATGGCAGAGCATGAAAGGAACATTCTGATAAGAGCTTCACATTGTGACCTGGAGAAAGTGAGGCTGAACGTAAAACAAGAAAAGAGAGATCATAATGACAGATTTTATTTTGTCACTAAGAGTCCCTTGAAGTTGCTCATTAATCTTTAGACAAATCTGCCATGTTAAAAGCACAGCTTTGGAATAATAAAATGTCGCCAAGCAAAGAACAGGAAGAAAGTTGAGCTTTTCAGAAAATGATCTTTGGGGGCAAGCCTGAGATGTATTGCTGCCTGAAGCAGAGTAACAAACTGTACCATTCCCTCTACAAAGTTATGCTACATATTATCCAAAGCCAGGTAATGCGATAATACTGATTTAATAACTAACAGTTTACTCACTTTTCATGATGCCCAAAGTATGGTACCTCAGATAGTTGCTTCAGTCTGTCTAATAGTGGAGCTGGGCCTTTGTAGTAAAGATTTGCACCCAATAGATGGTTGGGTTATATATTCCAGCTGCTGGTATACAGCAAGTCTTTCTTATGGTGAGGTCCGTGGATAAGCAAGACTCAAATAGTCCAGTGTTAGGTCTGAATGTAAATTTAGTCTTTAGAACAATACATTTTTGGAAATGTAATCAATCAGACTAATGCCAATACCTGACAAGAGAACTTCTTGTTATTTTTTATATGCTTGTTATTTTAACCTTTTCCTTTATATGCTTCCCTTTTCATCTACATCGTACTATTTAGTTTTTGTTTGGGTATTAGTGGTTCATAGTGCCTTATTGTTACCCTGATTTCTGGGGTCCCCTGGGGGACACCTCAATGTGCTCCACGTGATGAGGAATGGAAACTAGTCAGAGCATGAGCTGTAGCAATGTAAGAGGCAGGGTAACCTAGCGGGGTCTTTTTACCCAGTGTCCACAGGGTCAGGTCAAGCCAAAAACCAAACCAAAATGTCCAATAAATGATTTTATTACTTGTAAGTCTCACACACCAACGCGCTCTCGCACACCCACACCCAAGAGCTTGTCAAGAAGAAAAGAGAGGAAATCGGACAGGAGGAGCAGTGAAAGGGGAGTGGTGGGGTAATACTGCACCTTGTCCTGAAATCTGGGGTCCAAGAAGGCAGTGAAATAGTGGGACTCAGCGTGGAAGGGGCTGAGGGGATTGCTCGGCAGATGGAGCGACGGTCAGTTGGGAAGACCAGGAGAGATCCAAAGAGGCACTCAAAATTGGGGACTATTTGTAGGGGAAAAGTACCTGGAGGACTAATCCTTTCCTGGGGAGAACAATGGGAGTTTCAGTGGGCACAAAGTTTCACACTGGTAATTTCCTTTGTGTGATGGGATTATTGGGTGTTGCTACAGTCTCCAGACCTTTAGCAGAGTGTTGTGGTGTGACTTTTAGTCCCCACTTGATGGGATATTTGCGCAACCTGGGGCAGACACGTTAATCCCTTCAACTTGGTGTCTCGGGGCGGAGGACCTTTTGTTTAGTGTGGATTTGTTTCTCTTGAGGTTTTCCTGGGGCTACGTGATGGGAATTTTACTGGTCTGACCTTGTTTTGGTCTTTCAGCCATGCCTGCCTACGTGTTCCTTCAGGGAACCTCTTATGGCACAGAGAACTATATTTTAATATCAAAATTGTAGACCCCAGAATAGGGTTTCTTCACCAAAGCAACATGATACTTTTTCTTTGTTTTTATCACCCACCCATTATCTCTGCATTTCCAGTCAGATGGTCAAAATTCTTCATTCTACAGTTTTGATAAGACAAGAGAAAAAAATAAATGGTTGAGGGCAGGTTTCTTTTGGGTGTTCTCCTTTACCTCCCCAAAGACTTCTTTCAGAGTGGCTCCCTTATGTAACCACATGAAAGCGCTATTGGAGACTTTTAAGCAGTACAGTGTTTCCTGTGGGAACTATTTACTGGTGATATTGCCTTGAGAATCAACACACACAAACCACAATAGTGTAGAAGCTGTCTGTTTTTATGTAACAACAATAAATGTTAGCTTTGCTCAAGATGGGTGGGCATCTCCTGGGATAACATCCTGAGAGATACACAAGATATAAAGTACAATGGACAGAGTGTGCTCATGCTCTCTCTCTGTCTCCCTCTCGCTTTTTTCTCTCTCTATATATATATATGTGTGTGTGTGTGTGTGTGTGTGTGTGTGTGTGTGTGTATATGTATCCACAGAAAGTAGCTTCATCAACACTTTTGAAATAGCCAAGCTAGGTGAAATCACATCATGGAGAAGTATTGTGTATATGCATATACACATACACACACCCAAGTGCTCCTTCTTCATGATGTGATCCCACCTAACTTGGCTATTTCAAAACTATCGATGAGACTTTATGTGGATCTTTCCCACTGAAAAGGCACCTTCTTTCTAGGCTGCTGATCAGGAGGGAGAAAGACCAAGTAAAAATTTCCAGCCATTCTTTGGACTGAAATATTCACAAGTATTCTGCAACACTGTGGAATTGTACTTCTGGAATAACTCTCATGAGGCTGGGCTAAAAGGAAGTGAGGAAAGTGACAAATATTCTTCAGTTACAAGGCCATTATGCTATATCAACTTTCCCAATCTGCAAGCCTCTCCAGATGCATCACAATTGGACTACAGCTTCCATGACAGCTTTCAATATGGCAAGCGTGCTGACTAGGTTGATGGGAATTGTAGTCCAACACATATGGAGGAGACTAGACTGGGGAAAGCTGTACTAGATAACCATCAAAATTCAATGGACACAATCTACCAAAAATATTACCAACCACTGTGTAAGATACTAGAATGGTTATGAATGTGGGGAGAACTCTTATTTAGTTGCAAGTGGCCTTTTGTTCAGTTGTTCTGTATGAATGGAGGTGTTTGTACGCATGCATCTGTACTGAAAGGGGTAAACAAACAGAACTGAAAATATGCAATAAGCAAAATGTTTTGGCTTCCACCTTTTTCAGTTGCTAAGGATGAGACTGACCTGCGTCCAAGGTAGCAGTTTAGAATTCATGAAACCATGTGGTGTTAGGGTCTTAAGTCTGTGAATCCAGAAATTCTCCCTTTTGTCCAAAACGCCTGAAGGAGATGGTACCTCATTACCAAACAGGGACAAATAAGAGAGTCTATGATGTTCAGAGCTGAAAGACTTCCCCACTGGTTGCTCCAGGTTCCTGGTCAGGATTGCAGATTTGTGATTCCTGAAGCACATATTCAATTCTGTGGTTGCTTTCCCCTCATACTGCAGATGACATCTTGTATGTCTATATTCAATCACACAAATAAGACTGCAGGGCCAGCAGATGATGTGTTGTTTAATATAAAAAGTTCAGCTCATCACCGCGCTCCTAAAAGTGGCAGTCTGCTTATGATACTTACAGGTGATGCAAACTATAAATACATACACACACACCTTTAAAAAAAGAATGAATGACAATGAAATTTTTAAAAAATGTTAGATTAGACTAACTTTATTTTATGTGTGTACATATGTATGTATGTATGTATTTATTAAAATATTTATATCCCTCCCTATATCAAAGATCTCAGGATGGCTTATTGAAAGCATTAATATAGGTGTTGTGGCATGCCTTCCAGTTGTTTGCAACTCACAGTGACCCTAAGGTGAATCTGTGATGGGGTTTCTTGACAAGGCTTGTTCAGAGGGGATTTTACTTCTGCCTTCCTCTGAAGCTGAGAGAGTATGACTTGCCCAAGGTTACCCAGTGGGTTTTTATGGCCAAGCAAGGATTTGAATCCTGATCCCCAGAATCAGAATCCAAGGGTCAAATCAAGCGGGCACCAAGCTGACTTGTATTAAAACAAGTTATACAACTTAAAACAATAATTAAATAAACCAAAAATACTAAAATTCATTCATAAGATAAATAGATTTTAAAAGTGTTTAAAACTATGTACACCATATTTGAGAAGACATACTGAGGCCCAGAAGCTTTGATGAGCAGCCAGAGTTTAATTTGGTATCTAAATGATATGAGCTGTTGATGCAGTGAAGTCTCAGTGGCAGGGGCGGGCATCCCACAACTGGCACGCCACAGCTTTAGATTAACTTTAAAATATTAATATAATATTTCTTACGTTTTGGCTTCCTTTCCTCTTTTTTGACACTTGACTTTGCTGCATAATATACAACACACGCCCATTTGAGATCCGGAAACTATGGCTCTTCAGATGCTATTCAAATCCAGATCCATCATCCCAACCAGTATGGTGGGTAGTTCTAAATTTTAGACTGTGCAGGATTTTGATATGTGATATACAAATTCTACAAATTCATAGCTGACCCCCCCCCAAAAGGTTAGTTTGTTGTTGGTGCTGGGTGACTTCAAGCCATTTCTGAATTATAGAGACCCTAAGGTGAGCCAATCAGAGGGTTTTCTGGGTCTCAGGTTGTGTGACATGCCCAATCAGTTTCCATGGCTGAACGGGGAATTGAATCCTGATGTCCAGGGTCATAGTCCAATGTTCAAGCCACTACACCATGCTGGTTCTCTAGTTAGTTTACTCATACCTAAACCATACTATCTTCATTGGAAGTTCCCTCTCAGTTAAATCCACACAGGAAGGCACTGTAATTCATGTATAATGGGGTGGAAATTATGTGGCCCTCTAGATGCCATTGTGGACTGCAGTTCCTAGCATTTCTCACCATTGAGTATGTTGGCTTGGTCTGACTGGAATTGTTCTCCAAACGATACCTGGAGGGCCACACAATCTCCACCAATGATTTGTACCAGCGAGGAACAATATTGACAACACAAATGATTTAGCGTAAGGTGACTCGGCAGACGTGAAGCCCCTACAGATGGCAGCCACCCGCCATTCCATCTTCCAAAAGGAAATCTGATTAATGAGGAGAAAGTAACAGAGAAGTCACAACATGTCTTACAAAAACTGAATTAGTAAGAGAGTGTTTGTTCTGTTGCTCCAGAGATCAGGCAGGAAAGGGAACTTGTCAATCTGATTTGTTCAGGCAAAGAAAGTTCAGCATGTCTTGTCATTTTGTCAAGATTTTGCTAGGTTTTTTTTTTTCCGGAGTTATGGGGTTTTGTTTTCTTTTTATATCAGAGTCATTCAAGCCGTGCACTCTCCATACGTAAAGAGTCTCTTTTTTTTCCTGAAGACTAAATATAAAATGGCAAATGACATGATAGCACTGCCAGGCATGTCAAGCAGTGGAAGAAATACTAAAACAAAGATACTGGCTGAGATCCAAGGAGCTTCTTCAGCTGGTTGTCTTCCACTCACAGGAGAGTGTTTCATTTATTCAAGCCGCTTGCAGGAGAAACTTACGACAGTGAAATAAAGCTAAATCTAAAGATTTTGCTCCAGATATGCAAACATTTCACACCAGTCAACTCTATAGTTGTGTTAAGTGGGGGAAGAGTACTCTTGCACCATCCCATTTGTTCCTCTTCTCTAAGCAGGGTCAGAATCTCTCTGGCATGAGCTTGGAGAAAGACAGTGAACATGGCTGACAACACTTTGGGGTTATTCTAAGGGCGACAGTTTGGCATGAAGTCTGAACTGGTACTCTTCTGGCTCCACTGAGGCTATCATCTGCCACACATCACATTTAAGGGTCTTTTCACACTACACAGGTATAGCACTATGATTCCCCTGTAACTGTTATAGCTGCATCCTAAGGAATCCTGGACTTTGTAGTTTGGTCAGAAGCACTAGAAGAGCTCCTTGACAGAGGATTCTAAAAGTACCTCTCTAAACTACCAATCCCAGGATTCCATAGGAGGTAGCCATGGCAATTAAAGAGAAATCATACCTGTGTAGTGTGAAAGAGTCTTAAATTAAATGTGCCTAGTACATCCATCTACAACCCAGTTGGCTGTAGATATACAACATAACAAATATTTTCACCACACAGAGACAACTTATTCTGCATCTGAAATTACAACCCTTCAGCATCCTCTCTCTCTCTCTCTCTCTCTCGATCTGAAAAAAAAACTATATCAAAATCTCTTTCCATAAAGCTATACTGTATAAAACAATATATAAAACAAAATATTAATTCACCATCTCTAGAAATACTGACAATACAGTCTTCGGGTTAAAGTTACTTTAGCAGGAAGATTGGCCTTTATAAAGAAACTATGCCTTTATTAAGACTTTTGCTTTTCCAATAAAGCAATATAGTTGTGCATGAGTCACTGGAGTCAGTTACATGTCACAGTGTAAAGTTCAAAAAAATGGAATTAACATACACACAATGTAATTATATCATTTACAAACATATGAAATAATCATGGAATGAGAATGACCAGTTATAGGAGTTCTCAGAAGCTCTTGCATAAGTAAACAATGCACAACCACCATATTGCACAACCACATGGGTAGGATGGGCCATAAACCTGCATGAGTAGGAGACACTTGATATTAACAATTCTCTGTCATTGTGTCAGCTTCATAAAAGGCATCTGCCGCTTCTTTGGGTAGCAGAAGTGGCAAGCTGAGGCTGCCTCTCTCAACATTTCAGGCAACCTGACTTTATATATAGGTTCATCAGACAGTAGAGATATAAATACCTGTCAGTCTCAATTTCATTCTTTCTCCAAATCCTATCTGCACTTTCTTTCCATCTTTCTTTCATATCAGGTGGCAAGGTTTGGTGTTACTGAGTTTTGCATGAAATTTGCACACTTTTTAACATATTGTTCCTTAAGTGCGCATTTCTTTGTGCATTCTACCAAAATTATGCACATTTCCCCATCAACTAGAAAATATCTGTGCATATTTATACCATTGTGTATCTCTATCCATTTGCTTTATATATTGTTCACATTATTGTGTCTGCACTTTAGTCCTATGCTCTAAACCAAGGTCTACAAGGAAAAGAGAACTTTTGGGATGTTCAAATCATCCTGAGTTCAGCATGAATTCAATTTCTAGGGCCCTGGTGGCATAGTGGTTAAATGCCGTTACTGCAGCCACAATATTGTGAGTTCAATCCCGCAGAGCTCCAGGTTGACTCAGTCTTCTCTCCTTCCATAGACCAGTAAAATGAGTACCCAGCTGTTGGTGCAATTAGCCAAAAACATTATAAACTGCTTAGGGAGTGCTTAGCACTGATAATGGTATAGAAATGTAACTCCTATAGCTATTGCTATTCTAGTGCTGTTCTACGTGTGATTTTTTAGTCTCCCCAGTCATTCCAGTAGTGGTAGGCTGTAAAAACATCTGTTTTTCAATAAATTAAAGAATGAGGTGAGAGCTTGAAACACCATGAAGCAAATCAGATTTCGTCATGACTGCAGACAGCCTGGAACATGGACTGGCGGGATTTTTTTTTTCAGTGCTGCCAAGATTCATTTGACTCCAGCTATCCATGGAGACATTGCAGTGGAAGCCATCTTTCTGCACGGGATTAAAGGTCAGCCCTTGGAAACCTCCCAGGTCAGGAAAGATCAAAGGCTCTTGTTCTAGATCAAAAAGGCTGCCTTGAAGGGAACACAGCACAACAGTTGTTAGGTTGGTGTGAAATACTCAGTTTCAAGGTCTGATTAAAGTAAACACAAAAGAAAATTGTCAAACCCTTCAAAAATGATGCACAGGATAGAAAATATTAACTTTTCAACAAGTGGACATTCTTATTTACCAGCCAGTAGGGAAAAAAAATTATTCTGAATAACAAGCATGTCAATCTACAGGTAATTACAAAATGCAACAGGCAAATTAAAGCAAATACCTCAGAGGCTGTTGCTATGGGAAGTATTTTCCACTAGACACTGCCTAGGAAAATACAATATATATTGTTTCTGTCCATGGGCCTGATTAGTTGCCACATTAATGTACGTTTATGCACTCCTGCTAATCACATCCAGAGCGCTTGTGAAGTAAATAAAAACTCGCTCTGTTCCAACTACTGTTACTGTGCAAAGCATGGCACTAATCAGGCAAGATATCAGGGTAATTAGGGAATAGAAATCACTAGAGACATTGTGCATTATGATTTGTGACTGCTTTATTTTTAAAAGCCTGGGATGAAAATGGCTAATAAATTTCATCAGGAGATAACTTCAGTTTTTATTTTATGCTTAAATGAGGACAAGGCGCACAGGCGGGTGGCATCCATTGCTAGAAATTACTTGCAAACAGTTCTTCGTTGTTTCTTGCATAATGTTGCCCTGAAGCGCCAAATCTGTTTTCCCCAGACAAAAAAAAAAAAGAAGGAAAGAGGGAAAGAGGGGAGGAAAGGGGGAGAAAGGAAGAAAGGAAGGAAGGAAGGAAGGAAGGAAGGAAGGAAGGAAGGAAGGAAGGAAGGAAGGAAGGAAGGAAGGAAGGATTTGAATACTAGAGACAATTAATCAAAGACATGAGTATGGAAAAGCAAAGCTACACAAGGAGTTGCAATTCAGTTATGTCATGACTATGCTAGTTGTCAACCCAGCCATTAGGCAGACTGAAGTAGCTATTTCAAGCAGCAGATTTGGAGTGATATCAGAGGGCAGCAAATTGTAAGGTATTTAATTTCTTATTATGGTATTTTTCCAGCCAGGCTGCCTTGCAAGATGCCATTAGACTATGTTGTTACAACTATGTGGAAAGCGTATGTGCTATTGAAAATTGAAATATAGTTCCAATTCTCAATAGCTCATATAGTATGAACAACTATTGTATTGAAAAAGATCATCAAAACACCCTTGCAAGTTTCAGAGAGTGGTCATCGAGTACATTTTGTAATGCTGACACTGTTTCCAGCATTCACAGACTGTTGTTGTTGTTGTTGTGTTCCTTCAAGTTATTTCCAACTTATGGTGACTCTAAAAGAAATTTATTACTGGATTTTCTGGGACTGATTATGTGTGATGTACCCAAGGTCACCCACTGGGCTTCCATGGCCAAGCAGGGAATCAAAACCTGGGCCCTTTCCACACAAGGCTGGTGAATCTGTTCGTACTGTTTCTTACCAGATTTTCTGGGCTTTCCCTCATTTCCTTCCACACAGCTACTGCATATGTTCCATTCTGATTCAGAGGAATACGAGTTCATGAATCCACACTGCCTCCGCCGTGGCCACTCCTTCCACTCCCCTTACCCTGCCCCGTCAGCTGTGATTGGCTCTTTTTTTTTTTTTTTGGCATGGTTTAGTACGTCATTGTGTACATGCATACATGCGTACGTGCGAAAGTCCATACTACCCCTTGGCCCCTCCCATGAGCCCTCCCTTGACCACCAATTCACATTGGCGCAAATGTATGTGTTTGCGCCTCTGTGAAAGTACAAATCGGATCGATCTGGAAAATCAGAAAACCGATTTCTTCCGGTTTTAAAATAGCACACTTTACCACCACATGGAGGCGCATTTAGTCAGAATTACATGCAGAACAACGGTAAATAAACTAAACCTAGTCCACTCCAACGTGCAGAAGACTGTGGCAAGACGCATTGACCTGCCTTAATAACCATGTGCGGAAAGGGCCCTGGTCTCCAATTGCTCAAATCACTACACCATAACAGCTTTCCAGACTGTACTCAATTTATTATCTGTTTCTCAAGATTCTGTTTTGAGTAAATAAGAGTTGTTTCTCATGTATTGAAATAAAAATGTGTATTGTACTGTGTTGTACTGATAGAGAGTATTTTGGTCTGTATTGTTGTACTGCATTGTTGTATTGATACAGTGTAATTTGTTCAATGGATCTCTTCTAGTTGGAACTAGCAATTGAATTGAGGCTAGCAGATTTAACCAATCTGAAATACTTCAGCATAGTTTGCTCCAAACTTAACTCAAAAGGAAAAGCAACATTTATCAGGTTCATAATGCCATCTTTGAAAGAAACTACACATTGTTCAGTGGTTTTCTTTCAAAAAACATAGGGCAAAGAACTGTATAAAGAAGATATGAGTAAGAAATTTTACAATAAAAATATGAGGAAT
>CAOLHI010002333.1:0-267457 GCA_948474755.1 Ctenosaura bakeri
CGTGTCCTGGCCAGTCCCCCGCTGGCTAACAATAAGGTTGAAGGTTTCCAAATGAACTTTTTTCTATGTTGGTCAGCTATTGCTAGCAAAGATTCATAAAAGAGGTGGGCAACATACACAGTACCACCTGATGACCTACCGGTACTTTGCAATATGATGGGCAACTTGATTCTAAGTTGTAACAACCAGGTCAAAGAAGGAAGAAGAACTCAGTTTAAAATGATAACCCTGTGGCAACTGAAAGACTAATTAAATTTTGTTATTACCACTTCCCAATGGTGGAAATATTCCCGAATTTCATAAATTTCAACTACCCCTTACTGCTATTTTGAAAACCTGGCAACCCTAGTATGACTCTCATGTATTGTTAAGAAGCACTGGTTGCAAGATTTTTTTAAAAAAGGGCTAGGAATTAATTTCAAGCCAAAGAAGAATGTTGACACCTGTTAGACTTTCTGGTTTTTATTTGAATGATGTTCTCAGAGCAAACATTGTTGAGAGTTAAGCTGTCATATTTCACAAGATCATCAGAGCCTGGCCCACTGGAACATCACCAGGGCCCTTTTCGCACGGGCTTTCTGTCGTGCGACAGCCCCGTAAACCTCGCGGGAGTGGGAGCGTCGCTCTGCATGACGCACTCCCACTTCCGCCGGGCTCATGGGGCTGCAGCGGCACGATCACGGGTTTTTTGATTTTCGCCTCGAAGTGAAAATCACCCGCGCTCGCGCAACGCTCCTAGTCCCTGCGCGCACTTACCTCCTGTGCGGAGCGTTGGGGAGGTGGCCGGGTTGCACTTCCTTCCCTCCGCCCCTGCGGAAGGAAGGGGCGGGGCGCTAGCGCGACGGACGCGACAGCCTCCTGCTTGGCGCACGCGGGGGGGACAGACGCGACAGCCTCCTGCTTGACGCACGCGGGGGGGGACGGACGCGACAGCCTCCTGCTTGGCGCGCGCGGGGGGGTGGACGCGCAAGCCTCCTGCTTGGTGCGTGCGGGGGGGCGGACACGCAAGCCGCCTCCTCCTCCGGGAGGCTGCCGCTTCCCCGCTCGTTCCTTCGCCTGCGGAAGGAAGGAGGGAGGAAGCGGCAGCCTCCCGGAGAAGGCTTCTCGCGGGAGCCGCCCTCCCCCGCTCGCCGAGAAGCCTCAATGCGAAAAGGGCCCAGGACTTTCTAGCTTTCAAGTTTTGCTGCTGAAATCTTAGACCAGGGATGCTCCTGACTTGGCAACAGCAAGTTATATTTCTCCCAGCTGTTTCCCAAAGGAGCTTACCATCCACATATACCCTGATGAAGCTAAACAGAAACAACTTGCTCCCATTCCTCCAGGCAAAGAAAAACAGATGAAATGAGGAGAAACCCTGCACCAAAGTGTTGTGAATATTAAAATTTAGCTTTTAACTAGGCCTGATCTCTGCAGTAGGTGTCCTGCAGGGGGCAGCAGTGCTTTCCTCCATCAGCAAATGTTTAATACTGTGTAATAACCACAGAGCTGTCAGAGTAACATGAAGCCCGTGGACTTTTCTTTCTGTCTGTATTCTTCTTTGGCAGGCTAATAAGCCAGAAATCTCCTAAAGCACATGCTTAAAGTGCTACACAATTCTGTTCTTAAAAAGGCCATGTATCCAGGGATACATGTGCACACAGTGTATACAAGAATTCTCTGGATTCTCCTGCCAAAGAGATGGCAGCCAGAGGTATGGAGACTCCCGGGAATAGACTTGCCAGACTGAAAACTGGAGACAGCTCCTGTAACTTTAATGGATGTGTAGAAGAGAGAGTTTCAGCAGGTGCTGCTTGTTACCTGTTTGCACGACAAGCAACACCTGTTGAAAGCCCCTCTTCTACCCCATCATTAAAAGTATAGCAGCTATCTCTCTTTTTCAAACTGGGAGGTAGGATAGGCTTAGCAGAAGTAGCTCTTCTGAAACGTTAAGGCAGAGCTTTCCAGATCTTTCATGTTGGTGACACACTTTTTAGACATGAATCATTTCGCGACACAGTAATTCAGTTTTACTAGCAAACCAGAGGTTAAACGAACTCCTTATAAGAGATAACATACATAGATTAACAAAATGTGTGGGAACACAACATATCTCATGAAAACCTTTCATATGTTTTTAAAAATATATGATTTATAAATAACAACATACATTTGCAAGATTGTAGGTGACACATCTACACATTAATGTGTTGCGGCACACCATTTGGAAAACTCTGTGTTCAGGTGTTACCCCACTGGCATACCCTATCCCGGGAACTATAAATCTGATATCAAATATGCCCACCATGCCAGAGAGGTTGCTCAGATGGGCACGTAGGCAAAGAGGTTGAGCAGCCGAAACTAGGTCAAGACCAAGAAAATTGCCAGTCACGTAGCCCAAGAAGACCTTAGGCTGTACAAATCCACATAAACAAAGGGTCTTCAGCCAAGAGTAGCCAACTTGAGGGGATTATCGGATTTTCCCAAGTTGAGCAACCTTGATTTTGGAAAATCCTCCAAAGCGAGGTCCATCTACATAAACTTACACTGCAACTCTTTGCAACTGCAACCCTGAACACTCACAACCCAGCATAAACCAATCATGCAAACGACCAGCCCATTGTTGTTCCCAGGAGAGGGCCTGCCCTCGATGTATGTTCTGCCTTATAAGTAGTCCTAGTTTTTGAGAGTCTCTTTGGAGAACTCCCTGCCATACTAGCAGACCAGCACTCTGTTAGTGAGTGAGCCCCTCAGCCATCTCTTCACTGAGCTCTGTTCTTCTTGTTGCTTCCCAGACCAAAGACCTCAGGATAGGTACAATATCACCACCTCTACATTCCCTTTGCTATATCTCCTATCCATTTTTCACCTCTTTTCCTCCTCAGTAGGTCTTGTGTGCATGAGTGAGTGAGTGAGTTCATTCATTGGTGCGTGAGAATATATTCATTCAATAAAATCCATTTATTTGGTATATTTGTCTGGCTTTTTGCTTGGTCTGACCCTGTAAAGTTGGGTAAAAGATCCTGCTGGGTTACCCTGCCTCTCATTTTGCTAATGCCAGTACTTCACTAATTTCCCCAACCTTTATAACTTGGAGCAAATCAAGGTATCCCCCACGGACCCCCAGAAGTCAGGAGACAAATGGAATCTTTAACATTTCAGAGATGAAAACCAAGTCACATGCAGGCAAGTAAACATTAGCGTGTGGTCAAGATGGAAAAAATTATTAATGAGGAACAAAAGACGAGCTGGTAGAGATTTCAGTCATTTGCTTTTTTTCTGCATCTATTGGGATGGGCAAGATTCTGTCCCCCTCCTCTCTTTCCTTCCTGCTGAGCTAACTGAATGCAGACTACTTTTGCACTTTGAACTCAGGGCCTTTCTGTACTACACCATTATGGTGCTATTATTCCACTTTCAATGTCCTGTGGCATTCTGGGGTTTGTAATTTACTGAGGCCTAAGAGCTCTCTGGCTGAGAATCCTAAATGCCCCTCTCTAAACTGCAAACCCCAGGTTTCCACAGGATGTTGAAAGTAGAATAATAGTTATAACTATAACAGAGTAGTGCAGAAAGACCCTCAGTTTACAACACTTGAAATCAATTGAAGGGTTTGTAGTTTCCTGAGGCCCAAGAGCTCTCTGGCTGAGAATTCTAAAGGCCTCTCCCTAAACTGCAGTACTGAAGATAGTACTTCAGAGGACGAGTGCAGAAGAAACTATAGGCCTCCTTAAATATACTTGGAAACATGTTGGAATCAGAATAATGCCAGAAAAAGCTGATATAGGAGGAATCCAGCATGAAAAGATGTGCAACTTTGTAGTTTTTGCAGTATCCATGAAATTTCCTTCTGCTGAGTCTTGATTATAGATCCATGTGTCCCAGGCCATTTCCACACGATGTCGCCATACTGCAACAGCAACGGGTTGTTCTCGGTCCAGGAGTCATGTTACCACACAATGTCGTTATTATCCAGCTGCTATCCGTTTCCAAACATTGCAAATCAGCCTTATGTCATTTCCAGAAAAAAACATTAAGAGTGTCCTTTAGTGCTACAATCCCGTCAGCTGTGTCAGTGTGCTTGATAGTGCTTCCTGTCCTCATGGATCCAGGAGTGGGCAGAGTGTGGGCATGCCCAGCTTGCCCCTCCCTTAGTGACTCCCATGGTATGACAAGTTTGGAATCTACTGCCTCTTTGTGTATATTTTAAATTTCTCCTTTGAGGTTTTTTTTAATTTTTTTTAATACATTTTTTAGCATATAGCACAAAATTGCAATAGCATACTGATGTGTCATCAGGTTACAACATGGCTGCAGTACAACGGCTTCCCAAAAAAGCCCCAACCAATCAGGAGCTGTGGGGCAGGGTGAAGGCAGGGTGGGGCTTGGCCAATGATACTGTAGTGCGGAAGGAACACTGGTGGCAATAACGCTGCTCATCCACTTAAGGCAAAAGGGTGCGGAAGAGAGTGTTCCTAACCTGACACTATCACAGAAATGGCAAGGCTGGGATTGTAAGGGAAAAAACCACTATTGAGGTATGGTATGGAAAGCGCCCTAGTCTTGTTCCACTCAAATGACAGAGGCACTCAAAGGCCATTTCTGCACTAGCCTGTTATAGCGCGATGATTCCACTTTCAACATCCTCTGGAATCCTGGGGTTTGCAGTTTCGGGAGGGGCCACCTGGCCCCTCCCAAAACTGCAAACCCCAGGATTCCAGAGGCTGTTGAAAGTGGAATCATCGCGCTATAACAGACTAGTGCGGAAATGGCCAAAGTTTCCAGGTGTTCTAAAGCTGGTCTATGTGAGACCTTTTTAACTAGAAGACCCTTGTTTGGACTTCTTTTTCTGGCCATATGCCTCATGGGAATCTAGTTTCTGGGGTGAGTGGGTTGTGCTACCAAACCCATGCCTCAAACCACTGGGCTTTGCTCTCAATCCCTGCAGTACTGAGGTGTCATCAATACTACTATGGAATTGTTCAATATTCCCTGGCTGACTCGGTCTATTCTGTTTTAATGGGTAGCATTTGCAAAACTGCATCCTTTCATCTGACCTTATCACTTCAGATTTTTGAAAAAGAATTATAGGAGTTTCCCTGAATACTGAAACTCACTTTAGTTGCTCTGGGTTCATTAAATTTACATTTGGCTTCACATTGGGAAACCTGACCTGATATATTGAAGGAACTATGTAGAAAAATAGCAAGTGGTAAATGAAATAATGGAAGCCATTATTATTTGACCTTTGGATGGGATATGGGGAAAAAGACATATTGGAAAGCAACACTTCAAATTAGTTCTGTGTGACTACTTTCAAAGGACTTTTTTTCTTAAAATTTCTGCTTCTTTAACCCCTTTTTAAAAAGCTGCCAGCCCCTAAGAAATGCCATCCATTTTCTGCCCCAGTCTTGCAGCTACCTTTCCAAGCATGTGTGATGACACTTCAATTCTCCCCTTAATCCTCTCCTTTCAAACACATCTTTTCCACAGATACCCTCCAAGTGTCCTGATTTGGTAAGAAAGGTCCTGATTAACCAAACATCGTTCCACTTTTGCAGCTGCTTTTACAATGTCCCAGCTTCTATCTCCTTCTCCCACTTTTCTCCCTTCATCTTCAATTGATTGCAAGTGTTGTAAACTGAGGGCCTTTCTGCACTACTCTGTTATAGTTATAGCTATTATTCCACTTTCAACATCCTGTGGAAACCTGGGGTTTGCAGTTTAAGGAGGGACATTGTAAACCATGCATGCTATTTGTAATGTATAATGTATTTCATGTAGTTCGCCGCCTCGATCCGTGTGGAGAGGTGGGATACAAATAAATAAATATTATTATATATATTATATATATTATTCTCAGCCAGAGAGCTCTTAGGCCTCAGTAAATTACAAACCCCAGAATCAGACAGGATATTGAAAGTGGAATAATGGCACCATAATGGTGTAGTACAGAAAGGCCCTGAGTTCAAAGTGCAAAAGTAGTCTGCCTTCAGTTAGCTCAGCAGGAAGGAAAGGAGAGGAGGGGGACAGAATCTTGCCCATCCCAACAGATGCAGAAAAAAAGCATTCGCATGGCTGAAATCTCTCCCAGTTCATCTTTTGTTCCTCAGTAATATTTTTTTCCATCTTGACCATACTCTAATGTTTACTTGCCTGCATGTGACTTGATTTTCATCTCTGAAATGTTAAAGAGTATGTGCTTGAATTCTCTGGCTTAACCCTTTTGTTCTCATCCCCTATCTATGCGTCCTGCACATCTCCCTTTCAAACATTGACTCTCCCTGTTGCTCTCTTTGCTTTGGGGCATTCCACCCCTGTTGAAATTTATCTAATAATATCCTGAGGCCAATACCATGGACTTTTTGCTTATATCATTCTGTAAAGCATTGTGGATTCTTTTATTTCTTTATCAAATTTATTCCTCACATTTCTGCCAAAATTGGCACTCATAGTGGCTACTAGTAGCACAATTAAGATTGAAACAGAAATGCTATTACAATATAAAACACACAGTTGAAACACATCTGTGAAACAAAATTGCATCACCCGACCTCTTAATAATCCTTTCAGCAATCCTTCAGAAAGGCCCCTGTGGTCCCTTCCAACATTTTGATGTTATGATTCTAATAGCAACCCGCTATACATGACCAAGATCTACCAGAACAAAAGCATCACTGCCTGATGGCCAAAATGTAACAAAGATGGAAGATAACAATGGAGAGGGCCTTATTGGTGGTTGCTCCCAGAATTTGGAACTCCCTCCCTAGGGAGGCTAGGATGATTCCCTCCTTCCACTCCGTCCATGAAAGAGTACAAAGTTTCCTATTTTGTCAGGCTTTTAGGAATGATCAGCTTTTAACAGTGTGCTGTGCTGGCTTGTTGATTTTTAATATTGTCTTTTAGTGCATTTTAAATGGTTTTAGCTCTATAGATTAAATGTTTTCAAATAACCTTTACATTTAGATTTTTTTAAAACCAATTTTTAAAAAGGTTTTTAATTTGGACTCATTTTAATAAATTGTAAGCTGCCTGGAGTCTCATTATTGGGGGAAAATTGTGATCTAAATACATAAATTGATGATGATGATGATGATAATGATGATGATGATGCCAGGGAGTTTTAAGAGCATGGGAATGGACACTGAGAAAGTCAGCAGGTGGTGGGTATAGGAGAAGAGCCTCCTCCAGTAACCTTAAAACCCAATCAGGCTCCCAGTCAGGCAGATGCCCAGCTCCCAAGCTGTATAGGGCTTTATAGGCCCTAGCCAACACTTTCAATTGGGCCCAGAGACACACAGGTAGCCAGTTAAGGTGTTCTAGCAGAAGAGCCACAAGCTCCCTTTCTTGTCAGCCACCACTAGTCTACAGTCATTGTTCTCTAGAGCAGTTGAAGTTGCTGGCCACTTTTGAGATGCAGAAAAGGAACATGTTACGAAGTCCATGAAAGATGTAATAGCATTTGTCACTTGGGCAAGGTCCAGCATCTCCTGGAACTGGCACAGTTGGCATATCAGATTTTTAATCACTGTTGTAATCTGGTTTATTGCTGATTTGAGGAACAAATCCAAAGTGCAGTGTGATCTTTTAAAAGGTACTTAATCTCAGCCACTGCAGCTTATTTTTCTAGAAATAGCAGCCTTATCGTATCTATACTCAGTTGTTGATTGTTCATATGTCTCTCCAAAAGTTTAGGCACAGCATTATTCATGTCATTTTTTGCACCTTGGTCCTAGCTGCAACCTCTCTCTTTCTGTATATGTTAGTCTGCAGTGAATCTAAACTAATTATTCTCCATTTTGAAATATGCACTTCTCTCTCTCTCTCTCTCCCCAATCTCTCTCTCTTTCTCTCCTTTTCTTCCGTGTTTGAAAAGCACATTACAGAGCTTCTCACCATGAAATGCTATGAAACCTTTAGTAAGTTAATCAATTTGTATGTTTTTGTCAAAGAAGACTAAGGCTGGTTTATTTCTCTGCTAGACTCTGTTGATGGTGGTGGTATGGGAACTGGTTGTCGCTCACCTTCTGCTTGCAAGTACTAATAACTCTTCTTGTGAGAGACACTACTGTTGCACATTTCCTGATATGTCTCTCTGTTCCCTGATATTCCTTTCATTTGACTAGGATTATCTCTGTTTTTTTTAATTTACCCTCATCAACTCCACCACTGGCCATTTCCATACTTACTTGTCTCTGTTGTCATCCCATCACAATATGGGAGTGTGATGTGAATGCTCTCCTCTGCATCTGGCGGGCTGTCTGTGAAAAGGTAGCATGAGTGACATGCACCTTCTTTCCTGCAGTGCAACTGGCCACTTCCCATGCGGCACTGGAGAAGGATTTTTTCCAGTAATGGAATATCCTGTGATCGCAACGGGTGGGGACGTGTTGTCAGTGGGACCTCAGGGATGTCATGTGAAAGCATGACTTGCAGAACAGCAGCAACACATCCCCATACTGGGACAGCAACATGGTGTGGAAATGGCCACTGACATCAGCTAGATCAGTTTCATTGGATTTAAATGGAAAGGACAGAGCTGGGCTTTACCAGCAAACATATGGCTCCAAAACTTGAAACAACCTCTCCCAAGCAGTTTTATGCATATGTAAAATAGTAAAGGGACCACATGAAATCTGGAGGAACAACACAGATTAATGGCCACTGCATTGAACAGGAGTCTCTCAGCACCACATTTTGCATTCACTCCTCCAGGAAGGATCAGAGACATCAAAAAATAAGTACCTCCAATTCCTTTGCTAGGCAGGTGACCCTGAAGGTGACCAAGGGTTGATGCCTTTAAAAGCTACCAAGAGTTTTCACACTACCAAAAAAGGACATACAATCCCACTGGCAAACTCCCATGTGAATTATCCATCAGGGCAACCACAGCAGTCTCTCGTCCATAACTGGGCATGAAGTCAGACCAAAAGGAATCAAGACAATCTGCCTCATCCAGAAACCCTGGATCTAAGACCCTACTACATGTTCCAACATCTTTCCTAATAATTAAATTTTGAAGGCACTGACCAGAAATTATCCATTACACTGTGGCACATGGAGTTCTGTTTCTTTTTAAACAGATCTCTTTAACAGCATCATTTCCATAGACACTATGGATCATTCATTGGCCAAAATTGGAATGAAAAGGAGCAGTTTTATCTGGAAACTGTTGTACAAGTCAGTCCCAATTGATTATCAGGTAGCCTGCAGATTCTTCTCATGAGGCCAAGTGCAGAAAGCATTTGACTACCTGGAAGAGCTCCCTCAAATGAGGGAGATATGATGATGGTGGCCAAGCCTGGACTTTCTCCCAACTTTCTGCTGGTATAGCTCCATTTCATCACCCTCAGCTCCACTGGAAACAGATGGTGTGTCTAATGCCACTTATGCTAAAGAGATTTTTGATTTCTATGTGTGGTTGTGAAAGCTGGACAGTGAAGAAAGCTGATAGGAAAGGAATTAATGCACTTGATAAGTGATGCTGGAGGAGGGCTCTTTGATATCTTTTTTTTTATTATTTTTAAAAATAGGATTTATTAAATTCACATAAAAAAGAAAAACATACAAAAGATACAACATATAAAAGAAAAACACATAAGTACAAACATGCACACAATACAATACAACATCATTGTTAGCTTTTCTTACAGAAAAGATATGAGCTAACAAATAATAAATAAATAAATCCATAAACACAAATACACGTTACATTCTAAGCCACACACGAGGCTTTATAGTAGGATTACAGAAGTACTTTAAAAATCTTCAAATATCGTCAAATTTACTTATCATATCTTTCTAAATCAAACAATTTAGTAACAACATCCATACCCATATATTAACCCTTTCATTCTTTGACTTCCTCTCACTAACCAGCCGAGCATAGTTACTTCCATATTTAGATCATCCTGCTAAACCTTAATGTTTTTCATAATGACTACTCTTTTTTGCATTATATCCTTATCCAGTCCTATTATTTACACAAAACAGATCAACACCAAATTTATGAACCCATCTACTCTAATCATTCATATAAACTGATTAATGCAAGTTTTCCCCATTGTTCTTCCCATAAAGGGTTTACGATATCCCAATCTTCACTAAACTTCTCTTTACTGTGATTTGCTAATTTTAACGTAAGTTTATCCATTTCGGCCAAATCATATAGTTTGTTGATCCAATCTTCTACTGTTGGTATGGCTGAGTCTTTCCACATCTTTGCGAACACGATTCTCGCTGCATAGACCATATAACAGATGACTCTCCAGTATTTCTTTCTCACCTTCACATCTATATCATTGAACATATTTAAAAGAAATATTTCAGCTGAAATTGGAAAGTTAGTTTTCAAACAACTAACCATCTTTTCATGAACTTGCACCCAATATTTCTGGGCTTCCTTACATTTCCACCAACAGTGGAAGAAGGAGCCTACTTTTGAACACTTCCAACATTTAGCTGGTAATTTGCTTTTTTTCATTTTTGCAATTTTTACTGGGGTTAAATACCATCTATAAAAGATTTTTATATAGTTCTCTTTCAAATTGTTGCTTTTGGTGAATTTCAAATTAAGTTTCCACGCTTCTTCCCAAAAATCTAACGATAAGGGTTTACCCAGATCTTGTGCCCATCGTAACATATTATCTTTCACGACTTCTTTTTCCATCTCTAAATTCAACAGAATTCTGTAGATCTTACTTAATTGGTCTTTCTCATTTGTTTTCAAAACCTTATCTAGGGTATCTTCTAAAGAGATTCCTCTCATTTTCATATCTGATCTAAGTTTGGTGCATATTTGACCATATAAAAACCAATGAGAATTATATCCTTCTTGCATCAGTTCTTCTCTACTCTTCAATTCGATCGTGTTCCTTCTTGTTTGTTTTTTTATTATATCCCCGTATGACAACCACTCTTTCATCTTGATTTTTTCCAATCTATAGAAGGCTTCATGTGGTGAAACCCAATATGGTACCTTCAGATAGATCTTATTCCTGACTCTCAACCACACTTGGAGGACCGCTTTTCTAATATAATGATCCATGTATTCTTTATTAACTTTATGCTTATCATACCATAGGTATGCGTGCCAGCCAAAATAATTATTAAAGCCCTCGAGGCTCAATAATCTTTCATTATCTAATTTTATCCATTCGCGAGCCCAACAAATTGCAGAAGCTTCGTAATAGATTTTTAAATCTGGTAGATTCAGGCCCCCCTTCTCCTTCGCGTCTTTTAAATATTTGATCTTTATCCGTGGTTTCCTGCCATTCCATATAAACTTGCTCAGCTCCTGTTGCCAATTTTTGAAAGGTTTCTCGTTAATTATTATAGGGAGGTTTTGAAATAAAAAGAGAAGTTTAGGGAGGATTTTCATTTTAATTGCAGAGATCTTCCCAAGCATAGATAATTGCAATCGTTTCCATCTTTCTAATTCTTTTTTAATCTCTCCCCAAATCTTATTGTAGTTGTTTTCGTATAGTTCTGAATTATTTTTTGATATTATCATCCCTAAATATCTTATTTTTTTCGTTACTCCCAGACCTGTTGATTCAGCCAAATCCTTTTCTTGTCTGCTCGTCATGTTTTTAGTCATCAATAAAGATTTGTCTTTATTGATCTTAAGACCTGCTACCTCTCCATATTGATGTAGAGGGCTCTTTGATATCATGGATGTCAAAAAGGCAAATAATTGGGTCCTAGAAAAAACATATCTGAACTCTTCCTAGAAGCCAAACCGACCAATTGAGGCTATTGTACTTTGATGTGTCATGGTGTACATGGCTCCTTGGAAAAAATGATAATGCTTGGCAAAGTGGGAGGCATAGGAAAAGTTGAAAGCCGCAGTGCAGATTCAGTCAATGAAGCCAGAGATTGTGAGATCTGACCAGGGCTGTTGATCTCAGGGTGTCCTGGATGCCTCCATAGGAGATCTTCTGCTTCCACTTATCTTCTATCTGTTCATGGATTTGTTTTAAAGTTTTTTTTTTATTCTATGGGTAGCTTAATTGCATTTTAACCACTTTTTAAAACATTTTTTACTTAGGTCTTTGCAAATGTTTTTCACTTTGTTTTGATTTTTATAAGCTGCCTTTTGTTCTAGTATTGAGGAAAAGGAAAAATACAGTAGTAGGAGTAAGTAATATAATCCTGGGAGAGGATAAGCAAGAGCAATTGTGTCAAGCAGCCAGTCCATTTCTTTCATTCCACAAGCTGATGAGGATGTTAACAGAATCATCTGGGGACATGACAGGGAACCAAAGACTTCCTGAAGCCCCTATGCGGCACAGGTTGTCAATAACAACAACAATTGTAGGAGTTGTTATATTTGTTATAACAAGTAAAACAACAACAACAGTAATTACAAAAATAGTAACAACTTTTAATTACCATTCAAATCTGCAAACTGTAGGTACACCTTGGAATTCCAAATTCCTTGAAAGGTATTCTTCTCAAGTGTCCCTAACACTTTTTGAGGCTCTAAAGTGTAGAGTCCCAGCATTAATATCCAGGCTATGCCTGAGCAGTACAGGTGATCGATTTACTTGTCTACCTTTCCTGGCAGTCTATTTATCTCCTAACCAGCTGCATCACAGTTGTCTTTGTTTTATAGTTATGAATAATGTCTGTGATAAGGGAACTCCAAAAGTCAGGCAAGTTTGTTTTTCTTGCTCCAAACCAGTTTCTTTCAGATGGTTGAGTAGAGTGAGTTATCCTCATTGGCTTATGGCTTCCATCCCCAACAGTCAAGCTTGTGAAGTAATTAGTTTAAGAAATTGGGTCAAAGTGAAGCCTCGGAAGCACATTTCAAGTGCTGTCTGCACAAGTAACAAGGGACAAAGGGTTGAATTTCATCCAGGTTTCAGCCAAACGCTCAAAGCAAATGGGTTTGAGTCATATGTGACACTCAGATCAATCAATGACTCAATCAATACTCACAAATAATTATAGGAAACCAAGGTTTAGCAGTCTAGAGTTAGTTTCAGTTCCCTTCCCCAAACTATTCATCACATGGAACTTAATGAGATGAGGTACTCATGCCTTGTTCTCACATTGTCACATTTCTCTCAGTTGTTAAGTAGACATCATCTCCCAGCAACTCCAAAGGTTCTACTTCCCTGTGCAGCTTCCTTTCACAGCATACAGTGAAGGCAAAGGGGCATTATAGTTGTTAAGGGTAGCTTAGGATAATGTGTTCTGGATGCGAGGCAACCACCAGCTTGCTACACATCTGTTACGGGAAATATAAACTTATCCATTCAGTCTGTGCTCACCTTGGGATTATGTATTCCTCCAGCAATTAAATCTGAGCAATTTATTAAAGGGTGCAGGGAGACTTTTTCCAAACAAGCTAGCAGAGGGATGGGCAAAGCTTAACTTGTGAGCTGCAGGACCATTTTTGTGGTTTCCCAGGGTTTGTCAGCCAAAAAACTGAAAACAATGAAAAAACGGTCCAAAATGCTCTCTAGGGGATATGGAGTGCATTTCCAGTGCATTTGGAGGCCCCCAGTACCCACAAGGATTGAACCAAATGTTTGTGAAATTTTTGAAAAAAACCTTTTGCCCCCAAGTGCAGAGATGCAGGTGATATTTCTACCAAACTTTTTGCCCCCAAATGCTAAGATGCAGGTGGTATTTCTATCAAACTTTGGGTTCTCCTGTACCATTTTAGGCCCAAGAGAGGCCTTTTCTGAAACAGGAAGTGAACAAGAGGTGTTTTCCACTCACTTCCATTTGTTAATCAGACCTCTCCGAGGTCTGAATTAGGCCAGGAAGCCCAAAGTCATGGTGAAAATACCTCTGTGTCTCTTAGCAGGTGTGTGGAAGTATTTGGGGGCAAATATATATTTTATTTTATTTTTAAGAGCTGGTGCTATGGGTGAGGATTACGACCCCCTAAGGCAGAGCTTTCCAAACTTTTCATGTTGGTGACACACTTTTTAGACATGCATCATTTTGCGACATACTAATTCAGTTTTACTAGCAAACTGGAGGTTAAACTAGCCCCATTATAAGAGATACGAACACATACATAAACTGCAATAATTAAATGTATGAGGACACAGCATATCCCATGAAAACCTTTCATATATTTTTAAAAATATATGATTTATAATAATAACATACATTTCCAAGGTTGTAGGCAACATACCTACACACTTCAGGTGACACACTAACGTGTTGTGGCACACCATTTGGAAAGCCCTGCCCTAAGGTGTCACACACTTTCAGCACCCCAAAACCCCATAATAAATTTGCACTAGGGTCACTATAAGTTGGAAAAGACTTGAAGGCACATTACAACAACAACAAGGTGTTCCAAAGAACAATGCAGACCTCTACCTTTCCATTGTTGCCCACCCGTGAGTTAGCACATCTCCTGCCATTGCAAACACTTTGTGGGACAAGTGTCCACATAAGTAGATATCACAGCTTGAACTATCATGAATGACATAAATGCAGGAGTGGCCAGAAGCTTCCATGTGAAATCCAGACTTTAACCCTGGACTTTAAAAATGCTTTCCAAGGTGCTGAACCTTATTTCCAAAATAAGTTCAGTACCATGCATAGCTTCTTTGATATCTGGAATAAAACCTGGAGTGGACTAGCCATACCACTGACATGGAAGCTTCCATCTATCTGCTGCATGAACAGGAAAACTTGTTTGATCTACAAAAAGTCTATCTATTCCAGGATCTGTTCTCACTGTATCCATGGCACTGGCCCTGTCTGCAACAATCTCCTGTCATTTTGTTATTTTAATTTGCCCTCGCCAGTATTAGCACTCCAATATTGTTCCCTACATTCTTGAGAAATCAAGTGTTTTACAGGAATATGGTCTTTATTTACGTACTATTGAGGTGACCAGGGTCAGGATAAAACTGATCCATGAATATAGTATAACCTATTTGGAAATGCTGGTTAAAGTTTGTCTGTCTCTGTGAATATTAATATCAATAATAGAAACATTTTTTAAAAGAATAAAAAAATCAAGATGCAAAAGTTAAACTCTCTCTCTCTCTCTCCCTTTCAGTTTTAACTTTGCTGTAACAACACTGACCAGCCTTCATTTCAAAGGCGCAGGATATGGTATTACTGGTTTTGGATCAGCACTAGTGTTGGTAAAATGCAAACCAAAAAAAGTATTTTTCAGTCATCTGGAAAGATCTTTAGATATTACATTGATGTGAGCTCATGAGAACAAATTCATAGTATACACTTCCACAGTCCAAGACACAGAAATAAAAATGCTTACCCACCTTTTGAAGTGTGTAATTATAAACCTGCAGAATTAAAGGAAAAACACTGTAAATAAGACTCATTAATCATACGCAAAGCAATATGTGGTTGCTGTTGTTTATTATACCAACATAAATCACAAGGCACTTCCTCTGCATTAATTTGGATTTGCAACATACTTCTAGAGAGCTGAACAAAGTCCTTAATTTGTAAATATAGCTCGATTCTTCCCCTCTTCCAATCACAGCTTAAAAATTGCTGCCTAAAGTAATAAAACCTAGGCATGAAGTTCATTTAACCCATGTAGATTCACACATAAGGGGATTACAAATGGGATCTGCAACAAACTGTTGTGGTGTGAAGCTCTGTGGTCCAAGACCATTTCTGCATTACAGTGTTATAGTGCTATTATTCTACTTTCAACATCATGTGGAATTTTGGGATTTGTAGTTAACTGAGACCAAAGAGCTCTCTGGCTGAGAATTCTAAATGCAGCTCTCTAAACTGGAATAGAAGTGGAATAATAGTACTATAACAGTGTAGTGTGGAAATCACCTAAGTCAACCAACCATGGTTTCTTCCAGGATATTGAACCCCATTGCACCCTATTGTCTATTCTCAATTTTTCCTTCTCAGCATTCAGAATTTAATGGCTACCCAGCTTACTTGGTTTTTGCTCATCTGCTCCTTCCACTATTTGTTTTTTCACTTCTGCAAACCTAGATATCTCTCTAAGCTGGCTCGCCCACCCTTAGTGGTTAGGAAGAAGTTACAAATGTACCAACAGAAATAAGGAAGCTGCTTCAGAATCATGCAGCTGTAATGTTGCAGAATTAAATTAAAAGCACTTTTCTTTCCAACCTGATCCAATGAATTACTGTATCAACAAATGAAGACTTAGGCCATTTCTGCACTATACTGTTATAATGCTATTATTCCACTTTCAGAATCCTATGGAATTCTGGGATTTGTAGTTTACTGAGGCCACAGAGTTCTATTGGCTGAGAATTCTCAAGGCCCCTCCCTAAACTGTAAGCCCTAGGATTCCATCGGAGGTTGAAAGTGTAATAATAGCACTATAACAGTCTAGTGTGGAAATGGCCTTTGTGTTATGTCCTTTGACTGCTTTTGCCACATCTCTCCTCACTATTGATCCCACCCCATTTCTTCTTAGATTTTCATTCCCTGAGTAAAACACGCAAAATTTCCCATTCCTCTCTACTTTAGCTCACTCACCCCAAGTACTCGAATGTTTGTACTTTCTGTTTCCTGTTTTACTATGTTTAGCTTCCCCTATTTCATGCTTCTTACAGTCCATGTTCCTATAATATGTGTTTTGCAGCTTTGCACTTTTCTTTCACCCCTGAGCACATCAACAGCTAAACATCCTTTTGGCTTGAGTCCAGATGTGCCATTAGCCACAGCACAGCAGCTCATCTGACCTGGGAGTCTCATCTTCTGGCACTAACTCTTGTTCATTTTGGACTGTCTCATCATAGTGTCTTCATGGTAAAAGACATACAAAGGAGTTTATTGTGCCTCCTCTGTGCAGTACTAACAAGAATTAGCTATGGGGCCACTGCCATTATCTGTGAGAGATCCACCACCAATGTCACTCCCCACTACTGCTGTTGCCCAGTAACTGGCACATTTAGTCTGAATCCTCAGCAAAAGCCTGTCTGACATGGGAGACCCTACTAGCAGCACTTCTGGCATCTGAATAGTTTCTTGCCTCACAGTAGTATGCAGTCCCATCACCATGAAAGGTGGTGCCATTGGTGGCTTTGTACCTTACCTAATGATACCACAGTATTATTAGAAGTTTAATAACAGTAAACAGCACGTTTAATAACAGAGATGTAGAGGGAGAAGGAAAGACAAACAAAGGAAATAATCCATATAATGTAACAGTCAACCACAGAAGCAAAACTTCACTCACTTAAAGGCAAAATGTGGGGAAAGGATCATAAGAGGTAAAAATCCAGCAGCTCTAAGTCACTTTTCTAAAATTGCATATGATGTGGAGATGGGCCATGTAGCAGTGAGTCTTTGTTGGCAAATAAAATGGACGGATACCACATAGCCGCAAACATGCTTTTTTTTTAAATGCTCCTCTTTTGCTATCCTCAGTTTATATGTCAGCTTTTCTGATAATGTAATTGGCCAGATGCTGTCAAGCCAATGGTGTACACTGAGACTTTCTAATGTTTTCTGGCATCTAGCAATTTCAAGGCATTTAAGGCAGTCAGGAAGGGGGAAATCAAATCTTTGTGTAACAGCTTTTGTTGTCACAAAGGGGGAGGAGGAGGGAGGGAGAGGAAGGCTATTTCTGCACTACACTGCTAGTGCTATTATTCCACTTTCAGCATCCTATGGAATCCTGGGGTTTGCAGTTTAGGGAGGGGCCTTTAGAATTCTCAGCCAGAGAGCTCTTTGGCCTCAGTAAACTACAAACCCCAGAATGCCATAGGATGTTGGAAGAGGAATAATAGCACTATAACAGTGTATGGTGGAAATGCCCAAAGAGAGAGACGGAGAGAGACAGACAAAGTGCAAGTATCAAAAATTAATTATTGGCTGACCTGAATTATGTCTGTTTTTAGAAGGCAGGGCTCTTACCTTGCCACATCCTCTACAGCACAGAGAAGAGAGCAGATATTATATTCTGAGTCTTCGACAAGGTAAAGATACCAGCAGTGGGCTACATTTAAATCATGGTTCCTCCAGCTGTGAGAAGAGGAATGTCAATGGCCAAGGCCAAGGCCCATTTCCACTCATGGTTTGAGATAGCTTGGACCCAGACATTCTGTCACTGTCTTCCTCTGTCAACCAGCCATTCTGAAATTTGTCCTCCTGAAACATTCATGAGTGTGGCACAAAATGATTCAGATGTAATTAGGCTTTTTGGGGACTGCTCTTGCACAGTAGCATTTGTGTGAAAGCCTCAGTCCACAGACGTTGAAACCGTGGCCATTTCTGCCCTACACTGTTATAGTGCTATTACTCAGCATCACTTTCAACATCCTGTGGAATTCTGGGGTTTGTAGTTTACTAAGGACAAAGAGCTCCCTGACTGAGAATTCTAAAGGCCCCTCCCTAAACTGCAAACCCCAGGATTCCACAGGATGTTGAAAGCAGAATAATGGCCCTATAACAGCATAGGGCAGAAATGGCCTGTATGGGATCTTTACTTCCAGCAACCTGGCTTTGAATCTGGAAGGCCTGTGTGAAATATGTACCTGACCCAACTATATTCCTTCTTCTGTCCCATTCTATTTACTGGGTTGACATATCACCAAAGTGGACTTGGGGGTGGTCGAGAAATGAGCACAGTATTGTTTTCTTACCCCCTGGGTGCCAGCTTTGGAAAGGTCCTATTAGAACTTTATGTCTTCCCCATGGTCCTCTAACTAAGACAGAGGAATGGCAGTGAGTTATATGCCAACATTTCAGCCCCTAATTCTGTCCTTACTGAGGGGGTGTAGTTGACATCTATATTTGGCTGTGTTAGCTGTTTCTTTGGAAAAGAAGTGTGACATATAGCTCTGAGCTTGGGACTGGAAGAACTTATTGGCAGGATCACTGGAAGTGAACTGAAGACCCTTACCCAGTAAACTCCTCTACAGTTTTTGCCACCTGGCAGTTTTTGTCTGCACCAGGCTAAGTAGCATCCTCCCAAACAGAAAAAGTTACCTGAGCGAAATGTGTGGTTTTATTAGTGCCAACCATCTAAGCAACAGCAGCTTAAGTGAAGGTCAGAGCTCTCCATGGTGCTGCAGGGGGTGAATACAACTTCCGTCCTCTAGCCTTGGCAGTTACCAACTCTGATATCCAGATTCATGCAGTCTGAGAGGAAACAGCCCAGTGGCCATGCTAGCAGGGAGGGATTCTGGGAGTCCAAGTAATTAATGTTTCCAAATTCTGTTCTTGACTTGCCATCCCCATTCTTCTATTCCTCTGTCTTCTCACACGCTTTTTTCTTCTGCCTGGCACCATTTTTTCATGTGGTTATACAGTGGACCCTCGGCTTTTGTGAGGGTTTGGGTGCAGAACCCTTGCAAAAGTCAAAAAAAGGAGAATAACTCCTCCTACTCAGGGGAACACTTCCCCTCCCATTCCCTTTGAAGGCTCCCTCCCCATTCACTTGTATTTTCCTCGGGCATACTGCTCTTCCTTCCAGGTGCCAAGGCAATAGACATGTGAATGGGAGGGGCAGCCACTTGCATTTTGCCCAGCACCTAGAAGGCTGTGCACTCAGGCAAAATACAAGTGAATGGGAGGAGGCAGCTATGTGCCCAGAAAAGGCATGTGTATATGCCTCCCCTCCATTCACTTGCATTTCACCCAGGCGCGCTACCTTCCAGCAATTAGGCAAATGAATGGGAGGGGCAGAATGCGGGGAGGCAAGCATGTGCTTCACGAATAATCAAGTTTGCGAAGGTCAAGCCTGTGAATGTGGAGGGAGAACTGTAGTAACTACTAAGAATCAATTAAAAACAAGGAGCGTTCTTTAAACAAATTTGCAATCAGTTCCTAATAGCCTCTCTCCTCCCACCAGCTACTTCCTGGTAGCTGGTCTCTTAAATTGTATCTTCCCTCCGTGTCACTAGGCTTTTCTTCCTGCCAGTTGTCTTAGCCTTCCCATTTAGTTCCACATACATCGATAACTGTAACGAAAGAAACTATTTTTAAAGTAGTAAAATCCACAATGCTTCCTCTTTAAGCAATTTATGTAATTAAGTAGCATAGGCTTTTAGGTGATGAGGGTTTCAGCAAGAGTTGGCCTGCCTGTTGTTTTAACCTTCATACTTAGTTCTACATAAGTTGATACAACCCTCACCTCTGATCCAGGGGTGCTCTTATTTATTCCTTCAGTTTATTTTTTTTTTTTAATGTAAGCCACTGGTTGATTTTTCCTCCCTTCCTCCAAGTGGCATGTTGGAGACATAGACCTCTTTGGTACAGGCCCACCTGGTTCACAAGGCTGCGTTAAGATCTTGCTTGGGCTCTGCTGCTGCTATACTGCAAGTTGCGATGTGTCGGTGATGTCTGGAGAGTGATTAAAATTAGCAATATGAGGACATCATATTGATATTTAGAACTGAGGCCATTTCCACACTAGACTGTTATAGTGCTCTTATTCCACTTTCAACATCTTATGGAATCCTGGAGTTTGCCTTTGAGGCCCCTCCCTAAACTGCAAACCCCAGGATTCCATCGGATGTTGAAAGTGGGATAATAGTGCTGTAACAGTCTAGTGCGGAAATGGC
Organism: Ctenosaura bakeri; assembly: GCA_948474755.1. NCBI lineage: Eukaryota > Metazoa > Chordata > Lepidosauria > Squamata > Iguanidae > Ctenosaura > Ctenosaura bakeri. Next base: position 20,490 of record CAOLHI010002333.1, read on the forward strand.
CTGGGTCTGCCGCTGAAGCCAGTTACAGCCCAGCCCAACTCCTGCCAGAAAAAGAACCAAATTCCTCTCTCCTAACAAACCTGTTGTGGTCATTGAGCCAATTTTTTCACCTCACAGTTTGCTACAGGCTAGTCTGATCCCTCAAATGTGAAACAAATGCCCTCTCACCAAAGAATATCAAGACAGGAAGTAACTGCTGGAAATCCACTTCCAGATTTGTTTTTTTGAGGGTGCAGAATGGCAGGAGGTTACCTTTTTTTTAATGAGTGGCCTCAAATAGGACTGGGAAGGGCCCAGGGACCCCTAGAGAATAAACAATTATAGTGCTGTCTCCTTTATAATTGTCATGGCTCCACACTTTGGAATCCTGGGATTGGCAATGGAGGGAGGGGCCTTTGGAATCCTCAGCCAGGGAAATTTCTTCTGACCAAGTTATATAAATCCCAGGAGGATCCCATAGGAGAAAGTCATTGCTGCTAGTGTGGAACCATATTGCTACAATTGCTTAGTGTGAAAGGGCCCCAGATGCCTAAAACTAGGCTTAGGGGGTTGCTTGCAAGATGCATTCTGCCCACACCAAACCATTTCCAGCATCTGGAGTCACCAGATTGAAAACCGGAGAGGGCCCCTGTACCTTGGATGCTTCTGTAGAACAGGGAATGCCAATGGGTGTTGGTTGCCATGAAACCAGGGAATAAGCAACACTTGCTGAAATCCCCACTCCTACAAATCTATTAAGAGACAGGAACCGTCTCAACTTTTCACTCTGGCAACCCTAATTCCCACCAAAGGCACTACCTGATGCCATTTTCCCCTGGTGTAGAGTCAGCTCTGTGAAATCCCTAAAAGGTGCTTGAGTTAATAACCTCTAACATTTACAGATAAAAGCTGGGACAAATATTCCAAGCAACATCAGAGTGTGAGCAAGATGGCACATTTTATTAATGAGGGAGACAGCACAAGCTAGGAGAGGCTACAGCAATTTGCTTTGCCTGACTGTATAAGGAGGGGCAAGATTCTATCCCTTCCTCTCATCTCTCCCTTGCTGAGTTAACTGAGTGCAAACTACATTTGTACATTGAACTCAGTTTCCAACAGTTGAAGTAAGCTGAGGACAAGGAGAAGATGGAAGGAAAAGTGAGAAACTGGGACATTTTAAAAGCAGTTTAAAAATTGGGAAGGTAGAGGGTTAAATAACGTCATCTCTACCAAAGTCGGACAGTTGAAGTTTATGTAGATTTGGTGAAATCATTTTTCTCTCTTCAGTTTCACAGATTGGAGGGAATCCTGCAAAAACATACCAAATTGAAAAGGCAGAAAAAGGAAGGAAGGAAGGAGTTTCACATGAAAGGAAGGTTTCTTCCCACCTGTGTTCCACTTAAGTTGCCCCCAGCAAGACGCAAGAGGGGTTCTGCCCTCTTTACTAGTTATATCTTCTAATTCCATCTTTATTCTGTATAGAAAACAAACTTGACAAACTTGCTTTTTTTTTTTAAATTAAAAAAAGGAGAACATTCATTCATTCATTTGGCACCTTTACTCCTCTTTATCCCATTCCAAGAAATAAACACCTGCCTGTTGCTAATAAAAAGTGAAAAGTGTGAACCTTGCAAAACACAGAGATGTTCCAAATTAGTTTGAAACTCCTTTGCTTCTTCATGGAACAGTTTCAAGGAGAAATTGATCCGCTGGGTTGCAAGATGCAAAATAATCTGTCAATTTAGCCACTTTGTAGCTCTTGCCATTTTTCTACTTCAGTTTCCAGAGAGCACGTCCTGACTCACTCTTTTGCAGGAGTGCCCTTTGGATTTAGCAATTCATACAGTGAAAGCAGAACTGATGAACCACGAGCTCCTTGTGCTGCTGACTTTAATTAAAAATGCCATGTCTAACTCTAGCAGATGTTCCTGCAGTTGAGAGTAGACTAATAATTTAATGCTGTATAATGTGGTGCTGAGTCTACTGCTTAGGCCAAGAATGTAATGGATCTTGCTTTTTTTTTTTTTAAGTATCTTTTTGGGATCAAATCCCTCACCACTCAGCATCTTAAAGTTTGCTATTTTAATGGAACTGAACCAATTATGGACTAAACTGAGTTTAGTAAACAGAAGGTCTTTCAGGTTAACTCAGGGATTTAAAAATCACAGAGCTCACAGGGCCAAGATCATCTAGTCTATTCTTCAAGACAAGTCCACCTTGCTTATTTATTGTCAGGTTGGCTTTGTGTTCCTTGCTATGCCACGTAGTGCTTTGATGTTTGATGTCATGTAATGCCATGTAATTTGCTATGCCATGTAATTTGCTATGCCATGTAATGCCTTGTTATTTGTTGTGTAATGCCTTGCTGTTTGATGCCATGTAGTGCTTGGAACAAAAGGGCTGGAAAGCGATGGTGGGAAATGAATGAGAAAACAGTGTTTTGAGAACAAAGGAATGTTAGGGCCTTTCTGCACTACACTGTTACAGTGCTATTATTCCACTTTCAACATCTTATGGAATTCTGGGGTTTGCAGTTTAGGGAGGGGCCTTTAAAATTCTTGGCCAGAGAGCTCTTTAGCCTCAGTAAACTGCAAACCCCAGGATTCCACAGGATGTTGAAAATGGAATAGTAGCACTATAACAGTGCAGTGCAGAAATGGCCTCTGTCTAATGAACCCCGGTAAGACAGAGAACAAGCCCAGACGCAAGGTCAGGCCGCTGGCAGGTGGGAAATAAGCCTGAGAAAAGAGTTATTTTAATTAGCTGATGAATAGGGGCTTCAACATGCACATTTGTATTGTTACCGCTTAAAAGATACTCTAAATTCTACAACTCTTTAGTCTGCACAATTGCCAGAATGTCAATTATTGTTGTTAATTTTCTGTTCCTGTATAAAGTATTTGTAAACATATAAGCCTGATTTCTGGGGCTAGAGTTATCCTGTATATGATATTCATGTACAATTGCCAGACTGCAGCATGGAGATGATGCTTTCAATAGGAAGTGAGAGATGAAGGTCTAAATCGTATAATTAGACACCATTAGACTAGACCCATCAAATCAACAAGAACTTGATAAACCAACATTTATATAAGTTCCACTGGGTCTATCTAGTGTGGAATAACAACGGGCCAAAGCACCCACAAATTCCCCTTTCCTGTTGCTCTCCTATTCCTTTCATCCTACTCTCCCTGTTCTTAGCATGGAGCAAAAGCGGAATGCAGCCTCCTGCAAGTGATGGAGGAAGAAGATGTGAAAAGTCCAAGTAGTGTTATTTCTTTCTTTGTATTCGTGTAAGTATATGTACAGAATATCCAGCAAAAAACACAAGGACAAGAGCTCAGTAGGAAAGCATTTGCTTTGTATGCAGAGGATTCCAGGTTCAACTCCCGGTGTTTCCACATAGAGCTGGAAAAATAAATCTCTGACTGAAATTGTGGAAAGATGGGGCCAGTCTTTAGGTGACAAGACTGAGCTAAGAGGATCTACACCCAGATTCTTCCTATGAGCTTCTTATCAATAAGCTTCCACTTGCTCCTACTTCCTGTCGGCCCACGGGACTGCAAGAGCACAGTGCTTGCAACCCTGTTGCAAGCCCTGGATATTTCAAGGAAGGGAGAACTGCTTGGAAAGTTATTTCTGAAATGTTTTCAGAGAGAAACCTGGGTTAGTCTGTTTCAGCATAAAAAGGAAAGGACAGGGGAAGAAAATCCAGCAGCACCTTTAAGATGGCACAATCATCATAAGGAAGAGGAGGAAGAGAAAACAACTACTAACTGGTTTATTTTAACATGAGATATCATGGATTTCTATTGAAAGCTCATGTTAAAATGAACCAGTTAGTTTGATATTAAAAGTGCTGCTTGATTCTGTTACTCCACTGGAAAAACCCTATCCTGGGGTCTACAATTTTGATATTAAAATATGATTCAATGTACCTGAGAGGTCACCTGGATGGGCACATAAGCAGCAATGGTCAAAGATCGAAAACCAGGTCAGGCCAGTAAAATCCCCAGTCATGTATCCCCAGGAGACCTCGAAATGTGTAAATCCACAGTAAACAAAGGGTCCTCAGCCCCTGAGAAGCCGACTTGAGGGGACTAGCGTGTCTGCCCCAAGTTGAGCAAATATTCTATCAGGCAAGGACCATTTACATGAAGTCACACCACAGACTAACACAGCCGAAGATCGTGAGACTTTGGCAACACCTTGCAATCCCATCACACAAAGGAAATTACCATGGTGGAGCTTCATTAGCGCTCCAACACCCATTGTTCTCCCTGGGAAAGGATTAGTCCTCCAGCTACATTTCCCCCTACAAATAGTCCCAGTTTTTGGGCAGTTCTTCAGATCACTCCCAGTCATCACAGCAGACCATTTCTCCATCCGTTGAGTGATCCCCTCAACCCTCTCCGTGCTGAGCCCCACTTCTCCGCTGTTTTTCCTGGACCAAGGACTTCAGGACAAAGGTGCAGTATCACCCCAGCTACACCCCTTCAATATTCCCCTATGCAGTTTCCTCTCTTTTGCTTCTTAATAGGTCTTGAGTGAGTGTGTGAGTGATTGCATTGCTGCGTGAGACTTTCATTCAATAAAATCATTTATTGGACAATTTTCTTTGGTTTTTGCCTTGGCCTGACCCCATAAACACTGGGTAAAAAGACCCTTCTAGGTTACCCTACCTCTGGCATTGCTATTGCTTGTGCTCTGGCTAGTTTCCATTCCCCATCACGTGGAGCACATTGAAGTGTCCCCCACGGGACCCCAGAAATCAGGATAACAATTCCTTTCATTCGTTTTAATTTTTAATAAATGATAACTTGAGTTACCATTGCAAGATCCTTGAACAGTTACTAGTTATCAGTATGTTATCATTTATTTCCTGTTTCTCAAAGATGACTAGAGTAATTATTTTTGAAGTTCATCATAAGCAAGTAGTCTCCAGTTTATTGACCTAGATGCACTAACAGGAGGAACCAAAAAAGCATGAATGGAATACATACACCAGCATATTGCTCGTTCCTTCTTAGCAATCCAGAATTCTGGCCTACCGTTGTGTTGCAAATGACATGGGCCATCTAGTGGGTTCTCAAATGAAATGAGCACCCCCAAGCAGAGAACCCTTGGACTTAAATGGATTAACAGCTTTGTTTCCCAATGTTCTCCCAAAAATGACAGTCTAATGGTCCCCGTTCTTATGCCTGTAACACAGAGCTTTCCAAACTTTTCATGATGGTGACACACTTTTTAGACATGCATCATTTCACGACACAGTAATTTTGATGTTACTAGCAAACTGGAGGTTAAGCTAACCCTTTCTAAGAGATACAGACACATATATAAATTCCAATAACAAAATGTATGGGGACACAACATATCTCATGAAAACCTTTCATATATTTTTAGAAAAATATAATTTTTAAATAATAACATACATTTCCAAGATTGTAGGTGACACATCTACACATTTCAGGTGACTTACTAATGTGTCACGGCACACTGTTTGGAAAGCCCTATTTTAACAGCTCGGTTATCAAGAGGGGCTGATTTCACACTCCACAGTTGTAGCATTGTGATTTCGCTTCAACCACCACGCCTGCATGCTATGGAATTCTGAGATTGGTAGTTTGACCACAGGCACCTGAGGAGCTCTCTGGCTGAGAATTCTGAGTGTCCCTCCTGAAACTGCAGATCCCAAGATTCCACAGGATAGAACCACGACAGTTACAGCGGCAACATAACGCTATAATTGTATGGTATGAAAGGGCCTCAGGTAAAGCATTTTGTGGCATGGAAATCATATTTTTCTTGCAAATGAATGTCCACACAGCATAATCAATCCCTCTACATTTCCTGGAGCAGCTTTCCATAACCAAGTGCTCTCTTTAGATGTGTGGCACTGCACCTCCCATCCTCCCCAGCTAACATAGCCATAACTGCCTTGTGGTGATGAGAGTCCCACATTGGATTTTTTGTGAACTTTCTTGGTACGTGGAACTATAGCTGGATGTTGACAGAATAGTAATTGATTTAGAGGTTCTGTTATGTCCTTGAACTAGAAATATGAAGGAAAGAGACAGAATGTAAAATTGCATTATTTTTAAAAAGTTTGGACAGTTTTAGTTTCTATTGAATTAGCCAAAGTTTTGCTGTAGAGGTCAATGGCTATAAAGTGCTCAGAACATAGTCATTTTAGTTATCGTCTGAAATATTGCACTCTCTAGAGGTATCAGTGTTGGTTGATTCATAATAGGAAAGAATGTTGTTTTAAAAATGTTGCTCAATATCTGATTTAACAAGAAAAACCTTTTCCCATGTTCCACATGCTCAGGAAGCAGAAAGCAATTGACCTGTCAAACAATAAGCACTTGCTTCTGTTTATCACCATCCTTCTTACTGTACTCTATGCTGAGATGTGATAAATACTGTAATAACCACAACCTTATTGGGCATCGGAGAACTTTGGGCAATGAATACAATTTCTGGTTGCACATTTGCAGTTAAACAGGCATGTAGTGTTTGATGGGTGATCTGTCTTCATTAATAACTACCCCTGGCTAAGTGAGTAAGGGCAGTTCCATAAATGCCTAAGACTGTGGTTTCACCATGCTCAAAAGAGACACTGGTGGAACCTCTTTTTCATGCAGCCCACCCTAAGTGAAAGTTTTCAGCCTACCTCTAATATTACATTCTTGGTCAAGGTGCCTGAACTTAAGGTGGCAACTCAGTTCCACAGAATCATAGAGTCTTAGAGCTGGAAAGGACCACTGGACAAGTAGAGTGTGGTGCTGCTGGCTTTGGCAGATGTCTCTGTGCCTTTTGATGCCATCAGCTACAGTGTTCTTCTGAAATACCTTGTACAAGTGAGGCTTGGAAACATTCTTATATAGTGGCCCTTCCACACAATGATGGCATCCTGGCATGGGGACATGAGAGAAGTGGGACAGTGATGATGCTTCTGAAAGATGTCTTCACAGTCCCATTCCTCTCGCGTCACCAGCTGGCATAATCATGGGGTAAATCATTGACAGGTTTTCTCTGTCAATGACTCCTGATTGCACAACGCTCCCACACTTTACCTGCCATGCAGAAGGGCCAGAAGCGCGATGGAGGCGTTGTTACCACAGTTATGCTATGTCTGGTGAGAGCACTAGATATCTCTTGATATCAAATAATTTGGCCTCTATTTGACCTTTCTCTGCCACCCTACTCCATGTGTTTGCAAGGGCCACTGGACGAGCACGTCATAGGCGCGGCCGTTAATGGTTGTACATTCCAAACCTCATTCAGGCAGGCAACTTAATGCCTCTCCGATGCTTAAGGGACCACTCCTTCTTGCAAACCCATCTTGCTCAGTGCGACTTTACACAAAGATGCCCGGCCGAATGCCGAGCAAGTCCTTTATGTTGGGCCATCTGCATACTGGCCATACTATTGTCATCCAGCGCTAAGCTCATCATGTAAAACCTGACCTTTTCCAACGCCTTTGTCCCACTCTAAATTTCCTTTGTCCTCACCGAGCATGGCATGGCCTGTAGGTAAAATCCACCCTATAACCCCCCCCCGATTCCGAGCACTCCTCGGAACACTCTGGACTGCTATACTGCCTTGCTGTTGGTTTGTCTAGCGAGTCGCTCCCTCAGCGAACCACGCTGAGCTTTCCTCCCTGCAACCTCCACTTCTCTCCAGGACTACGTGAACAGGTGTCGTATTACCCATTCCCCCTGAAACGCTCCATTTCTATTTCTCAGTGTATGTCTTGTCTTTTGTGTTGTTTGCTCTCAATAAAAATATTATTTGTTGCTTTAAACTGTCTAGCCGCTCTCTGACCTGACGCTGTAGACATAGGGTTAAAGATTCCACCTAAAGTTACCCTGCCTCTCGTTAGCTTAAGAGAGTGCTCGAGTCTAATTTCCCCATCTTATGCTTTTGCTTGGTTATTTGGGCGCCCCTCCTGGGACCCCCAACATACAGTGTAACAGTGTTTCTTGCCCCAGTGCGGCATGGGAAAGAGCCCTGCTGCACTGTGGAAGGAAGAGGTGTGTCTCTCATGCTCCCTTCCGCAGGGAGCCAGCCCGGTGCAGAGGAGAGCGCTCCTGTTGCACTCCCTTCCTGCCAAAGGCGCTGCCGGGATTGTGACTCCAGGGCGACAGGAGAAGGTAAGGTGCAGAAAGGGCCATTGCTTCTGACCTCTCTTGATTGAAGCTATGGCATCCACCTTCACTCACAGTTCCTTTTCATTGCTCATATTATTTAATATGCCAAATTGGGTGTATAGGCCTCTGGGTCATCATTATGTTCATGACATCCAAATTTGTCTTTTCCATCTAAATACAAGAATCTTGTGTACATTTTCAATCCGTGTGTGACATCAGTAATGGAGTGGATAGAGGCAACCAAACTGAAGCTTGATCCAGAGAAAGACAAATAAAATCTGTAGGAAGTTAATTCAGGAGACATAGGCTAAACTTCTCTTGGGTGGGGCCACACTCCCCTTGAACACTCAGCATCACAGTTTGAGTGTACCTCTGCATTCAGTCCTGAACTTGGAGGACCGACTGGGTAGTGGACTGGACTGCTCTTGCACACCGAAAACTGGTATGCCAACTTACCTGTCTCCAGGGGGATCAGTCTGTTGAAAGTGACACATGCCATGCTGGGATACAGTTTAGTTACATCTTAATTGAACTACTGTAACATACTTTATGTGGGGTTCCATTTGACAAGGGGAAATTTCAGCTGGTTCAGAATGTTACAGCAAGACTATTACCTGGTTCTAGTCATAGGGGAGATGCGTCCCCACCTTTATTGGCTATTATTCTGCTTCCAGGCACTATTCAGAATGCTTCTTATGACCTGAAAAACCCTTATACAAGTTTCGACCATGTTATCTAAAAAACTCTGCATCCCATATGAGCATGCCTAGATATTTAAAGCACAGCTCCCTGCTCCCCTTCATTTTTGTCCTGACCTTCAAAGGAATTTGAATCATAGAGCTGGGAGGGACAGAAAGGGCAATCTAATACAACCTCCTTGTCATATAGGAATAACCAAATAAAGCATCCCTAAGGCCCTTTTCACACTGAGGCTTCTAGCGCAAGCGGGGGAGGCCGGCAAGCGCAAGAAGGTTCCTCTGGGAGGCTGCCGCTTCCCCCTCCTTCCTTCCGCAGGCGAAGGAACGAGCGGGGAAGCGGCACCGAAGGAGGCTTGCCGCACAAGCCGCCCTCCCCCCGTGCGAAGCGGGAGACCTCGCGCCGGATTCCCCCCACGCACGCGCAAAGCGGGCGGCGTCGCGCCGGATTCCCCCCGCGCGCACCGGATTCCCCTCCGCTCGCTTGAAGCGGCCGGTGTTGCGTCCCCCCCGCGCGTGCGCGTGCAAAGCAGGCGTCGCGTCCGTCGCGCTAGCTCCTCACTCCGCTCCTTCCTTCCGCAGGGGCGGAGGGAAGGAAGCGTGACCCGGCCGGCTCCCGGAGGCTCCGCACGAAAGGTAAGTGCTGGTGGGCGCCGGGAGCGTTGCGCGAGCGCGGGGTGATTTTCGCTTGGACGCGAAAATCAAAAAACCCGCGCTCGCGCCGCTTCAGCCCCGTGAGCCGGGCGGAAGTGGGAGTGCGTCGTGCGGAGCAACGCTCCCACTCCCGCGAGGCTCATGGGGCTGTCGCGCGAGCAAAGGCCCGTGTGAAAAGGGCCTAAGACATGGTCACACAGCCTCTGTTTAAAGACCCCCAAAGAAGGAGCATCCACCATCCTCAAAGGCAGTCTATTCCACTGTTGAACCCCTCTTACAGTCAGGACATTCTGCATAACATTAAAGTGGAATCTCTTTTCTTGTACAGTCCTCCCTTCACATTTGCAGGTTTGACCTTCACAAATTTGATTATTTGTGATATGTGCGTGTGTGTGCCTTCCCCCTCACCCCATTCTCCTCCTCTCATTTGCTTGCATTTTGCTGAGTGTGGAGAAGGAAGACGAGCACCCAGAAAAAAGGAAAAGAAATAGGGGAGAGGCATGTGTGTGCCTTCCTTCTCCCCCCACCCCAGAGCTCCCTCCTCCCATTCTCTTGCCTCAGGCCCCAACACTGAGAACTCACACCACTGCAATAGACAAAGGAATGCAGAGGGAAGGCTCACATAAGCCTGCCTTCTCCCTTCTGGAGCTCCCCGCTCCCACTGCCTTGCCTCTGGCCCTGCCGTGCAAAAGGCAAAGAAATGGGCAGGGAAGCCCCAGAAGGGAATGGGAGGAGAATCAAGGGAGGAGGAGAGTTATTTGCGGTCTTTCAACTTTCATGAGGGTACTGCACCCTGAACCCTCACAAAAGTGGAGCAGCCACTGCAATATAAATAAATCACTACATAAATAAATAAAAACCAAGTCTCTAGACTAGCAGAAAATAAGCTTGCTATATCTACTACTTCAGATATATAAAGATGGCTATTATATCAATCTGGACACTATACTCCTGTTGACGTAGTCTAGAATTGCATTGGCTTTTTGGCCACTGCATCGTAGAAGTGAATCATGCTTAACTTGTGGTCTGCTAGGAACTCTAGATCCCATTCTGTTATAAAGTGTCACCCATCCTATATTTGTGCATTTTATTTTTCTTGCCTAAATATAGCAGGCAAAAGGAGGGGACTTAAAAACGGCTGCTCCAAAGCTCATTGCTGAAGAAATTTGTGTTGCTTCTTTGTCTCCAGATTTTCTCCCTGCTGTGAAAGAAAATTTGATTCACTTGGACTTTTGGGTAACTAGTGACTTTAGCCATCATAAATGTTCAACTATAATTAAATATCAGTTTTACTGGTGCTTTATCTACTTCACAGTGTATTAATTGTTACTGTTGTATTGCAGTTTAGAACTTTGGCCCTTTTCGCACGGGCTTTCCCCGGCGAAATAGCCCCGTGAGCCGCGCGGGAGTGGGAGCGCCGCTCCGCACGACGCACTCCCACTTCCGGCGCTCTCACGGGGCTGCAGCGGCGCGAGCGCGAGGTTTTTGATTTTCGCTTTCAAGCGAAAATCACCCTGCGCTCGCGCTACGCTCCCGGCGCCCACACGCACTCACCTGTAGTGCGGTGCGTCGGGGAGGCGGCAGGGTCGCGCCTCCTTCCCTCCGCCCGTGCGGAAGGAAGGGGCGGGGCGGGGAGTTAGCGCGGCGGATGCGAGAGCATCCTGCTTCGCACGGGCGGGGGGCTGCTCGCGACAGCCTCCCGCTCCGCGCGCGCGCGGGGGGGCGGGCGCGACTGTCGCTCACGCCAGGAGCGAGCGACAGTCGCGCCCGCCCCCCGCGCGCGCCAGGAGCGACGGGCTCCTTTCTTGCGCGCGCGGGGGGGGATGGAGTCGCGAGCTGCCGCCGCCTCCGGGACGGTGCCGTTTCCCAGCTGGTTCCTTCGGCTGCGGAAGGAACCAGCGGGGAACCGGCAGGCTCCCGAACTAGGCTTTTCCCGCAAGCCGCCCGCCCCCGCTCGCGTAAAAAGCCTAGTGCGAAAAGGGCCTTTGTCTGCCATTCAGAGGCAAGGCAGAACACAAACTGAAGAATCAGGCCCAACATGAGCCCCTGATATAATAGAGCAAATGTTGGTCCTGATATAGGCTGTTGCCACCCTCTGTTTTTACTTCCACTTCCTATATGTTTCTACTACTGTGGCACACAGGCCTGCCACCTTCTTTCCCCAGGACGCTTCAGTGCAATGGAGGCAGGGGGCTTCCATTTCCATGGAGCAGTGAATCCATTTGTGGGGTTAGCCCAGACTTTAAAGGAGCCAGCCAAGAGGCTGAATCTTGTCCTGAAATTGATCGAGTACTTCTGGTAACTGCCTTAGACTTATCAAAGTCAAAAGTTATTAAGGAAGAAGGACCCACAAACTAGGAATTTGCTTTTGCCTGAGCTCTGAACACTAATCATGAGCAAGCCATATATTCCAGGTGTTAATTTTTTTGCTACTAGTTGCTAGATTAAACCAGTGTTTAAATCTATATCCATGGAATGCTTTCTAAATGGTCTAATCTGCTAGGATTCCCTCACACATCCTTCACAGAACCGTTACTTAAACTTTTCAGAGAATTACAGGATGTTCAAGGGCTGTACTTATGTTACATGGACCCATCTACTGGTTCCTTCTCTTGTCCTCTGTGATTTAGAACACGCCCAGCTTTCCTCTGATGCTTCATGCGGCAGCAGAAAATATTGCCAATGATGAGAAATCCACCACTCATACCTTTTCAGCATCTGCTGATCTTTACATTGAGGAACCCCTGAGAATCCTTTGAGGAACCCCAAATTTTCTTGGAACACACTTTGAACTATCAAATCTCTAAATTTACACCCATTTATCACTTTGATTTTGTCTTTTGAAGTTGCAGAATCACATTTTAAAACACTAGCAAGGTTCAGAACAGAGTTTGGATTACACTAGAGCTTGTTAGAATTCAGATTCCTCATGCTTATGTAAATTTTTGAGAACTTCTCTTCGGCAAGATGGCAAGCATGGAAAGCTCCTCTAGGCATGAACAGAGTTCACTTTTGACACACCACTAGATCACCACAATCAATCTTTTTATAGGGGATAGCTAATCTGCTGGGGGCTTTCAGAATAATTTCCCATTTCTCTCTTCTTTAGATTAAACATTCCCCATTTCTTTCTTCTTTAGGTTAAGAATAGGCTCCAGAGAGAGTGGGATTTCTTGATTCATGAAGCATGGTTATCTTGCTATATCACACCGGTAGTGAAACTGTTTTTACTAACTCTCTGTCACATAACAAATGGGTTTTAAAATACACATGTCTTGTAAAGGCCAAAATTGCTTCGCTTGTGCTTTAAATACTGCATAAACCACATTTAGTGATCTGTTTATTTTTCACTCCCTACTTGTCTCCATCGTTTCCACTTCTGCTTGTCACTGCCTGAGGTAATTCAGGAAGAGGACATGCCTTGTATTTTCAGTATCTGAAACCTTTTAACCTTATAAAATTAGGGATAATGAATCACCAGAAGATTTTATCTCTTCCCTGAATGAAAATGTTTGTTATCTCTTCGCTGCCCTGCGCTTTGATTTGTGTTGCATTTTACTTGCACTGGATGTTTTGGAGTAAATGTTTCTGCAATATTGGGAGTATTCATACATGTAGGTTACTGTGAAGGACCTCAAATTTATTTCTGTTCAACAGGGCAGTAATGTTATCTGCTTTGTGAATCCATTCAGTATGCAATAGTAAATGTCAGGTTTACTAAGGATGATCTGCTGCTACCTGTATGTTTCAGTGTGGGAATACTTGTTGAAGTCACCAAAGTGTAGGTAAGCACAGGTATTGTATATTTGTTACAGTTCCTTTTGCCAGTGGTAAATCACGATTTGCCTCATCTTTAATGTATGAAATGAGGCCTTAAAAACTCCTGACCATTGTTATAAAGCTTATCTTGTCGTTTAGGAGGAAGATGAATCAGTGTTCAGCTTTGCATCTCATTTAATTAACTGCTGAAACCCTAAAACTGTTCTCAAAGTAAAATTCTGCATTAACTGCATAAAAAGCAACTCCATTACAATTCTCCAGGTGAGAGAAATCTTTACAATATTCCACAGCACAAAAAGGGAGCCAAAAAGTTTAGCAGTGGATGTGTTTACCCTGCTGATCTACAGCCAAACTAGACATGAAGACGTGACTAGACAGTCATGGTTCTTGGGGGGGCTGGGTGAATGGATCCAAGATAAAAGCAAAAGAGGCATAGAGGTGATGGAAGCTGCATCTTCCCCAACCCCTCCTCTTCAAAGTACATCACACAAATAACTTTCTTCACCACACCAGTTCAAAGGCTGCAGTTGGGTTAGGCTGGTTAAAAAGAAAAATAAATCCTTTATGTGATGGATGATAACACAGGAAGGAACTGTTCCATTCATTCATTCAACCATAGAAAGTCCCCCCACCTCTTATTTACATGTGAACAAGGTGGACGCCAAGGCTGACCCAACCATTAGGATAAATAAGGCAACTAACCTCAGCTGGCAGATAGTAGAGACAGCCAGTGGCAGTCTCACAATCATTCCTCTGGAGTTCCCTGGTCAGTACCTTGTGCTGTAGGAGAAACTAGGGCATGCCACCCACCCTGTCTGACTTAGCTCTGATGAGTGGTGAAAGATCCTACTCCATCACTAGAGTGAAGTAACATTCAAGTGCCAGTCTTTTTTGCTTCTGTACATGGAATGAGGTGCCATGTTATCCTTGGGCAGGCCCTGACAGACATATGAATAGCAAATGTGGTGGTTGCCTGCATACACATCTAGATGTGGGATTTAATATAGCTGGTTCATATCTGTTCTGTGTTAGACATATTCAACTTCTGTACCACTGGACAGAAAGTTGTGGCTAAAAAGCATCTCTGCTACTTGCCAAACCACCATTTCCAAAAGCATTTTCAGTTGACAAAACAACTGGTTTTATGTTCAGTGTGTTATTATATTTCCACATATTTTGAAATTACCATTAATATTTTAACACATAGAAACTTTAACTCATTCAAAATGCTAAGACAAGACTGTTGCTCAGGGCTGCTGTCCATGCCTGGTTTCAAGGAACATATATCTCCCCTGTTGCAACAGCTCCATTGGCTACACCTCAATTTCTAAGCACGATTCAAAGTGCTAGTGTAACCTATAGAGCCATATATACTTGGGTCCAGATTATGGTTTTTTTCACACTACACTGTTCTAGTGCTATTATTCCACTTTCAACATCCTGTGGAATTCTGGGGTTTGTAGTTTACTGAAGCCAAAGAGCTCTCTGGCTGAGAAGTCAAAAGGCCCTTCCCCAACCAGGAAAGCCCAGGATTCCATAGGAGGTTGAAAGTGGAATAATAGCACTGTAACAGTGTAGGGCAGAAAGCCCCCATGTGAAAGTCTATATTTACCCAAATAAGCATGCCTAGGCCTAAAGATTTGCAGGTGCTTCCCTTAGTTCCATCACCTTCAGAAGTACATTTGGTGAACACATGTGTAGTGCACACGATCCTCCCTGGATTGGGTGGCCATGCAAGGTTTGAAGTGTGAGATGCTGTGAGGCAAGAACCAAGCCAGTTCTGGTCTTTGAGGATGCAGTTTATTAAGCGAAGAAGCAAAAAGAAAAATGAAAGGCACACAAGTATACATACACTCTGACTCCATCAGAAAGGCAAAGCAGGCGATGGAGCAGGGTTCTCTTTGCTCCAACAGATTATATAGGTTTTTCATACGCAAGTGGCAAAACAGGCTGCCAATCCATCAACCCACCGTGCTGAAACAAACAGGAGGGGGACTATCCTACCTCGGACACCAATTACTGAGGCACCCATGGACCAGGCTCATGATAGGCTCGTGGCCAAATCTCATTACCGGCCTGAAATGGCAGCGGACAGTCTCTAATCAGGCTTCGCTCTCTCCTCACCATACCGGTTGGCGCAGGGAGCGAAGCACCCATCGTTAACATTCCTTGGCTATTCTCACAGGACTGCAGCATACAGGGCAGCCTGACCTAGCAATGCAACAGCATGAGCTAACCCCCCAAATATGTTCGTTAGTGCAAAAGCAGGCTGACCTGAAATGTGTGAGTGTGCAACACAGGGCCTACCCAGAGGGCCTTGGGGCCAACAACATGTGAAAGGACCTTCTCAGAGGTCACTCCTGGATGATTGAACTGACTTCCGAAGGAGGTTAGACTAGCTTCCTCTCTGTTGTCCTCTGGGCACCAGACAAAGTCTTTTCTATTCAGGTAAGGTTCAGAAACTGTTTCCTTGCCAGTCTGACATTTTTTTAGGGATGTGCTGAACTTTCAAATATTTTACTTCTTATTCATGATTAGTCTTGTGTTTTTCAACAGTTTTAATTAGTGTTTTAATAGCACAATTTGTTTTACTTGTATTTTCATAAATATAATTTAAGGTTGTTTTTTTTTCCTATTAAAACCTTCCCAAGTATGCTATAAACCACCTTGCATCCAAACCCCGGGACAAACATGGAGAAAATGCCAAGATGACTAGACAGAAAAACAAAAGTGTAAATATTATTAGTTGACCCTGTTGCTAATTCCAATGGGATGAATTTGAACAGGACACAGAGAAAATAATGTTCATTTAGTAGCTGCAAAATAAGTGCAGCAATACTGCAGATTCAGGTCAGTAACTTAGTAGCCCTTGGGTACTATATACAATGACTTTGCAGAAAAATTTCTTTGGCCAACATGATTACGACCTTGTTGTCATTGTTATTTGCCTTCAAATTGACTCCACCTTATGGCAACCAATGGCAATGCTGTCAAAGGGTTTTCCTGGTGAGATATGGTCAGAGGGGGGTTGTCAATGCCTTCTACTGGGATTGAGAGAATGTGATGTGCCCAAGGTCACCGGGGATTTCCATGGCTGAACCTGGCCTTTTGGGGTCCCCGTCCAAAAAGGAAACCACTATACCCTTGAATATGGCCGGCCTCATTTGAATCCATTGGGGAACAAACTGGCTTAAATGTAGCTGCACATATTGTATTTATTAATTTATTCACTCACTCACTCATTCACCATCTCATTCATATTCTGACTTTTGCCTAGGCCTGCAACTCAAAGCAGCTTACAGAAGTTAAAACAAATACAGATAAAAATTCACTGAAAGCAATTTAAAAGGATACCTGTTAAAAAGACAATAAATACAGACAATACAGCACATTGTAAAAGAGCTTTCCCACAAGTATTCAGATTTCAAAGTCCTGTTGAAACAAACGGTTGTACTTTTTCAGAAGCTGCATAAGTGTAGTTGGGAGGACAGCCAGTCAATCAGACTTGTGTGCCTAATAAGTAGGTGAGATCAAGGTCTTGGCATTCATTACAGAAAAGGTGCTGCAGTTGTGGGATCCAATGTAGCACTGCTGGCTAGTCTAAGGCAGTGGTTCTCAACCTGTGGGTCGGGACCCCTTTGGGGGTCGAACGGCCCTTTCACAGAGGTCGCCTAAGACCATTGGAAAATATGTATTTCTGATGGTCTTAAGCTCCATTCCCTCCTCTGTGGTGGTGCGCAAGCACGAGCCATGCACTTGCGTCCTCCTGCCCCCTTTGGCGGCCCAGGGTCAACATTCTGGAAACTTTTCCCATATTGCCTCCCCCAGCAGAAACGAGAGCGAAGCAGAAGCAGAGCCCGGGGGGGGGTTCTCGGAGTTTTTTCCCGGGGAAGATGCGCGGCTCCTCTTTCCCTCCATGCCTGCCCCCTCCCCATTCCTGGTCGGCGAGGTGGCCTTTGCCGGTGGGAGGAGGAGGCATTGTAAATAATAAATAAATAATTTTATGGTTGGGGGTCACCACAACATGAGGAACTGTATTAAAGGGTCGCGGCATCAGGAAGGTTGAGAACCACTGGTCTAAGGTATAAAGGAAAGGGTATAGCATCTTGGCCTTTTGTGGCCTAGGTCAAATTTTTTGAAAAACAGGTGGGGGTTTTTTTGGAATCCAGCTTAAAATATGTGATCCATAGTAGGCATAGGACTTTAAACATTCAATAACTAAATATTGTTACTATTTAGCAACTGTTAGATGAAATTTGTATGATATTTGGATAATCACAGACAGGCTCCAAAATACATCATCTTGATTTTATGATTGCGCCATTGCATATTGTATGTATGTCTTTTCTATTTTATCAACAAGATTTAAAAATGCTGAAGGTACTACATAGATAGAACCTGGAGCAAGAGAAGCCTGAATGAAGCTAATAAGGAACATGTTTAGTTAAAACTATAAGCCAGCAGGCAGGGCTCCTTTATTGTTTTATAACTAAATTTTATTAACTTTTTTATTGATTCAGACTAGGATAGAGTGCCACTGCCTAGTACATATTAGGGACTATAAATATAACATATTATCATGGCAATGGTAATAAAATTGAATATTTTATAATGTATGGTAGAGGTATGCCTTCAAGTCCATACAAACGTATTATTTCATAAATAGCTTAAGCATGTCTTTTTGGTCACCAGAGAATAGTTTAAACAAAAAACAGAAATAATTCCAGACCCCAAAGGTGCCATATCGATGAACAAAGAATACCAGGAAAGCTATAAAGATGATATGATATGATAATAATGTAATTGTAACAAAATGAAAATTTTATATGTTTCAAAAATTTCAAGCAAATAATTCCTGAAATAGTGAATTAAATTAAATGTTTTACCAAATAAGAAATAGTGAACATCAAAAGTCAAAACCAATTTTCCATAGCTGACATCTGTAATGCAGATATTTTGTCTCAGATACCAATTCCACAGATGTTTCAACAAAACTCTCATCTTTAGTGGCAGTGAGTGAGAGTATATTCTCTCAGATGATAGAATAAAAGGCTTCCATCACATTGCACATAAGTTCAAGAAAATGTGTACATTATGGAGTCCTTCCCTCTCATCAGGAGTCAAACATTCAAAAGATAAAAGTTTATTCATCAAGTCAAGGCTCTCTTCTCTTTCCTCTGAGATTGAAACTAGGGAGTAGAACCCTTACAGTTATGTATTGATTTATCAAGACAAGCATAATAAAATCCAGCTCTTACAAGAGAAACCTTCAGCTGAATTTGCAGGCTAATCTCCATAATAATAAAATAGTAATGGATAAAATCAATATAGATGGAATCAAATAGGGAAAACCTTTAATCGCAGCACTGAACTAGGCCCGACATTGGCCCTTTCCGCAGCTTACCTTTTTGCGGAGCTGGGGTGTGGGGATCGCGCAAGCAGCCTCTTGCAATAGGCTCTCGCGTCCCCATTGCTTCAGCTCCGCAGCTGCTGCCTGCTTGTGAGCAGGTAGCATGACAGCCCCTCCTCTTCCTTGCAGCACACCCTGGGATTTTCCCAGGCTGTGCTGGGGCAGGAAGCGCGAGCACCACGGCTCTGGAGCAACGCACGCACAGTAAATGTGCACGGACCCCAGAGCAATGCACGATCTAAATATTATTTAGACCCACTGTAAGCTAGTGCTGTGGGAGGATAGTAATAGCTTACCACAGTTTAATGAAATTTTACATTTTAAAAAAGAGAGAGGGAGAGATACTGGAGGAAATAGAGTTAGGACTAATATTTTTAAACCAGTGAATCCAGATAAACAGATAAGCAGTGGAGGCAACACCTACTTCTACACAGGATCTGAGGCCCTTTCTGCACGAGGCAGTTAAAACGGTCCAAGGTGTCCTGGCATGGAGGTTGTCCGCACCTTGGATCAGACTAGGTGCGGACTGTTTAACTTTGTTCTGCACCTCAGTCCGATCCAACCCGCCCCCAAGTGGTTCTCCCCCGCGCTAAGTAAAGACCGGAAAAATCAGGTCTTTACCTTTTCTGGAATGCGCCATTGCGTTCTTACCTGTGCAGATGTGCAGGCTCGCACCAATGCAAGCCTGCGATCAGTGGAGGGCAGGCTGTGAGCATGGCCAGCCTCAGTGGTCCACTCCCACGAAGACACCGGAAGCTGCCATTTTGAGCTGGAGCAGTGCGGATCTACAGACCTCGCACTGCTCCGGTTCACCCTGCACCAATGGAGAAGCCCTGTGGAAGGGCTCAAGGGACAGTGTGCATTACTTCGGACCCAAGAAGAGCTGGTAAGTAATGGCATGGAGTGATTCACTCGCCTCGTGTGGAAAGGGCCTGAATTTCTAATGCATCAAAGAGAAAAGCATACATATTTTGGAACATTAAGAAACTGAAGAAGAACCAGCATGATGCAGTAGGTTGAGTGTTTGACTGGGACTCTGGTAGACCAGGGTTTGAATTCCTGCTTAACCAGAGAAATCCACTGGGTGACCTTGGGCAAGTCACACTCTCTCAGCCTCAGAGGAAGGTAATGGCAACCCTCCTCTGAACAAATGTTGCCAAGAAAACCCCATCTTAAGTCGGAATTGATTTGAAAGCATCTAAGAACAAAAGAAGAAGATAGTGAAGAATAGTCACACCTCTGCTGAATGGATTATTTACAAGTCACAGTCTTGTACAAGTTTACAATTTCTCAGTGCAACTATGAACTCCTGCCACTGATGATACTGTGAAATGTACTACTATGTACCTTACTATGTATCATGGAATGAAAGACAGTGAGCCCACAGCCCCGTCTTCTTAAAATATGAAGGAAGGAGGAAGATTTTTCCTTCTTTTACACTTTGCTATTTCACTCCAGTTCAACCTTTGGATTTGTAGAGACAACCAGATGTTGAAGTGAGAGCAATGGTGGTATCCCAAATAAATGACAATATATAAAACTATTGTAGCATGGTAGTTGATAACAGCATAGTTCTGAGGATATTTATTTCAAAAGTTAAGTACCATTGCCAGTGTGTGTCTCTGTATGTGTGTGTGTCTGTGTGTCGTTGTTTCAAAATAAGTGGGCAGAAGGTTGCAACCTCAATTACAAATGAAGAAAGCAGAGCTCACCTCTGCCATGAACTCACTAGCCAAGCCATTCTCTGTCATCTGAAATACTAACACTAACGCTAACCTCCCTTAGAAGGTTAATAGCCAAGTAGTAGATGTACATTATTTGAGCACTCCAAATTTTAGGAGCATGAGTTAAATATGTTTTGATACCTGATGCATGTTGCCCCTCTACATGCTGATACTCACACTTTTTAAATAATCTGCTTGCATGAGTCACACATCCATTCCTGACCACTTATAGTCTATCCTCATGTAAATACCCCCCTGCTTCCTGCATGGTGAAGCTGATTCTGTCCAAAGGTATAATTGCTAAGCATATGACTGTGTAACTCATTCCTTCTAGAAATTGTTAACTGTCAGTCCCATTGGTCCTAATCAGCATAGTCAATGTTGAGAGATGATGGGAGCTGCAGTTCATTGGAAGGCACACATGGTGCCCACCTTGTCCTAAAACAAGCAGAAAGAATCCAGACAGTGACTAATGATCATTGCCATCAGTGTGCACATATGTTGGCTTTCTGGCCAAGTAGGCAGTGCAAAAAATCCCTATTTCTACATATAATTTCACATCAAATTGTGTTCTCAGAGTAAGTTATGCAAATCAGAACATTTATGCAAATAGTTCTAAATCTCTCATTTTCTTACCTTAACTGATTTTGCATAGCAGGGCTAGTTCAAAAACAAGATGATATTTTCCAGTGCTTTCAGTCTTCATGTGTGAGTGGTATGAAGAATGTAAAGGTCTTAATTTAAATGCTGCAGATAAGGGGGTTTGGCTTGAGGAGTATTTGGAAGAAAGACCACCTGAATACATATGTAAGCTACTCTTGGCTTCCTGAATGCAGAACAGGGTATAACTGATTTTTAAAAAAAATTTGTTAGCTTGAATCCAAATCAAGCACTCCGTGCTGTTGCTGGTGTGTTGACAAAATACAGTAAGGATAGGGGACATATGATTCCCACTTCCTTGTTGGACTGGAACTCCAGTCATCCCTCGCAATTGGTTATGCTGGCTAAGGTTGATGGGAATTGTAATCTAACAAGCTGCTTTTCCTTGCTCTAGAGCTACTGACTGCTCTGTGTGAGGTTCCTTGTTTTTGTGCCAACCCACACTGTATGCATTAAAAGCCAAAGACAGACAAAAACAGCACTTTCTCCTACAGTTTAGATTGGTATTGACACAGCCTCTGTGTCTTCTTTGCGTCCCAGACTTTGACTTTAGTGAGAACTGACAAGAAGACAATATTTGTTTTAATGTAAGCAATTATCAGGTATGAATAGGGGTAGGGTAAAATCCATCCATCTATGTTTTTATACTTAATTCGCATCTTCTGAACCAATAAACCAAGACTGAGTAACTGTGCTCAGGACTGGGGGAGAAAGGATGGGAAATGTCAACAGATCAGGGAGTAGAAAAAAAGTCTCATGATAATCTCACCATATCCAAGTCTACTCTAAGTACTTATGATTTATTAATATGATTCAGATATAGCTAAGTGCAACATAAACCTTAAGACCAGAATAACGAGACCCCCTAGTTTGTAGGAAAATGCATGCATCTTGCCACAGATTCAGTGCTAGCTGTCAACATCCCTTACTGTGCTTTTTGGATGGTGATTTCAATAATCCCTTATTATTTCCAAAATTGACTACGACTGATGGGAGTTGCATTCCCACAAACACCTGTGCTAGAATTAGCAACCTTTGAATGTGAATGCCTATACTCACCAACTGCTAGTTTGCATTATGGTGACTTCCTGTCCCCTTCCTCCACTTTTTTACCTCACTTACTCTCTGTTTCACCCGCTTAATCTGCAGCCTTTTTTTTTTTCATTTTCTTTCTCTCTCCTTCATTAAACCCTGTGTTTGATTTTGCACAAGTAATTTTAAGTAAGGCTAAATTTATGTGTTTTACAAAGAAGACTAAGAACCTTGTTTTTCTCCACGTGACCCTGCATGGGGCGGGAGCATAGGCATGGGACAGGTTGTTGTTCAGTTTCTGCCTTGACAATTAATTACTCTGCTTGAGAGATCTAATACTGTTTTTTACATTTACCAACACTCTAGAGGGTCACATTTTCTCCACTTCTAACATATTTGTTATGATCTTGGCCTTGTATGGTAATGGAGATATCCAGGTTACAAGGCAAGTGATATCAAGGAATACAAAAGGCACTAGGCTGTTATCTCATAACGAGCATCAAGTAAATATTCACACACACACACACACACACACACACAGGGAAAGTCACGAGTGCTGACTCTTATTGGCTGCTTTACACTAAATGTTATGTTGACAGCAACCCTAAGAATGTACACAGATTTGGAAGCATAATTGGAATAGAATTAACCTAGCAGGGGAATTTTGGAAATCCTAGTCCAAAAATTTTCCAAGCATTCTCTCAATAACATTGAGATTCCCACTAAGCAGCTTAGAAAATACAAAGGAAACACAACCTGAACGTCAGTGCTCTTTTGCCAACCAAAATTTTTATGTTCGGCCAGACAGCTGGTGGGAAGACAGGGAAATGTAAAAGGGAGCCACTTGTACATTTTACTGACAGCTGTTTTTAATGTCTTTTGTCAACCAAATTTTGCAGCTCTACATCATGGGATTCTTTTATGATGAGGCTCCCTCCAAGAATAACTTGCATGCTCTAATCACGTTTGCGTAGATTTATGACTTGATGCTTATTCACTGGTAGGACTTTGCGACATGAAATGTCAGTGAGCCTGTTATAAATTGCTTCTGGCATCCCTATTCTATCTTTTATTTGGCTCCTAGTATTTCTACCTGAAAGTGATAAATCCCCACTATAACTGTTTTATGTGCTTCAGTAATTACACTCTACAGAAGGGGTGTGTGTGCAGAGAGTTCTATAGACGTATCTTTGTAAAAACAGCAAGCAATAAAAAAGCAGAGGAATGGGTTGAGCCCTGAAATATTATTGAACAAAAACAATGGCCAGTGAAACATCTGTGTCACAAGAATTTGACAAATGTGGAATAGGTTGGGGGAGGGGGAAATGATATGGTGCTGATACTGAGTCTTTTGCAAGTCTGTTCACTCACATGGCACGGGTGTTCACATTCACAACTTCCCCGTTCAGTCCAATCCCTAAAAGTAATTTTACGGATCAAAACTAGTGATTCAAATATGCCTGTTCTGAATACAGTATGACTATACTGCTACTCAAGAGCCAACGTGGGACAGTGATCTGAGTGCTGGAGTACTGACTTTGGAGACCAGGGTCTGGTTCTCTGCATGACCATGGAAACCCATTGGGTGACCTTGGGTGCTTCATGCACTCTCAGCCCCAGAAAACCCCATGATAGGTTCACCTTAGGGTGGCCATAATTTGGAAACAACCTGAAGGCACACAACAACAAATTGCTACTTATACTACTGTGGGGAGGTATAGATTTCTTGCCCCTCCTCCATGGTTGTTAGCATTTACTATCCACTCTCACCCCACTTCCCACATATGGACTGTGTGCAAGTGGCAGCAGCAGAGCTTGGAGTGCATGGCGGGGGAAGGGCTATGGTATGGAGGTGTGGACATGACGCGCAGGGGCATGGCCGTGGGGTGCATGGGGGCATGGCCACGGTGTGTGGGGGCATGGTCGTGGCACACGGGGGCGTAGCTATGAGCCGGGACACCTCAAAAACATTGCTGCCAGAGGTGAACCATCCCCATCATCCCCCCGTCCCTACACAACTGGCAGGTGGCAAACATGCTGGGGTGGAGTCTGCCACTGAGGCCATTTCTGCCCTACATTATTCCACTTTGAACATCCTATGGAATCCTGGGGTTTGCAGTTTGGAGAGCAGCATTTAGAATTCTCAGCCAGGGAGCTCTTTGGTCTCAGTAAACTACAAACCCCAGAATTTCACAGGACACTGAAAGTGCAATAATAGCACTATAACAATGTAGGGCAGAAATGGCCATAGACTTTGGCTTTCATTATGCAAGTTGGGTCACAAGCTGTGGGTATATCCTGAGCCATCCTCTTCTTGTAGCCTGACAGGGGCTGTGTCTCTGGCCCCTGGGGGGCTCCTCTTTGCCCAACAGCATGGTCAACACTGATTCACCCCAGTGCAAAGGCAGCCCTCCAGTGGGAGAATCAGGGCCAGATGGTCAATAGTTCGATGTGTGCAAAATGCATTGGATCAGGCTGCTAGCCCCACCAAATATGCAGAGCTAAAAATGGGTTATTCATGAAGGCTTTTTATGTTGTTGTCTATTACACTTTGTACTTTATTTATGGCACATTGTTCACTTACATTCTACGATACCACTCCCAGAATAGCTCACACATGTGCAAGAAGGAGCCTCAGTTTTGAAACTGTCCCATGACCCCAACCATCTCAATCCAGCCTTACGGAAAATTCACATACATTCACAAGGGTGGTTGTGGTTTTGGAATGGCTCCAGCGCGGCAACCAGCTGCTTTCTCCCTAATTGCACATTAAGATTTCAGTTAAACAGTGTTCAAAGTTACCTGCAGGATTGCCCCTCCCATACAATCTGCCCCGTACACTCAGGTCCTCCGGCAATGGTCACCTAGAGGATCTTTTGTCAGCCACCCCTAGACTGTGGAACGACCTGCCGGAAGAGATTCAACAGCAAAATATGCTATCTGAATTCAAAAAGGTGCTAAAGATGTATCTTTTCTGGTGGGCCTACCCAGTCTATTTTTAATTGTGCTTTTAATTGTAGCTTTCATTGTATTTGTAGTTTTAATTGCACTTTTTAAATTATATTTTAACTAGGATATATCTGTATTTCAGATGGTTTGGTGTCTTTAAGGTGTTTTAGTCATAACTTGTATGTATGTTGCACCTCCAGCCTGGGGAGAGGCAGGTAACAAATAAAAAATTATTTTTTTTTTTTATTATTATTATTATTATTATTATTATTATTATTATTATTATTATTATTATTGTCATGACAATAACAGTTGTGTGGTATTTTAAAGCAGGGCCACAGCTCAATCTGAGAACGAAACAGACACTGAATGAAAGGGGCACTGCTTTACTATCTCTGCATGGAAGCCTATGCATATTTATTTGGGAATAAACCCCAGAGGCATCAGCAGCATGGGTGCCTTCCTCAACATGCTTAATCTACAGCAACGCCTGGTTTCTCCAAGCAAAGGAGTTAAAAGACATTCAGCTTGTGCGGGCCTTCCTTGAAAAACCAACTGAGAGGAGCGAAAGAGGCTTGCTTTAAAACCCTGGTGGCGCAGTGGTTAAATGCCAGTACTGCAAGCCACAAGGTTGTGAGTTCAATCCTGCCGGGCTCCAAGGTTGACTCAGCCTTCCATCCTTTCGCAGGTCGGTAAAATGAGTACCCAGCTTGTTGGGGGCATGTATAGAAATGTTTTGAAATACATGCTATTTATAAGTTGTTCACCGCCTCGATCCATATGGAGAGACGGGATACAAATTAATAATAATAATAATAATAATAATAATAATAATAATAATAATAATATATATATATAGGATTAAAGTGAGACTGCAGGAGATGTCAAGAGTTAACCTATTCCCACCCCGCACTGGTACAGTGGTATTTATTCCACTTTCAATATCTTATGGAATCCTGGGGCTTGCAGTTCAGGGAGGGGCCTTTAGAATGCTCAGCCATAGCGCTTTTTGGCCTCAGTAAACTACAAATCCCAGAATTCCACAGGATGTGGAAAGTGGAATCATAGCACTATAACAGCATAGTGCGGAAATGGCCTCAATGTTCTTTCAACGTTCTGGGTTACAGCTCACGGACTCCTCACAGCCGGACGTGAGACTCTGGGGACCGCAGTCCCGCGAAAGGCTTTATTATTTTGTCCCGCGCTGTGTTGAATCGTGACTTCAGGCGACGTCCCCCATAGTCCTGCCCTGTTTCGGCCGAGGGCGGGACGACCTCAAAGGACGAGGGAACCAACACCGGGCGCCCGGACCCTGAAGCCCAGGGCCCATTCCCGCCCTTTTTTTCCCCGCTCGGAAGCCCTCGGCTGACGCCCGCGCCAAGCCGCTCCCGCAAACGGTTTCTGTTCTCATTCTGGGCGCGCCCTACGCTTTTTGCGTAGAGACTCAAGGCCATTTCCGCACGAGCCTGTTATAGCGCGACGATTCCACTTTCAACCTCCTCTGGACTCCTGGGGTTTGCAGTTTCGGGAGGGGAAACTGCAAACCCCAGGATTCCAGAGGAGGTTGAAAGTGGAATCGTCGCGCTATAACAGGCTCGTGCGGAAATGGTCTTGGTTCCTTCGGCCCTCCCGCTCTCCTCAGTCAGGCTTTGTAAACAGACGCTCAGCCACGGCCCAGGAAGGAAGCGCCGGCTTTTCCTTTCCCGGGCAGCTCGACGCCTGCGCCCTGGGCGCGCGCTCATTGCTGGGCTCGCGGGGCGGAAGGCGGGAGGGTTTGAATCGCTCCGGCTCCGGGCGGGAATCGCGCGCGCGCGCGCTGGCTGGCTGGCTGGCTGGCTGTCCTTTTAGCCCAGGCTCAGGATGCGGTCCTCCGCCCTCCGGGTGCGCTCCGGGAACGAGCCCGCTGCTCGCATGGAGGAACAGCGGCGGCAGACGGAGGAGCAGTGGAAGGAGACGCGGGCCGCCCTGGGGCGGCTGGCGGAGAGCCTGAGCTGCTCCCGCTGGTAATCGGTGAAGGGCTGCGGGGGGGGGACCCCGCGCACGGGAGGGTTGGCTTGCTGGGAGGGATGCAGAAAGGAAGGGACGTTGCGCAGATTTTCCCCACTTAAAATTAAGCAGACAATAGGAGAACAATAGCTTTGCAATATGCATATAAGACTCGTGGTTGGAATCAGGAGAAGCGCGTGTTAGATTTGTAAACCGAGTTCCCTAGTGTTTAAAGAGGAAATCATCCCTCTCTTCTTTCCTCCCTCGTTCTAGGAAGGATTTATCCACGTTACAATAATAATAATAATAATAATAATAATAATAATAATAATAATAAAATTTATTTCTATCCCGCCTCTCCCAATGGATCGAGGCGGCATTACAAAAATATATAAAAACATTAAAACATTAAAATGCACCCCATCCTCCCCACCCTCCAACCCTTCTATCCCCCTAAAACATATTAGTTAATTAAAACAAATTAAAACAAGATTAACACAAAAGACAATGATATTAGAGGCCATTTCTGCACTGCACTGTGATAGCGCTATTATTCCACTTTCAACATCCTGTGGAATCCTGGGGTTTGCAGTTTAGGGAGCGGAATTTAGAAGTCTCTCAGCCAGAGGGTTCTTTGGCCTCAATAAACCCCAGAATTCCACAGGATGTTGCAAGTGGAACAATAGCACTATAACAGTGGAGTGCAGAAATGGCCTAGTGTTGTTATTCCGTGTTCAACATCCTCTGGAATCCTGGGATTTGCAGTTTTGGGAGGGGCCTTTAGAATTCCCAGCCAGAGAGCTCTTTGGCCTCAATAAACTACAAAGCCCAGAATTCCACAGGATGTTGGAAGTGGAATAAGAGCATTATAACAGTGTAGTGTGGGAATGGCCATAGTGTTGTTATTCCATGTTCAACATCCTATGGAATTCTGGGATTTGCAGTTTGGGGAGGGGCTTTTGAGGCTGCAAACCCCTGGATTCCATAGGATGTTGAAAGTGGAATCATAGCGCTATACCAGTCTAGTGTGGAAATGGCCTGCGAAGTGTGAGAGGGCCTTAAGGGTAAGAGCCAGAGGGGAAGTACCCTGGTTTAGGGGCAGGGAACCCCTTTGGTACTCAGAAGGACTGCTTGGAGGCCAGGGCTCAAATCAGCACTCAACTTTGGAAGCCCACTGGGTGATCTTGGCCAAGTCACATTCTCTCAGCCTCAGAGGGAGGCAAAGGCAAACCCCCTCTGAGTATTTTGTTTTAGTATTAGAAAATTGTTAGAATTAGAATAAGAGGAAAAATAATTAGAAGCCGAGCAAACCTTAGGATAGGGTCACCGTAGGTTGGAAACAGCTTGGAGGTTACTACAGCGACAAAGACTAGAATTCACACCGTGGCATCTCCTGCAGATAGGATTGGGAAAAAGAAGCTTGTGTTTCTTAAGCTTTCTAATGTCAGGGAGTGACCGGGATTTTTTTCTCTCCAGAGACCGGCACTGTGTTTCTGCCCAGCAGCTACAACTCTTTCTTTCCTGGAAACTTGCCTTGGGAGCAGCAGCCCAATGGCTTGTGAGCCACCTCTGGTCTACAGACCTCCACTTTCAGTAGCACTGCTATAGGCAACGCTGAGCTGGTCTGACTGAGGCCATTTCCGCACTATGTGTTGAACTGCTGCTATTCCACTTTCAATGCCCTGTGGAATTTTGGGGTTAGTAGTTTACTGAGACCAAAGAACTCTTTGGCTGAGAATTCAAAGTGCCCTCCCTAAACTACAAACCCCAGAATTCCATAGGAGGTTGATAGTGGAATAGCAGCACTTTAATACTGTAGTGCGGAAATGGTGTGAGTATAAGGCAGCTTTCTGTGCATTTGGAATCCATTGTGCTCTCATAAATAGGGCTAGTTTATTTGTAAATAGGGGCATGTAGTGTTTAGCAAGTCATGTTTTTCAGCAGAGCCAGGTGACATGGGAAGTACCTGCTCCATGAAGTGATGCCCCACAAGCTGAGCTTGTTTTATTAGGCCCAGTTCTCTCAGAGGTTGTAAAGCTTTGTTTGAGCTGTACCCATTTCACGCATGGATACTTGATTGAATGCTTCTGTGTGTGTGAGGGAGTCCCTGCATACAGAAGACTAGAGAAAGATCCTTCACCCTCCCAGGCTAGCTTTTTATGAGCTAGGAATATTTTTCTACAGATCAGCATCTACAGATGGTTTGAACTGACACAGTCCAGCAGAGGTTGGCTGCTTCAGAAGGAACAAGGAGTACCCAGCTTGTTGGGGGCATGTATAGAAATGTTTCGAAATACATGCTATTTGTAAGTTCGCCGCCTCGATCCATATGGAGAGGCAGGATACAAATAAATGAATAAATAAAAAACAACAACAACAAGGCTTTAATGTCCTTCAGCTCATTTGCATTTCTGTTTGATGATCGTCCACAAGATACTCTGTAACTTATAGTTCACTCCCCAAAGTTAATTTTCTTCCAGGTAGCCTTTGGTCTAGTGCCATTAGATAACTAAGCAAAGCACCCATAACAGAAATAGTTGCATGGTCTTTCTCTGTGAACCCTTGAGGCCTGTTGTTTAAACAATGCCGTACACATAAATACAAATATTGGAAGCTGTTTTACACTCAGTCAGACCGTTGGTCCATCTAGCTCAGTACTGTCTGCTCTGACTGGCAGTGGTCCCCTAAGATTCCTGGCTCTATCTGGAGATCCCAGGTGTTCTCTGGTGATCTCCCATCCAAGTATTAACCAAGCCTGACCATTCTTAGCTTCTGAAATCAGACGCGAGTGGGGCTATTGAGATGGTGCCAACTAGAAAAAAAAATTGATAAAATTGACTCTTGTTTTGATAAGGCTATATATAGTAAGCCAATCAGAGCATATGAAGTCAGACTGCCTGTGTAAGGTAGCATTGTCTACTGTGACTCAAAATGTCTCTTTAAATCAAACCTTATTCCTCACTCTTAGAACTTGTTATCTCATCACCTAGAGATGCCAGAAATTATTATCTTTATTTAAATCTATCGCTTCTATTGCTCCCAAGCTATGAAATGGCCTGCTGGAGGAGACCCGGCACATTACCAGTCTTGACTGCTTTAAAAGAGCAGTCAAGACTGATCTCTTCCAGCAGGCCTTCCAAGACTAGCATTTCCATCGCCTCCCATCAATTGTCTTGCTGTTCTTTTAATAGTTGATGGATTTTTGTGTGTTTTAGGGAGTTGGTTTTAGGTGGATTGGTGGGTGGGGAGGATTGGGTATGTTTTTTAATGTATTAATGTATTTAATGTTGTTCACCGCCTCCATCCATGTGGAGAGGCGGGATAGAAATAAATTTTATTATTATTTATTATTCAGTCATGAGCCTAGAGGAAGAATCCCTTTAAATGAAGCACTTGGTTTAAGTACAGGTTGTTTGGGTCATGATTTTACTGTGGCAAAACTGGGAAGCTTCCCCTATGTGTATAAAGTACATGTTTGAAATGCGTTGGCTTACTGTTTCGAGGTTTGTTTATTCTATATCTTTTATTTCTCCCAACATGGGACTCAGTATGATTTACAACAAGGTCAAAACAAAGTAGAGCTAACATCCTGATAAGAAAAAAGTTAAAATGCAATTAAACAAGCTATCATATTAAAACACCATTAACTAATTGTGTGTGTGTGTGTGTGTGTGTGTGTATATAAAAACATAATAAAGATAAAAAAATATACAGTACCTCGCAAGACCCTCCTGCATAACCAATTAATTATCAGATATCTATTTCAATAAAAAGGCCTTAAGCTGGTGGTGAAAAGAAAGGAGAGTAGGGACCAGCCTAGCCTTTCAAGGAAGGGAATTTCATGGCCTGGAAGCAACCATCAAAAATGCCTTCCCTTGTGTCCTTGCCAAACAGTCCTGTGATGGTAGCAGGACCAAGAGAAAGCTCTGTGCCAAGGAGACCCAGGCAAGCTTCTGTTGGAAGATAAGATATTTTAGACAGTCTGGACCTAATCCATATTGAATTTGGCCTGGAAATGAGCCAGTAGCTGCTTCTACAGAGGAGGTGTAAGTTCCCTATAATCAGCCAGTGTGGTATAGTGGTTTAAGCATTGGACAGGAACCTGGAGACCATGGTTCGATTCCGTGCTTGGCCATGGAAACTCACTGAGTGACCTTGGTTGCATCACACCCTCTCAGTCCCAGAAAACCCTGTGACAGGTTACCCTTAGGGTTCTGGTAAGTCAGAAATGACTTGAAGGCACACAATAACAATCAGCACCCGAACTGTGGTATTTTAGTGTTCCTGAAGTTTCCAAAGAGATGCTAATCTGAAATTTCAGGGGGAATATAACCCCGTCCAGCATAGGCTGAATCCCTTTTTGCAGCTCTACCTTTCAACAGATCAGGAGAACCTCTTCCCAGTCTGGATTAAGCTTCAGTTTGTTTGCCCTCGTCCAGTCCATTACTGATAACAGACAACAGTACTGAAAAAGCCTTTGAATTAGATGAAAAGGAGAGAGGGAAAGAGAAATACCCAAAACTCTGATGACCTCTCCAGATGGTTTCATCCTGGCATTAAGGTAACCAAAGCTGTCTCCATCTCCTAGCTAGACTTGAAACCAGACTGACTTTACTCAACCTGTTTTAACTAGGAACCCCTGAAGCGGAGAGGCCACCATATTCTCCAGAACCATGCCCGAGGAAGAGATATTGCAGACTGGGTGGTAGTTCTCCAGTATGGTGAGGTTCAAGGAGGGAGTTCTTGGTAATAGTATCATGACAACTCCTTTTAGACGGGATGGACAGCTCCCCTCACCCATTCAGCTGGTGCTTTTTGGCTGCTTTTATAAGCCAAGAAGGACACAAATCCAAATGCACTTCTTGGCCTTCATTTCTCCAAGGATCTTGTCCACATTCTCAGGCTGCATAAATTGCAGAATATCTAGTAACTTAGAATAAGCAGGAGCCCTGGTCTTATCTGCTGGACCTGGATGAACCACAGCATCCAAGTCAGAGCTGATCTGAATGGTTTTAACTGCCGTGTCATGCAGATTATTCACAGTGGTTGTGTTATCTACTAGCACGGCCGATCATGATTATTTTAATAGAAAAGAGAGATGTAGTCCATTTTAATAAAATGAATATGCTAAAATACGGAGAAACAATGTTTGCCGCAGGCTATATACCACTAACCTTTTTGTTTGTAATCACTCTCTCTGTTCATCTGTATTTATTTTTCCCTTGACAGTGGTGACATTCTGAAGAAACCTGTGAACATAGGGGGCTGCGAACATGTCTTCTGCCTGTAAGTCATAGCTGTTGAGAAAATGTCTCCTGTAAGTTCTAGAGCGGCCTGCCCCAACTTGGTGCCCTAAATCTTTCCTGAAAGCCTTCCTGTTGCAGTGAGCTTTTTAGTCTGTGATTTTATTCTGCCAGTTTCCTGTCTGTTTACTTTTAATCTGTGGCTGTTTTGAAACATTCTGCTTCTCTGTTTTTGCTTTGTTTGCTTACTTTCCCATGGTTTGTGTGGTTTATTTTAATCTCTGTAATCTGCTTTCTGTGTGTTTATAACACAAAAACAGGTTATCCTGTTTATGATATCTCAGCCTATGAAATAATCCCTTCTGTCAGCCAACTTTTCTTAAAGGCAATAAAATATGGAGCACTTCTAGGTATAAGAATGAATAGTTTGAACAATAGCATTAATCATTATCATGGTTAGCAGCTGACTAATGAATTACATGGATTAGTGGTTGTTTATCCACTCAGGGTATTGCCTAAACAGAGTAATTCAAGTATTTACATCAAGACCTGTTCCAGATTGCATGAGAGCATTCATATTTTTAAATCAGTACAAAATCATCCAATAACAAAAAGTGTCAACCATCTGGCTGAATATTATATTCTTTCTCCTACATGCTGTCCTGGCTTTTCTGGTTATCCCAGGCATTAAATCTCTGATTTATGTGTGAAAACTATGACTTCGGAAGTGCTCTTGAACATACAATTGTTAAGATGCGTTTAAAGGGGTGTGGGAGTCAGCGCCGAAAACGACTACACTAAAAGATAGCAATTAAACCCATTCTCTGAGACACCTGGCAACATTTATCATCACTCCTTTTGTGGAAACTTTCCAAAGTGTCTCCAGCTGCTGCTTTTTCTTTTTGGCCTTACTGCTAAATTGGTGAGAAAGTACCTTCTCTGGGTCCTTAAACCATTGCACATTTGTAATCGCTGCTGATACCTTTTTGCTAGGTGTGTGGGCATCCTGACTGGTATGGAATGCCTTGCATTCTTTCCATAGTCATGCTTATGTAAGAGTTCTTGACATGACATGTTTGATGAAGTATGAGCACTAATTGCTTATGCTCTGGGAACATGGAATTGTAAAAGAGCTGATGCTCTGGAATGATGGCAATCTGTATTTTTTTTTAACCCTGTAGCTGTTTAATTTTGTAAGCTGCTCTGGGTTCCAATTCTGGGCTGAAAGGCAGGATGTAAATAAAATAAATGATCAACCAATTAAACATAACTTGGCCTAGGACACCTATGTATGCCTCATAGAGTGTAGCCTTGCTTGGTGTGATGTTGTGTGTCCTGTTACAGTGCTAGTTACCCCTCCTCCAATCTTCCTGGAACACTGATTCATAAATGTATAATAGCAGCCTTTATGAACCTGCAAGGCTTTCCTGTGCTGAATATACTGCTGTTCCCTTTAGCCCATTTTTTAATGCTTTAACTAGTGGCACCTCTCAAATTGAGAGCCATTGTGGTATAATGATTTGAACATTGGACTACAACTCTGGAGACCAGGGTTTGATTCCCTGTTTGGCCAGTAGGTGACCTTGGGCATGTCACACACTCTTAATCCCAGAAAAACCTGTGATAGGTTCACCTTAGAGTGGCCATAATTTAGAAAGAACTTGAAGGCATACAGCAGCAACAACCTCTCAAAGGACTCAGGCTGAATTCATTCCTAGGTCTCCTCCCTGGGATCTGCTTTGGGCTGTATCACTGAGGAGCAGTTGCTCTGCCATTCAGCTATGATCCCTCTTTAAAAAGCCTATAGAATTATTTTGGTATTCCATGTTGGGTGTGAAGCTAGCCCCAACTGGGGATATGGGGCATCTTTGATTGGCCTGCATTTCCCAGTCTTTTATGTAGAAAGGAACACAGTTTTTCTTTGTGGTGCTCTTAAACGTGAATTCTGTAGTGCATTTTTCATCCTGAAAGTTGCATTCAAGTATGTGTGTACAGTGGACCCTCTGTATCTGCAGGGGTTCCTTCCCAGGACTCTCTGCTAATGAGAAAAATTGTGAATGCTTGTGTCCCATATTATTGAATGGCAGCGACATGCAGGTAGATAAACGCACATCACTGCAAGTTTAGGTAAAAAATGCAACGCTCCATGATTGTTTACATTTGCAGGTATGGAGGTCACTTATATGGCAGGTCCACTGCATTATGGAATTCTGCACACAAAAACTGCAGATTGTGTGCATTTTTGAACTTCAGTCTGGTGCAGAAGGGATGTAAGGATGGAATATATGCCAAAATTACATAGAAATAGATTGATTCTCCTATTCCTCTTTGAAACCCTTGCAGTAGTGATCAACTAGCCCTTCCTGAAATCACCTCCATCTGAGCCACATAATTTTTGTTTTGGGAGCCAGTTTTCACCCATGCTTGGTTTTAACTGGCAATTGTGATTATAATGTAAGATGTCAACATCTGTACTTAAATGAAGTGTGCTTTTACTCAGACTCTTGCAAAATACAGTATGTTCTCTTGATCTTTTTAGCTCTGCATAGTCTACGCCGGGGTGGAAAGAGCATACCTTGGGGCTGTATGTGACCCTCCAAGGCTATGCCCTTCTCATAAGCAATAAAATGAAATAAAATACAATGGTGAATTGTCTCTCTTAGAAGCCCCAGGAGTGACAATTCATTTGTTAAATAGGTTGCACTTGTTAAATAGGTTCTTAGATTCTTGGTTCCGGCTACTTCTGGGTTTTAATTTGTCAGGCTGCTTGGCCTTAGAGGGTCTCCGGGGCAAAGGATTGGCCCCTAGCCTTACCTCATACTTATTGGGGGGAAGGGCATTGTATGTAGTGATTTGAAAACATTTGACTGTTTCATTCCAAATTCTATTGTGCTAACTAAAGAAAGTTTGAATAGCTGGAGCAAATAAGTGAAACAGGCATGGTTCCTCCCTCATATTTTTAGTCTGGGGGTTCTTTGCTGTTTTTCTTTTTTTTACTTAACCTGTGTCTGTCTGGAGGTCCCTTTCATCAACTTCAGGTTACCTTAGCCTCCAATTTGTGATCTGTATAGTCCAAATAGACAAATTTAGCATAAACATTCCATTCAACCACTCTTAAGTACTGGAATTTCAGAATATTTAACATGAAATAATGAGCAGTCAATTTAGTAATCATTTAGGCTATTTTATTAATATAAACATAGTAGCACATATACAGTGCACCCTCTTTATATGTAGGGGTTTGGTTCCAGGAACATCTGCATAAAATAAAAAAACAAACAAATGAATGCTTGAGTCTTATTATCTTCAACGGATGCCACAGTCCATTGACGATAATAGATGCAATGTTTTGCGTGACCTCAGATTCGTGTTTGCTGAGGTCACGTCAAGGGTGCACTGTATAAATGCACTCCCCATGGGGAAAAACATGGGACTGCTCATTTTCTTTGGCACAATGCCTATTCTAAGCATTATAAAGGCACAAGATCCTGTCTGATCTTGGAAGCTAAGCAGGATCAGCCTTGGTTAGTACCTGAATGAGAAACTATGCTATAGGCTATATTTCAGAGAAGGGGACAAACCACCTCTGAGTATTTCTTGCCTAAGAAAATGCTATGAAAAAATTAATGAGGTCACCATAAGTTGACAGGCAACTTGAAAACATATACAACAGAAGGAATCATACATATCATGTTCTGTTCATCCTAGGAAACATCACTAGGAGCCAGTCATATAGACTGTTGGCAAGGAATTGAGCATCTTACATAGCTCTGTAATATATTGATCTGTTGAGCAATTTTATATATCACCTCCTATACCTCTAAACAGGTAGCCATAGAAGGAAATCATACTGTACTAAAGGCATTGCAATACACTGCAGCTTCTGTTATTCCCTGATAACAGGTATTGTGCTCCAGTGCAGTATCTAATAGCCTTTATAATATTTAGAAAATAGCTTCCATTTATCTGTCTCTTACCAACATTCTAAGAGTATTTACCACAACCAAACAGCATCAGCAGTATAAAGGCTAGGTGTGAAGTTTGCCACAAACAGCCTGTCTTTATGTCCTGAGAGTTAGCTTTTATATTGTTTCCAGCATCTGTCTGTCTCATGAGTGATCAGTCTAACTGATCCCCACAACTTGTCAACAAAGACCCAGTTTGATTAAGGACTATTGTAACAATTAAGTCTTATCTTCAGATTTCTCATTGTTGTATTGTTTTCTCTAATCTCTAGACTCTCCCTATGTTTTATATTTTTGTTGTGTTTATATTTTTCTTGTTCACGTAATTTCTGATTTATGGCAACTCTAAGGTAAACCTGTCATGCAGTTTTCTGGGGCTGAGAGTGTGTGATGTGTCCAAGGTCACCCAGTGGGTTTCCATGGTCAGGTGGACTAGAACCAGATTGTAAGCCTGTGTTTTAATACTTTATTGTCTGACACATAGATATTTTACTTTTTACTCTGAAGACTCCAATCACTCTCATTTTCTTTTCATCTTCCAATATGCTTGTTTCAGCGTTCTAAGTTTTGCACAATATATGCAAAATAGATTATCTAGCCTATAACACAAAGCTTTGTATTTGTCACAGAGGAGGGTGTATACTTTTTCACACAGCATTACCAGAAAGTCCAGCCATAAGTAGTGGAAATTCCTTTCAGAACCCATACACTATCCTTTATATCTTAATGGTAAAGCAGAATTGTTGCCTGAGATTCCCAAAGGTCAATTTGTCTACCTTCAAAAAAACATCAGTATCTGGAGCTGGGGAGGGAGCTCCTGACTGACCAATCTCAGTAGTCTTTTCCTGAATTAGCAGAGAGTAATGCAGTTTTGCAACTTGCTTTTAATAGACTGTTTGTTGCTTTCCCCAGATATCTTAAGAAAGTGGCTTTAGTGCATTTGTCCCCCGGTGGCTACGTTAAGAAGGCAGTATTGAATAAACAGCTGTTCTAACAAGAAGAGTTCTCTTGGCCTGGAAAGCAAAACTCTGTTCTGCTCTTTGCCCTTCTTAATAAGTCTCGTGGCTAGAAACGATAGCTGATTCTTTCACTGCAATGCTCTTGACTATTGCTTAGGGTAGTTCAGTCAACTACATTTAGTTTTGAAGCCAAGTCAGCTGCAGGTCAGACCAAAATAGTAGTGCAGAGTGAACTCTTAATGTGCCTGAAGAAGGGAGGGAAGTGTGAGAAGATTATGATGCATAAGGGAAGTGTGTCGAAGCAATGCAGTGGCAGTAACTGGATCATAAGGGCTCTGTGGCCACCAGGATCTCTTTCTGGAGGCTGGGATGAAACTGGTTTTCCTGATGCTGCTGTTTGGCCATAGGCAGATTCTGAGCGCTCACTGTAGGTCGTAGACATCAATCATGATGCACTTCCCAAAGTCGGGCACGATTCTGACCCTTAAGTATGTCCTTGGAATGCCTGGCTTTAAAATCACTATAGTAGCACTAGGAGTTTCTAATGGGGGTTAAGACCTCATTTAGACTTTCTCCAGAGGGACAAAGTGTTGCTGAAAATCTAAACTGGTAGCAAGCAAAGCATGTTCTTTGTTGTCAGACAATATGTTGATGTGCCAGCCAGTTACTTTAGAATCAGCTGTATTTACT
The DNA here is from genome assembly GCA_948474755.1 of Ctenosaura bakeri. Lineage (NCBI taxonomy): Eukaryota > Metazoa > Chordata > Lepidosauria > Squamata > Iguanidae > Ctenosaura > Ctenosaura bakeri. The sequence goes on from CAOLHI010002333.1 coordinate 58,372, forward strand.
CAAGAGCTTCTGAGTGCCAATTTTTTTTTAAGATATAATGTGTATAAGGTCAGCCTCCCTCCTTTCTGTTACCGGAGGGTTTAAGCTTAATCTGGGGCCTACTACTTTATCCAAGAACCTAAGAAGAATTGTGGAAGATTGGTTGTCTTGTTCAGGATTGTATTCCCTTAAGTGACCAATTGGAGGCCTCTGGGGAGCTCACAAGAACTTCATGGGCAAAACATCACCACCCTGCTTGTATTATTCAGCAATTGCTATTCAGAGACATACTGCCTCTAATATTTGAGATAGCAGACTGCCATCATAACTGGTTGCCATTGAAGGCTTTGTCTAACCCCCTTTTAAAGTTGGTGAGCACAGTGGGCCTTTCTTCCCCACCTTGTTATAGTGCTGTTATGCCACTTTCAGCATCTTGTGGAATTCTGGGGTTTGTAGTTTACCGAGGCCCAAGAGCTCTTTGGCTGAGAATTCTAAAGGCCCCTCCCTAAACTGCAAACCCCAGGATTCCCTAGGATGTTCAAAGTGGAATAATAGCACTATAACAGTATAGTGCAGAAAAGCCCACTGTATCTTACAGTAGCAAATTCATAGTTTAACCGTTTGCCATGAGAAGTACTTTGTTTGATTTGTCATGAATCTCTCACCATGCAGCTTCACTGGAGGACTGTGGGTTCTAGTCTGTGGGCTGTGCATTATATCTGTGTTCTCGTAGGCTGAATAATCTCTGTTTATTGTTAAACAGTGAATGAAGCATGCTGAAATAACAATGCTCATAATTCTATTGCAACCTGTTAGTGGAGCATTTGTGTGTGCCACTGGCAAACAGGGATAAACTTGTTCCTCTTCTCCTCTCATACCTAGGCTTTGGAAGCTTTTACTTTCACCTTTAATTGACTACAGTTTGCCGTGTTGTCTGGGCTGGAATTGTGGTTTTTGATTGACATGGTAGCTTCAAAAACCCTGGTTTGGAATTGGATTATGCCAAATGGTACAAGAAACAAAGCGTACAGGCTTCTGAAGTTGTCTGTTGGGCTGAATGGGCGAAAGAAACATGGAATCATGGGGCTCATTGAAGTGTATTCTTACTCATGTTGCACTGAGCTGTTGTTTAGTGTGATGTGCAAATGTGATCAATCACTGATTATAGGACATTCCTATCACTTACAGTCATCCCTCCATGTTCGCTGCGGTTAGGGGCACAGGACCCCCGTGAAATTGGAAAAACTGTGAATAACTCTAGGCCCTCCCAAACCATATTTAACACACAAAAAGTATGATCACCATTTTCAACCCGCTGTGGATTACTTTGAGGCATCAGGGCTCCTTCACAGGGTAGAAGTGGGTATTTGGTGGGGCTTACTGCCTCCTCCATTGCTGCCCCACACCATTTTTAATAGGGACTTAGCAAACCTTGTTGGCAGTTTCTCTGTCTCACGAGGCTTGCAGTCCCTATTAAAAGTGGCATAGGGAGGCAGCAGAGGTGACAGCAAATAATCTGTGAATAATCAAATCCGCAAAAGTGAAACCTGCAGATGTGGAGGGCTGACTGTACTAGTTGGGACATATATCTTGTTGGCACCAAGTGCCTGCTAACCTTTGTCCATTTTAAGCGAAACCTAAATTATTGCCTTTGCTTTGTTCTATTCGTTCTCCAATATTCATGTAAACACTTTTCTTTCATCTCTTATGTCACAAGCCACTGTTCATGTGAAAATCTTGTGGTTGTATTTCATTTGCAGAACTTGTGTAGGTGACTGCATTGGTACCGCCTGCCCAGTGTGTCACACGCCAGCAATGGTACAGGATGTGAAAGTATACAGGCAGCTGGACAACATCATCAAACTGTACAGCAAGCTGCAGAGTCTACGTGGCAGGGACTTTTCAGGTAAGTGAAATAAAGAATATGTTGTATGTGTAAGATGGTGGAAGGAAGGCAGAGAGGGCACTGGGGGTTGGGATGATAAAAAAAAAAAGACATGTTTCTGAGAGACAATCTAATGCAGGGCCTGGGAGTTTTTAGCAGAATATGAATGACTAGGCTCTTCTCTTTCTCAAATCCACTGAGGATCTTCCTTGAAATAGAGGGGAAAGGCTAATGCAGTATTTATATCTGCAGTTCACCAGAATCCCTGCTGTATTTAGATGAAAATGTCACATTTTGCAGGTGTCTATTGGATTGCTGCTTGACACAATGCTGTAAAATAACAGGTTTTCACATTCTTGTGATTCTTTAAGGTTCTCAGGGTCACTTTTCCCATTGGGTTTTCCAAGCATGGACCCACTCCACAGGTCATTCCCCTGCTGTGGCCGTGTATGTCCTCTGGTTAGGTAGGCCATGCAGCATGCTTTCTGCATTGTGGACATTTGGAGTTTGATGCCAGCAAGAACGGATCTGTTCATAAGGAAGATCTCACCCAGAAATCAGGATGAGATGTGCTCCCCTTGGAGATGCACTCTCCTTGACCCAAATACTTTTCATACTTGAGGGTACCTGGTTACTCTAAGCATCTTTCATGGTGTGTTCCCAGTTGTAGCTGAGAGTGTCAGATACAGATCTGTTCACTATTTTGGATTAGTGACAGAGAAGTCGATGAGCATTATTAGAAAATCTTTTGCACAGTCTTGAGAGGTGTGGTTAGTCAGTTATCCCAAATGAGAACATTTTAATGCACCTGGTAATGTCACCAAAGATCCTCTTTCTCCATTGCTGTTAGACTGAGTAAATTAATATTGGATAATCTCTCCTCCACTGCCCATGAAGCTCACTGGGTGACCTAAGCCAAGTCATGCTGTCAGATGAAACAGCTATCCTGATGAAAAGGGGATGATCTCCTTTAATTTGCTTCAAACTTCTTTAAGGAAGAATGGGTACAAATACAAAAATGAGATGATGTGACCATGTTAGGAAATGAAAGCATTTACTGCACCCTCAAGAAATTAGGATCCACTCTAGTATCTGCTGGGACAAGTGATGGCTCTAAAAGCTCACATTCTTCCTATGAAATCATTTCAGGGGATCAAAGAATAATGCATAGCATCTGATACTCTTGACTGTTCAAAGGAAATCTCTTACCCTGTCTTATTGGCATCCTTGTAACAAGCTAGTAAAGCAGGTTAGTACCAGCATGCTTATGGGAGCAAGGGGCTGATGAAGAGAGGGGGTTGCCTAAGACCTCATGGCTAGCATGAGATTCAACCTCCCCCCACCCTTCCACTCCCAGTGTATTCTTCTAGTCTCTTAGGTGCTATGCTACATTGGTCCTCTTAAAGGTGCATCTGGGCACTTTCAATCAATTATGCAGCACTCTTGCTGCTTATTACAGAGTGTTATATTCTGCCCTTCAAATAATAAATCCCCAGGGTTGTCCTTGAGTTTCTTTGCATGAGAGCAGAGAAGCTTAGGAAGGAGGGGGACTTGCATGAGATTGATGTGACTTTTTCTTACAGCAGGAAAGAACCTGCAGTTTTTGCACAAATCTCTGTGGTCTGATGTTACATTGTTCAAGAACTCATAACCACTTATTCATAAGGCAGTCTGTTCTAACCTCTGAACTGACTCTCTCCTGTTAATGACAGGAGTGGATGGGGAGGTAAGCAGATTCTTTGGTAACTGAAACAGCACTTGGTTCCTAAAACAGTTCCCTGGAATAGTCTCTGAATCAGCTTATTTTGGCCACTCACTGCAGGGATCAAATGATGCAGCATGTACCCAAATTTTTGATAACAGCTTCAAAAGTTGGCCAAAGCAACTTCTGGTGCAGTGTCTGTCTACCTCTGCCTACTGCTAGTTGTTAAGAGATGGACTGTCGGAGTCATAGGGTTATATTCAGTGATGGCTTTATGTTAGGAAAAAGGACACCTGCTCAAACATAGTTGGATGTTTGATTTCCACCAATTTCCATACTTAACTGCAGTCCTCCCTCTATCTATATTGTTTTAGAGTGAGATGAGTGACATGTGTGCTTCCAGATGCTTTTGGCTACAAACTCCATCATTGTCTATCCAACCTATCCAGTAGTGAGGGCTGATGGAAACTGTGGTCCAACAGCATCTGGGGGGCCACACATTGCCCACCCCTTTCCTAGAGAGTTCTCCAGTCCTTAACAGCCATTTCAAGGGAGCTGGAGGGGTGTTCTGTAGCTGTGCCATCCACCCATCCATCCATCCATCTCTTTATTTATGTCCCAGACTGAGACTCAAGGCAACTTACAAAAAGGCATAAAACACAATAAAAACACAAATGGTTTAAAGAAATAGAAAATTAAGGTTAAAACCATATTAAATAACAGCAGAATTAAAGCCATTTACAATCTTACTTTATAACAGAAATTGAAAACAGTACAGCACTATAAAAGCTGTTTTGTTAAAACTCATTTCCAAAGGCTTGCTGGAAAAGACAAGTCTCAACCTGCCACTGAAAGGACAAGAAAGAAGGAGGCCTCCTAGCTTTCCTAGGAGGGGGTTCCAAAGTGTGGGAGCAGCTGCAGAGAAGGCCTTCTCCCATGTTCCCATCAACTTTACCTGGGAGGGCAGTGACACAGAGAGAAGTGCCCCCTCTGCAGAGCTTAGAGCTTGGGGAGGCTCATATAGGAAGGTCTGGTCCTTCAGGAGTAACACATATATTAGTGCATTTTATCCTCAACTGACTGATGATGAATCTGATCCAATTGCCAGACTAGATATGGTGGGAGAACTTAATAACATCAACAGTAACTTCAGGCTCATTTACCTGCTCTCTTCTCGTGCAAGGTGTTCTATCGCCTACTATCACAGTGTCCTTTGGCTTTCTGTATAAGAAAATGGGGTTGTCTTTGTGGGCTTCCAGATGTTTTTGTACTACAGCTTCCATTGGCCCTGGCCAGCACAACCAGTAGTGAGGAGTTACAATGTAACAACATTTGGAGAATTGTTTTGTCCCTGCCCTATTCTGTGCAAAACAGTATTTTGATACAAATTTGATATTTAAAAAACTAGTAGCAGAATGTTTTAGGGCAACTAGATCTTCTGCTAGTAGCTTGAAAGTTGTAATTCTCCAACAGAGCTGTTTTGGACTTGAGTGTAAAATAGCTGAGTAAGAATTAATCGCAGAGTGGTTCTGTTCATTTGCCTTGAATAGATACAGTGGCTTCATGTCTCACAGCATATAGTAGTTAATTTATTCGTGAGGGTTGCTATTCTGGATGGTCATTGTACATATTTAACATGCATTTAACTTCAGTTGAATTGTCAGAGGCTACATATGGCACCTCTTTGCCATTTTACCCTCCTCTAATTGTTTTATCTCCTTTAGACCTACGTGAATGTACAAGGTGTCTGAAAATTATCTTTACAGTTCCACTTCTATATACAGTTGAATTGGAAAGATAAATTTTTGCCCCCCTTTATGTATCTTTCAAGTGAGGAAATGAATCCACATCAAGTGAAACTAAAGTTGCTAGTGTTTAAGATGACTTTTCTTTTTTCTTTAAAACCGTCACAGATCATATTATGTGTGTGAATTGTAGCCAACAAATCTTACATACCTTTCAGAACTATTTACTTCAAGATTGATTTGTCTTTGGAACTGTAATGTATGACAAAGCCCGAGACTGAATCCATATCTTTTGTGTGCAGTTGTGTGCTTGTGCACCCTTTGCATTATCAGAATGACGTGTTTGACCCATTTATTAGTTTTTCTCTTGCAGAATGAATAAAAAGATTGCTGTCTGCTAATGTGAAACGTCTGTTGTTAAAAATCTAAATTGAAGGAATTTATCAGTTTCTATCTATTTGAATTTGGATATTACCTTAAAATGACTGCTAGACATCTTAAAAATTAAAGCTGTGAATTCTAGTGTTAGGAAACTGTCTTCAGGTGACAGTCACAATACATTAATTGAGTAATTAAAACAGGAAGATTCATTTTAATTTACATTTAATTAAATTCAGAGTAGGGAAGACTTAAATGTCTTTCTTGATGAGCTAGTATTGAACCACAACGCTGCTGCTTTAACAAAGAAAGACTAAGCTTTGTCGAAATCCTTACCCTGGGTTTTTGCTGACATAAAGATTGTCTTACCAATGTAATGACTTAGAGAAGACCTGCAATTCTGGCTGTATTTGCACATGTCAGGAAACCAGAACAGAAAGTCGCACGCGCAGCCACCTTTCAGGCTGGTGAGAAAACTGGCCCAGGTTCAGCATCTAAATGAAGCTTCCTGTTATAATAATTCCAAACAAGTGAGGATTTCTAAGGCAAATTTTTAATCACCTTGGCTTGCAAGAAATAGCTGTTTGTAGTTCACGTCAGCCAAAAGCTATGCTTAAATGTTTTATCCTGGCTTGTTCTGCTGCTTACATAAAGGGGGGAGTGAAGCAGTGGGGTCTGTGTGGGAGAGGCAGGCATGTGGTTGCTACATAGTGTGGTTAATTAAGCCAGGGTTGCAAGATTAGTGTGATGTGCACACCAGGGCAGTGATTATGAACGGTTATGTTTTCCTTTATGGATCTTGAACTAAACTTGTACTTTTAGAAGAAGTTGATTAAGAAGGGAATATCAGCATGTAAGTCTCAAAACTGGGAGATCCATAGTTGGATTTCTTAGGTCCATCTTGCTTAAGAAATCCATGGGATCTCAGATTTTGCTTGGAACAGCAGCACTCGGAAAGAAAAGGTTTAAAGCAGGAGTGGGCAACTGTAGAAGGCTAGGGGGGCTGCATTAGCATCCCAGAAGACCTTGGAGGGCTGTACCACCCACCACACCTACTCCCAGGAAAAACCCAATTTTCTTTTGCCCCCGAATACACTCTTTAGGACTTAGGGCATTCTCACCATGTTTTTGACCCATCCTGTGCCCCTAGAGGGCATTCTGGATCATTTTGAAGCAATTTTTTAAAAACAATTTTGCAAAAATATTGTTCAGGAGGGCTACTGACATACTGGAAATGCCCTCCACACCTCTTAGAGTTCAATTTGGGCACTTATAAACAAAATATTTTTTTTCCAAAGGTGATGATGATGATTTTTTTTTGTCAAAAAACATGACCCCTGGGAGGCCTCGGAGATCACAAAAATGGCTCTCAGGTTGCAGTTTGCCCACCCCTGCTTTAAAGCCTTCTCTTCCTGCATTGGATCAAAATACTAGACCCAGAAAAGAATTAAAAAGAGAGGGTCATTATTGAACAAAGGAATCACAAAGATAGGTTCCTCTGTAATATTGCTGAATTGTTTATCCGGAAGTTCAGTTTTTTCACATCTGGACTGAATATTGCCACTGGCATCATTATCACATAAGATATTTTATCATTAGTTACTGCTGATTTTTATGCTAGTGTGTTTATCTTGTATGTATTTAAATGTTAACATAATTGTCCAGAGACAGTTCTGACTGCATTTTATTTGAATCACACCTCACTTTTTATACTTCATTTGTTTTCTACACCCTTATGTATTTATTTTGACCAGCTTGAGAGACTATTTCATGACCCCCCCCCAACTCCATGAAAGTTTGTCGTAAATCTGTCAGTTTTTAAATTGCAGTTCAAATTGGAGGTTTATCAGATGACTGTAACGATTATAATTTCAAGAGGAAAAAGACACCCTGATTATCAAGGGATACCCTGTTTTGCTTCCCATTTTAACCTCCTGAGCTGATAGACAGATGAGAGACCAAAGTGAGCCGAGCAGCCTGGGAAGTAACTGATCAGCAAGGCTGTTGGTAACACCTTGCTCAACAAGCAATTCCCCATTCGTTGTCTGTGAGCTGTGATTACCAGTAGCAATTTTTGTTTGACACTGCCCTCCTCCCCTCTCTTCAATATACCCAAGTCCTCTCCCCGTTTTCCCCGTCACTGAGAGAAGGCAAACAGCTCTTCAAAATTATTGTCATTATCGGCTTTGTGATTTCCCTGTGCTGCACAGCTTTTCGTTCTGCTGTCTTCAACAGTATCCTTTCCGAGTGAACCTTATTACCTGCATTTACTCCAACGTGTATAATTATTGTAATTAAGGTGGGTAATTAGGAAGAACTTGTTGAATTGAGGGACATAGTATGTGGCATCCAGGAGATAAAGAACCCTGATTTACAGTAATTTTTCCCCCTTTGCAAGATGAGCTTCTCAACTATTTTAGGTTTTTCCCCCCTTGGTTCATTGTATGTTTAAAGAGAGGCAATTGTCTGCTCTAAACTTTTCTGACAACTACTTACAATCTACCTTATTCTTCAGAACACAGTCCTACTTTAATGAAATGCTAGAGTGGTTTTTTGTTTCTTAGGGAAAAAAAAACATACAGGTGCTAGTCACATCCTGTTAAGCACATGCTGGTCCAGGTGGACAGGAAAAAAATTAGACACTACAGGCATCCCAATTTAGTTTCTGTTGGTTGCAATGCAGAGGTGATTATTTTGACCTCTTTCAGTTTAGGATTGTGCAGCATCACATGTGTACAATAAGGATTTTCATAATGGATCAAAACAAGTGTCTGAATAGCTGGAAATTTCTCCTAATTTTTATTCCCTCAGCAGTGAATGCTTAACATACAAACTAATCATTCTTTGGTGAAGGCACTAATGTTGCACAGATGGTATCAAAGCACTTCCCTTTGGTTTTTAATAAGGGACTACTTTGTCAAAGAGATTTCTCAACTTCTGTTCTGAAAACCCATAATAGAGAATAATTTCAGTGATGAACAATGTGCATCATTATATTCTTTTGATACAGATTAATGATAGTTAAACCACATTTCTAATTGCTGCTTTTTTTCTCTCTATAGCTTGTTAGTGCATTATAGGGGAATTGTGGATAAGCAGTGCTATAGCTATACGTCTTTCTAGATCTCAAATTTTGTCTCCCTGAAGTATTCTTAAATTTAAGATGCATGAGGAAACTTGCTTCCTCCTGTATCGTCCCTTTTCACTGTAGATAGAGTTTCCCCCTGTATAATATAATATAACGTGAATATTAAATCTACAACAGTTATAGATATTTCCTGCATTTGAGTCTTATTTGTCAAATACAAAGATTCCTGTGCTATGTTAATATGGTTATGATTGTGGCCAATTATTCAGACCTGTTTATTATTACTCACTGTGAATGAATTTTTAGATGAACACATACATATTTTGAAGGGGTCTGTTTTCCTGGTTGTTTGAACAGTAATCTCAAACTAGTTATGATAGAGACAGTCTTGTATCTTCACACATATTCTGCAAAATATCTAAAGCAGACAATAGAGGTTGCAATGTAATGTGCTAAAGGGCTCGTTGAGGTTCTTGGACCCATCCCCACTAGCCTCTGCTTTTTTTTTCTTTTCTCCAGTATTCTCTTCTAGCAGAGCTGATAAAATTCAGCTTGGTGAAAGATATGGGCTCCAGAAGATGGACTGCTGAGGAGTTCATGTATATTGTAATAAGATTCACTCACGTGTTCTGGTAGTTATGGTGTGGTTTGGAGAATGTGAGAGTTGTCTTTTGAGACCAGATCATAGGGTCTTTTCATACTACACAGTTATAGCACTATGATTCCTCTTCAACAGCCATGGCTACTTCCTATGGAACTGTGGGATCTGAAGTTTGGTCACAGGCACCAGAGGAACTCTCCAGCTGATGATTTGAAAGGCCCCTCCCTCATCTGCCAGTCCCAGGATTCTGTAGGATGGAACCATGGCAGATAAAGGGGAATCAGAGCGCTATCATTGTGTAGTGTGAAAGGGCCCTTGGTCCAGTACTTCTTAAGCTGTCTGATATGTGGGACCAGTAGGGATTTTTTCCCCTGTTGTACCATATTCATGCCCATTGGCTATGATTGTTTCTTTTTTTCCTGGAAACTCTCCAGGGTGGAGCTGCCAATGACTTGGGGACTGGCACAGGTTTGATCAATCACTCTTTCCAATAGTACTACATCAGAAGAATCTAGAAAGATCTCTAGAAATAGACATCCTTGCTGCCTTTGCTGTGTCCAGAGAGGGAGGCTTCCTGCTCATTATCTTGCAACCTACAAAGATAAGTTGAGTGACATGACTGAACTCTGGCTATATAGCTGATGTTCAGTTCTGTAATTTGGAGGAAAAATGCACTTCTATAATCCAAGTAAAGCCTTGAACATTCTATTTTGTTGTTGTTGTCTGCTTTCAAGTTGTTTCTGACTTATGGCAACCCTAAGGTGAACCTTAGCTTTCTTGGCAAAACCTTGGTTTTCTTGGTAAGATTAGTTCAGAGGGGGTTTGTCTTTGCTTTCCTCTGAGGCTGAGAGAGTATGACTCCATCAAGGGAACCCAGTGGGTTTCTGTGGCTGAATGGGGATTTGAACCCTGGTCTCTGGAGTCACAGTCAAACATTCAGACCACTACACTTCACTGGCTCCTATTGAACATACTAAATTGTGAGCACATTTTCTAATGTTGGTCCTTATGTGACCAAAAGAGGGCACTAGCCACACACAAGAGGGAGTATCCACTAGAATCTTTAGTGAAAAAAAATTAAGGGGACTCTTTCAAAACCCAAGTGTGAACTGAGTATGCTTGGTGGACCCAGAATGTTGACTGAGTGTTGCAGTGCAGGAATAGGAAATCTAAGGGCAGGGGGGATGAAATGGATTATCCTGGAAGAGAGCATAGCTGGCAGTCTGGAATCCTGAATAGGAGTGCTTCACATTGAAGTGTTTTGTTACGGGTCCCACTTGTGATGGTAAAAAGCTACGATTAGTCAGGAAATGTAACTGTGTAAGTTTGTCATAGTTATTTATTGCCCTATTTTTCTTTCCATTGTTAAGTCTGTCCTTAAGAAGGAGAAAAAGAAAAATAAGTAGTAGTAGCGATAGCAATTCTGGAATTTTTTGCAGATATTCCAATTCATTTATTTTTGACATGTTCTCTTCAGCTCAGTAGAAAATTTGAATTCAGACATATATTGAGCAGAGTTTAGACCTCGCACTAGACTCAAGTTAGCACAAATCATATTTGTTTGGTTCATTCTAGCTTGCTAGCTGATGATGAACAAAAGGTTTCTCTGTTGGATCTTGAGCTTCTCTAACCAAAGTTCAGCATGATGTCTGAATTAAGCCACCATATCCATAATGAGAGCTTGAAAGTTCCATAAAAGTAAGCTAATAAACGTTGGAGATATCTCTCGGGTTGATGAGTGCTGTATCTGCAAACTTCTGCATGCATGAAAAAGCTGAAGAATAACACACCCTGCATTGAATAGGGCCGACAAATAAAAACAAAGCTGAGCTGGTGTTTCTCTAACAACATTTTTTCTTCTTCTCTGAGTTGTTTTTTTTTTTCACTATTCAGCTTCATGGACATGAATATTTTTATCAAGGTAAATATTTTGCAATTAATCTTGTCAAAGTGTAAACAGAAGAAGGCAAGAGTAAATATCATCTGCAGAGTGTTTTCTTCCTCAATCTGCTGGCAATCAAGCTTTCTAGATGCTATTGTTAGACTGAAATTAGGCCTTGGATTTGCTCATTGGTGATGGGTTTCCATTGCTGCAGTTCGTTGGGTTTTTTTGGTTGTGTGGCTCTCGGCAAGCTGAACAGGAACATCCATTTAATGGACAAGCTTCAGCATAGTATTGGGATATTTGGATTTCTCAGTTAATTAATTGGTCCAAAGACTCTTTTATTCTTGAAGTGGGCAATAGCTTATTGGTACTACTTTTTCCTTTCAAAGCCCTCTCAGTCAAATTACTAATTGAAGAAGAATGAGATTTGCATTTAGTCTAACACATTGAATTTCATATAGGAGTTCAAGAAAGCTTCGGTTGTGATGTCCTGTACTCTGTTAATTTTCTTTGCAAGTTTTTCATTTGTATTTTGATAATATGGATTTTTATCTTTCTCCTTGCTGGGGTATTTATGCAGTCTACTCATTCAGTTGTGGAAAAGGGTTAAAAAAACCCATTATATCCTTAAAAAAAAGAAAAGAAAATTATAGCTGAAATTTTAATGCAGTGAGGTAGAAGTAATGTTAACTACATTTAGTCTCAAAGGGCTACAGTTTTTTAAAGTATTAGACATTTTCGTTTTCATGCCTATGCTCCCAGAATGTTAAGCAGTTAAAATCTTTCTTAGCATAATGTGTCAGTGTGTTTCTTGTTCATTTTCTTAATATTCTATATTAGAATTTTTTATGTATGGTTTGGATTCCCAGAATATGACTTGGGCAGCAGGTGTCCTATAACATAGATTTCTGAGATTTCTTGTGGGTACCAAGTCCTCCCATGCTGTTGTCTGTCTTAAACTGATTTATGGATCTTACTTGGAACAAAAGTGGTGATTGACCAGTTTCAGAAACACAAAGCCAAAACATAGCTACACATTGTAGCACTGAGGCCTTTGCTGAGAAGTTGATTATATGGCTCTGTCTTATGTGGAGTAAGACCAGTGGTCCAACTACCTCAATACTGTCCACACTAGCATGGACTAAGGGTGAGTCAGGTCTTTTGGTAAATCTGGTAATTTGCTGTAGATCAACAACAGTTTCTTATTTCCAATGTTTTAATAATAGGGACCATAAAAAGCCTCCCTGTCCTCCTAAACTGGGCTGCTGAAATTAAAAAATGGGCTGAGTTAAACAAAATTAGAAAGAGCCTTGGTGGCACAGTGGTTAAATGCTGGTACTGCAGCCACAAGGTTGTGAGTTCGATCCTGCTGGGCTCCAGGTTGACTCAACCTTCCCATCCTTCCGCAGGTTGGTAAAATGAATACCCGACTTGTTGGGCAGAATTAGCTAACATATTGTAAACTGCTTAGAGAGCACTTAGCTGATAAGTGGTATACACATGCTATTGCTATTGCTTGTTGGTTAAAAAGATTCATGCACAAGTTCATGTGCTAGTTTTAGTACTGAAAGCAAACTTTGTTCACAGATTTCATGTTTGAACCAACAAATTATCTTAGAATTCTAATAAACATGAAGTCTGCCCACTCCTGGACTACGTTGCTTGGTAATCTCTCTCTTGCTTCCTTAGCCCAACTTGGAGATGCCAGAGACTGAAGAGAGTACCTTCTGCATATCCAGCATGTGCTTGGCCACTGAACTGTGGCCCTTCCTACCTTCTTCCTCTCCTTTTGGAAGTCATTCAAAAGCCTTAGTTTGCTGGCTCAAATGTAATGGCAAGGGTTGGTTTGCTTAAAAAAAGAGTGATTGAGCACTGGACTCATTCCCATTATGCTAAACTACGCTTTAATACACCATGTAAAATTGACCCTGGTGTATGTGGGTGAGTGAAGTACATCCGTCTTCTTATTGAAGCATTGTTGAGATGCCTTATTCAAACATGGCTAAGGAATTTCAGCTATGATTTGGTTTGATGCTTGAAATGACAAACAAAGGATGTAACTGTCTGCCAAAGCAGAATAGGAAATTGGATTTTGAAAATATGAAAATGAAAATTTCATGATAATAGTTTTGTTTTTGTGGAGCATTCTATCATGTAACCTCCCACTTACAGTGCAAAGTAGTTCTGAGCATTAAGGTTACTTTGAGAGTTTTATAATTGTTCGTTGTGGTTTTCCGTGCCAATCTCTTAATCCTGTTTTCCCACCAGGTTCTGGAGATAACCAGTCTACTCGAGAAGAGGTAGCTTGTATGCCAAGAAAGAAGGAGATCAAAATGTGGTTCAGTCCTCGTAGTAGGAAGATGAGATTTACTCTGAAGAGGAGTCTGCAGAAACCAGAGGCAGTCATGGACAAGAACAGCCAACTTCATGTCTTGACTTCCACATATGATTTCATTTCTTCCGCTTCTTCTCAAGAGACTTTCAGAGAGGATACAAAACGTCAACCAAAATGTAAGAAGAAGCTCAAGAAAAAGACTTTAAGAGATATCAACAAAGAATGGGGACTGCTTGGGGGAAGCAAGAAAATCATCAGTGGATATAACAAGGACAGCTCCAATGAAACCAAAGAAAGTTTGGTGTCATTTTGCAGCCAAACTATGGCTATCCCCAGTCCAGACTCAAAATGTACACCTAAGCAAAGACCTGTAATGGGGGCAGAGGCTGTGCAGAATGAGAGTGCATTTGCTACAGGTGGTAGTACATCTGTGAAAACTGCACTGAAGAGCAGCAAAGATAAGCTGTCTACTAAGTGTGACTTCACTGAAGAGAACTTAACTTCAGAAGAGTGTCCTTTTTCTGGAAATAGCGCAACTAAGCGTGGCAGACAACTGACTAGATCTCCTACTTCTTTACCTAAACGTCCCAGAAGGAAAGAGCAGAACATCAGTGGGAGATCATCTCAGTTGAAAGGATTGCCAGGGCAGTCACCTCAAAATCTCGATGGTAAAACTTCACCCACCTTTGACTCTGTAAGGGCTTCTCAGTCTAGCATCATATCAACACTGAAAAGCTCTGAAGACTTTCAGTGTGGAAGTGGTGAAATGTTTCCAGGAACACCACTGAAATCCAATAATGCTGCTCAAAAAGGAAGACAGCAAATAGAGTCTTTCTCCAAGAAATCTCCTAATAATTCATCACTGAAAAGAAATCATAAAGGGGAGACTCCGCTCCACATAGCTTCCATTGAGGTAAGGTAAACTATGTCTATTCAAAGGAACAAAAGAATATGAATGCTTCTGCTTTTCAGAACACTTAAGAGCAAGCGAAAACTCTTAGTGGTGGAATCCTGTAAAGGACAGCAGGCATCTGAGGAACATCAGACTGTCTCTTTTTCAGAAGTAGGGAAAATGCCTGCTGTGCTGTGACCAATGTACCTACGGATATAGTTTAAATCCCCAAGGATGAATTTCATATACAGCAAGGATCAGTGGTTAGGAATAGTAGAAGTGCACTTTACATCTCCCTGGAGCTTAAAAGTAACTTATCATAAATAGTGTGTTAGTTCTATTTAATTAGTTAATCTCTCTTTCTCTCAATCTCTCTCTCTCTCTCCCTCTCTCTCTGTTGCGCTCTGTTTCTGTCTGTCTCTCTCAGTCTCTCTCTCTCTTTTGAAATAACCAAGGCATAGCTAACATTACATTACGGTTGTTTCATGATGTAACTGTAATTAGATTTAGAGGTGGTTTTCTAGTTACTTACAGGGTGCATTTGACTTCAAAATGTAGGTGTGTTTTGCTGTACCGTCCAGCACCTTCTACCATTCCAATTTTTAAAAAAGTATATAAATAGTAGGCCTTAAATACCCTAAAAGGCACTATATCCCATCTGATCTTGGAAGCTAAGCAGGGTCAGTTCTCGTTAGTATTTGGATGGGAAACCATTAATGAATACCAAGTGCTGTAGGCTATATTTCAGAGAAAGTTGCTGGCTTAACTACCCGTGAGTACACATTGTCTAAGAAAACCCTATGAAATTCATGGGGTCACCATAAGTTAACAGGCAGTTTGAAGGCACACACCCCAAATAACTATTTTAGTTACTTTTGGATAACAAGAAAAGAGCTGATTTTATTTTGAACTCCCTCATAACTTTTAATTTCTTCTTAAGTAATTTGTCAAGCATTGCATCCCTGCCCTCCTCCTTGATTTCTGTCAAAGAAAAACATCAACAAGGCCATCTTAATTGCAAAAATTGTTTTTATCTCTCTATCTGTGACTTTTGGGTACTCTGCCCAGGGGACTAAAATCACATTTGCATGAAAATGGCTCAGTGCAAAGATACTTTTCTTCTTCATCATTACACATTTGGATTGTATAGATTTTGTAACCTAAGAAGTAGCTTGTGATGAGCAGAAAGGGAGAATGAAAAAATAGCAGCAGAGGAGAGAAAGAGATTATTGCTTTGGACACATATGTATTCGCTTCCTGGGACCCTGCCTGTCTCATGCGGATTGTCTTAGTGAATTGGTTCATTTTGCTTTCTGTATGTGAATTTTAAAATTGGTAACTACTGCTTTTTCACTTTTCCTGTTCAAGTACAGCAATTATTACTGGGTATTTGTGAAACCAAACTTTCTGTTTTAAATGGAAGTGGAAGCTACACATTATTGCATGCAAATTCCCAATCTGAAATCACTTGCATTTAATTAGTCATAGGGGGACAAAATTGTATTGATGAGAATGCTTCTGCTTCGTTGTAATTGCTGTTTCTTGAGTTTATTGAAATCAGCATTTTCTTCATTAAAATGCCATGTGCAAACTATCTCTGGATTCCTTTCACAGGGATATTTGTAAAGGGAGACGTTGAGCTAGGTTGTTCTGAAAAACTGACTTACCTTAGCATTTTCCTCCTAATGAAAGTCCCTTTCCTTCAGGTTTGCAATATGTTCGTATATTTTAAGGAAGCGAGTAACTCTGGTGGGAGTGAGAAATGAGAGTAGCCCTGTTATTCCAATATTCAGCTTGTTCTGTAGGGAAATTCACATTAAATTAAGTGATAAATTAGTTTTGCAGATCAGCCACAAAATAGGGTTAAAGTTAAGATCTTCTGTAGGTTATCTTCTCTGCTATTCCTGTGTGACCTTGGATTCATTACTTTCTGCATTTTTAATCTCTGGCAGTAATAAAAGGGCAGCAAGCTGGCATGGTTTAGTGATTTGAGCCTTAGACTGTGACCCTGGAGATCAGCATTTGATTCCCCAGTTGGCCATGGAAACTGACTGGGTGACCTTGGGCATGTCACACACTCTCAGCCCCAGAAAGCCCTGTGATAAGTTTGCCTTATCAGCACCATAAGTCAGAAATGACTTGAAGACACACAACAGCAACAATAGAAGGCCCTTCTGTATAGGACAATTGAGAGATTACTTTGAAAGTTGTGGGTGGGGAGGCAGTGCACATGATCGTGCTTTTCCACAAGCAGGTTCAGTGAAAAGTCTGAACCATCCTCTGAGTGCCATCATTCAGTTAGTGTGCAGAAAAACCCTAGTTAAATTTTAGAACCTGTAGACCTTTTAGGACTTTTAGGACCTCTGAGCCAACGCAAAGGCTCTGTTCTTGAAAATTAGTTTGGAAATAAATTACAGGCTCTTCCATTTGAATTAGGTTTATGAAGTTTATGTGACAGGGAAGTGTTAGCCATATGTTTCTGACTTGGACATTGTAATAAACTGGGTGATCTTAATGCCAAAGTGGCGAAGAGGGAAGTGTTATCAGAGCTTTAAGAAGTTCCTTTTTTGGACTATGGAAGTTCTGTGACCATGCTGACTGGGGGATTCTAGGTTTCTGAGTGTTGCTAATCTTTCTGGGGATACATGTTGGCAATGTACATTTGGACCTATATCTTCCATGTTCAAGGGGGTAAGCTTCTCAAGAAAAACGATGGCATGAGAAATTACTTTGAGGGGTAAGGGAGGGTAGTAAACCAAATCAGAAATTAGGATAATGGGTATGTGGGAGAGGGAAACAGAACATTTATTCTTTGTCTGCTGATAAAAGGGGAAGAAGGAAGAATCGTTGACAATAAGTTTAGTGTAAAAGTGAGAAAAATTTGGCTTTTCCTGGCCCCAGTTACTAAAAGATACACTATTAAGTCAGGCAATTGACCTTGAGTGGCA
Source organism: Ctenosaura bakeri (assembly GCA_948474755.1). NCBI lineage: Eukaryota > Metazoa > Chordata > Lepidosauria > Squamata > Iguanidae > Ctenosaura > Ctenosaura bakeri. Next base: position 75,810 of record CAOLHI010002333.1, read on the forward strand.
AGAGTTGGACAGAGCATTTGTGAGCATGACTGCCCTTGAGAGTTGAAGGTCCATATATGATTATGCCCAGACAAAAAATTTTCCCCAAATAATCTGAAGGTACCAGGTCCTGTCTGATTTTTGAAGGTAAGCAGGGTCAACCCTGGTTAGTACTTGGAAAGTAGACCACCAGGGAATACCAGGTGTTGTATCTCAGAAGAAGGCAATGGCAAACTACCCCTTGAACATTTCTTGTCTAAGAAAATCTTGGGAAACTCATGATAAGTTGACAGCCACATACTTTTACTTTCAAAAACAATTATGCTTTGTTTTTCTGAAGGCAAGCCATAGATAATTGAATTTTCAAGTGAAGAAAAAGAGTAGAGATGCCAAGGCTACTGTCTGAAATGGGAGGAGTAAGCACTTGAACTGTAAACTTGTATCAAATTGAGAGGTCAGAACAACGTACAAAGTCCTCTATAATGTCAGTTGATGTGCAGTAAAATATTGTATTAACATGCAAAGGAAATAGACTTGTCAGGGATGTTCAGCTTTATTTCCATAGATGGTGGTCTTCACACTAAAACTTATATTTTTGTCAGCCTGGCAATGAGGAAAAGATGAAACGTAGAGGTAGGTATAGATTGAAGCAGACTGGCAGTAAAAAGTATTCTTCAAAATTTTTCATTCTTCAGAATTATACTTTGGATTATTGTCTTAATTGAGGAATTGATTTTTGGAAGGATAAATTTGTACTACTGGGACATGGAGGGTCACACAGGCTAGAGCGACTACCAATTTTGCCATTTTTTTTTTGTTATAAAATGTCCAGGGGAGTTTATAAATGTGAAATAGTTTCATTTGGAGCCAAAAGGCCAAGGCAGTTAGTCCAAGACCCTAGGTCCAGTTCCCAAATGATTTTTGGAAGTAATGTGGGAACAATAACTTAAAACTTTTTCCTGGAGTCCCTTTAAGCAAGAAGTTGCTGGCACCAATAAATAATAGCTGGCTGATAAGTCATCCCCCAAAATTGTGGGCTCTGTGTATATGACACATAGTTTAACAATTGCAAATTAGAGTAACATAATCAAACACTGTTTTCTACGCATCAGTGTTGTTTTTTTTAATCCTCAGGTATGTTATTTTTTTTCTGCTGAAACAAAGGAGCTGCTTTTTGAGGGTCAGAATTCATGGAAAGAAATCCAGGTGCCGCTTTGAATCAATTGACAGAAGTATTTTTGTTTTCTCCTATTAGTTTTCCTCATTAAAGTTTCCTGAATTTCTTATCCGATTATGTTTGTCGATATGTCAATGTAATGGAAACAGTCTTGTGGGAGGGTAGATGAGAATTACACTTAATTCTTCTGGGACTTCATTAATTATCAAATAAATCCATACTATTTTCATTAGTTTGTAGGGCTTATTACAGCAAACTTAATGGAAGTTAAATGAGTTGTACATTTTGGACTCTTAAAAGAGGATTAACAACGCTAGGCATTTAAAATTAAGTACGTTGTGTTGTTCCAGATCAATCTAAACTGGAATTGCAGGAAGGTCTTTCCCATTTTAACTACTTTGATGTTCATCATAAACATTTTAAAAGCACATTGGCTCTGAAAAAAGGGTTTTGGAGTTAGATGAGCTTGCTGCTGAACTGCATTAATAAATTGAAACAAATGTAGCTATTTGCCTAGTAAACTGGAATACCAAGGGTTTTTTAATTACCCGTCATAGTCATTAAGGTAAAATAAAAGGAGTTAAACAAAAATAGTGACCTTATGTATTTGGGGAGCATCATCTGTCACAGTCCTCTGTCAAAAACTTCATCAATTTTAACTGAGTGTGTTATTTCATAATTATTTTAATGGAACAATTTGTGTTACTCTTTTGATGTATAATTTTGCTATAGGGTGTGGAAAAATCTGGAAGCTTCTTCTTGTTCATGCAGTTTTAGTTTTTGCTGTCATTTTTCAGCTTTGCAATGTTGTGTATATAGTTTTTTTTAAAAAAGAGTCATTTTTCTTTGTGTCAATGGGCAGTTGAAAATACTATTGACAGTAGCTGTGTGGCACTTGTTCCCAGAGGCTTGCCCCAAGAATGTGTTCTAAAACTGAGCATGGTAGACAGCTACAGACACAAATTTAGGGAAGCTCCTAGTCGTACTAGCCTGACTTAACTCACAGTGGCAATTCTAGTACAAGTATTCAGGCCTTTTTGTAATAAGAGTAATTTGCCTGTTCCAGTGCCTAAATTTATTTCCAGACCTGACAGTACAAGGGTCTCCAGAAGACTCACAATAATCTTCAGTTGCGAGGTGGGCTCATTACGTACAGAAGCATGCACAGTTCTTAGAGTGAGGCAATTTGGAACTTCAAATGGATAAGCAAAACATTCTTGCTTATGTTTTGTGTGTGCTGAAAAGACCTTCATTGGACTCCCACCACTAGCTACGATCAGCCAGTTTTCAATTGTCTCTTTCTAAGTAAGGTTTTATGTTTATGTCAGTTTGCTTGTTGAATTAACAGCAACCCCGTGAATTTCATAGGGTTTTCTTGGGCCAAGAGTACTCAGAGGAGATTTTGCCTATTGAAATAGGTTTTGCCTTTGAAATATAGCTTACAGCACCTGTTATTCACTGGTAGTCTCCAATCTCAGCACCTGCTATTCATTGGTGGTCTCCCATCCAAGTACTCTTGGCTTAGCTTTCAAGATCAGATTGGGTTTGGTGCCTTTATGCATTTAGACTGAACTTGCTTATATTTTACTCCCTTCTTATGCATTCAGCGTATGGCCATGGGGATGGCCTGACATTTTTGTGTGCAGGCCCCCTCTTCCTTTTCAACATCTCAAAGCAAAAATGTAAACTCTGTGACTCTAGCACTGCCATTTTGCTTCCCCTCCATCCTTGCCTGATGCAGAAGTCTGTGAGCTTTGAAAGTTAGTGTGATGTATTTTGTGCCTTCTGGCTGGCCTAATAAAGGTATCTTCACAGTATGGATTTTGGAGGTAATCAGTGAGGGCAGCCTTGCCACAGAATTTCTGTCGCATTTGTACATAGCCGTAATTGCACGAGGGCCACTTCTGATTGATAGGTTCCTATGCAGCTGTAGAGTGTGTATAAATCTTGAAGCTATATCTCTGAAGTTGAGTGTGTGGGTTTATCCTTCCCCATTGGGCATCTTACTCTGAGGAAAGGAAGTGTTTGGATGGAATGAGAATCCAAAGTGTGTTGTGCTTGCAGGATTAACTAATTTCTCTTTGCACATAGCAGTTGTATGACATCCCATCCCATAGAAATAGTACCCACATAGTTACAGCTGTATGTGGAAAGGAAACCAGGCTAATTTAAAGTTTAAGAGGACCATTTTTCACAATAATTGTTAGTATTATTTTACTTCTTAGGCAGATTAGGCAATACATTTTCTTCTTCAAAAAAAAAATAAACTCACTTCTGTTGCATAACAGGACTCTGAGTAATAGCAAAGGCCTGTTGCGTCTTTAATTTTTTTTAAAAAAATGTGGATTTAGGAAAGCACTGAAACAGATGTTTTCTTAAATACCTCCTTACCTCCTTTTAGAGGTACCTCCTGCAAGATGTAGACTCAATATGAATTGCATTTGATATATTTGAAATTTGAGTATCTTTATGTAGATGTTGTCATTTCTAAGCTATCAGTGAGATAAAACAAGATTGTAAGTTATAATTTCAGTCATTTTTGGATCAAAGAAGCATCCAGCAGCTACCTTAAAGTATCTATAAAAATATACACTAAGACTTAGAAACAGAAAGCTTAAAAATGTAGCATAGCCTTCCCAAATATAAGCATTTATTCCCATGTTTTATGCACCTTTCTCACAATACTTGTGTTCACTTAAGATGGATTTACTGCTTTCTGGGATGTATTTAAATATCATGGATGAAATTATCAGGTGCTAATGAGGAGGCAATTTGAAACCAAGGATAGAAAGCTGGTCTCTCATGCTATAAGCATCTGTACCATTTTGTAACTGAATATTGATCTTCTAGGCAGGATAGTGTGGGCTTGCCTAATACATGGTGTTATGTGGTGTTCCTTGTTTTGTTGTTCCTAAATCTATAATAATAAAAGAATGTGTGTCTTGCTGCTAAATTTCATTGGGACATTGTGCTAGATGCCTCAAAATTTGACAAAGGGCTTTTGGCTGTCATATAAATTCAAGTAGCCAAACCAAAAATCCAAAGGGGACACTGGCTAGAACCAGGAAAGAAGAATGGTGTTATAATTCACCTGGAAAATAATTTTTAAAAGCACTGTAAAAACAGGACATGGCTCTCTAAAGCACTGCTGCCAGGTTTTAAAAAAAAGGCAGGAAAAATTGGAAAAGGCTCAATTATTCACTGCTCCTAGGTTTCCCTCTTAATGTTGGTAAAGAGAGGAAAACCAGGAGGCACCATAGCCCCTTCTCAGGATATTAGGTGTCCAGACTTGGACACTTCAAGATATAGCTCTTTCCACCCTTTCTAAATTAAGCATTTCTAAATATCCAGACTCATGGAACTCCAGCGCTTTTCTCTATACACACACACACATGCACAGAAGCCTTTCACTTTAGCATTTCCCATAGCTTATCTTGCTGTAATGTTAGGGAGTGGTGCCATTTTTGTGAGACTTCCATTCCTCCATTGCATTCTGAAAGCCACAGGCATTCATCCGAGTAACAGGGACTCTGGGAAGTAAATGTTTTCAAGGTTCTATTGTCTGTACTAGGAACTCGGACTAACATGATTGTAGAGGTGTAAAATTTCTATAAATTATAAAGCCATGGGGGAAAAAATCCAAGGATTTTCCTGTGTGGATGGAAATTCTCAGAGAAGTTAAAAGGCATTTTGTTATTTTGGAAGCAGTATTATCATGTCTGATACGTGAAAAATGCTCTTTATTCATAATATAATTTCAGAATGAATTTTTTAAAACTCTGTTTTTCATTACAAGTAGGTCTAGTGTGATATAGTTCTTAGGGATATTTAGAAATGTTTTCTTTGGAAACCTTTTTGGAGCAGTAAATATATGAACATGTTGTCATAAAATATCCCATAATTTGTTTTCAAAAATCCAGGAAAAGATGATTCAGGAAACTTTATTCACTACTTTTTCTGCCTCCCCCATCTTCACATTTGTACCCAGTTCTGTAGAAACTGCCTTTGTAGCATCCAAGTTCTCTTATGGGAATGAAAGACCTGCAGAGAGATCTCCTCATTATTTGTAATCATCAGATAAACTTGACAGGAAATAGGAAGGCTTTAGGGCTGGAGATTTGAGAGGCTGCTGAACTCATGAGCCACATTCCAATTTTTTGGTGGTTTTCACTTCAGCTCACAGAGATATTTATTTGCTATCTCATATCTCTATGGCAATTAGCATCTTGCTTTTTAGTGCCCATCCACCACTGAAATCAGTCTACAATAATTTAAAACTGCAGTACAAGGAGCATTCAGTTTAGATAAAAGTTTCAAATTCTGAGTTTGCCAGAACCTCTGAATTCTGAATACAGGTTCTGCCTCTACTTAGAAAGAAATGAGCTGAAGCAGATCTGGAGAACATCTGCTCTTCCACATGTTGGATATCAGTTCTGTTTCATTCATTGAGCTAGTTAGCACTGATGGGAACATCTGGAGATACTTATTCTGAATTTTTTTAACTCTGGCCATTGTTAAGATAAACCAGAATCCCAGATGTTATAACTTAGCAAGCTCTGGGGAAGCCAAAGGAGAACCTGAGTTGCAATATATAGCTCTACAAGGGTCTCAGAGCACAGCTGCTGTAGAAGGGGCAAATATTAGGCATCATTTTAAAAATTAATAGAAAATAAGACTAGTAATATCATAACACCCTTATGCAAATCAGTGATGCAGAAACACCTGCAGTTCAACGTGTGTTTCTTAATACCAGTTGCTAGTGCAGACATGTCTTACCTGGATTGTTGGTCTGGTAACGGATAGCTGCTGTTATTATATTCCTGATTAAAGATGTTGAATTTTAGAAGGAAGGAATATTTATCTCACTCAAATGGTTTAGAGACTCCTATACATGTTTCAGAAAGGTCAGGTTGAAGAAGTTGGACTGGGCCCACTTCGACTTTCTGTCTGGCTACATATACAGCATCATTGAAGGCACTCTTTATTTTTCACCAAGAGTGGGCAAAGTGTAGTCTGTGGCCACATATGGCTCTAAAGCCTTTTGTGGGTCTAATCAGCACTCCCCAGAAATTTTTTGAAAAACAGTTTTATCCCAAGATTGCTACTGAAATCTGACAGCAAACCACCAATCTCATTCTAGTCAGCAGGAAAAGGAAAGATTTTAAATGGTGAATAAGATAGTAGATGTCATATTTAAGTACAGATAAGCCTCATTTATGTGTTCATTTATATGTACTGATAAGGTTCATGTATATGTAAAGACACATTAAAGAATAATTAAGTATTAAGGGTGTTTATTTGTTAAAAATGAGTGGGGGAGAGTTTTGTTAATAAAGAAATCTATCATGCCACTTGCAAAGTAATCCAATATGAGTGGAGGGGATTTTACTTGTACATGCTGCATGGGGACAGTTTTATCTGTTAGTAATTTAAATACAGGGATCCTCCATGGTTTCAGTTTCCTTGGTTTCTGTTACCTGTGGTCTAAAAATATTAAATGGGTGGTGGCATCCATATGGTCTGCTCCTGATCCTATCATCTGTACCTTGCCTGTCTTCCTGTCTCCCTGCTTTAACTGCTCCTCTGCCAACATTGTCACAGGAAGTAGCTGTGGCATCACTGGAAGAAGCCCTCTTCCTTATATGCTATAACAGGGCTTTCCAAACGGCGTGCCACAACATATTTGTGTGTCGCCTACAATCTTGGAAATGTATGTTATTATTTATAAATCATGTATTTTAAAAAAAAAATGAAACATTTTCAAGGGGTATGTTGTATCCCCATACATTTTGTTATTACAATTTATGTATGTGTCTGTATCTCTTACAATGGGTTAATTTAACCTCTGGTTTGCTAGTAAAACGGAATTACTTGATTGCAGAATTGATGCATGTCTAAAAAGTGTGTCACCAACGTGAAAAGTTTGAAAAGCTCTGTGCTATAGAGTTCAGTACTATCTGCAATTTCAGGTGTCCACAGTGGGTCGTGGAACGTATCCCCAAGGGTAAGAGGGATTACTGTATGAAAATTAAGAGTGACTATTTTATCTGTTCTTTTTTTATTTTAGAAAAATGTTAAGCCATACTACTTTGCCTTAGGCCACATCCCTAGGGCATGTGGCTCTTGAACATTTGCCCACTCCGAAAAGCCCTGCAGAAACTGTCCCTACCTTCTTTAATCACCTTTGTCAGTAATGCTTGTTTTATGTCAGTAGTCCTTAGAACAGTCTTGTACAGTAATAGTATATTTTATTAGTAGTCATTTACAGACCATCTAGAGCTAAACTCATTTGTTAGTCCCAACTAGAGTGGATTCATTGAATGATTAGGACCTGTAAAGTCAGAGGGTAAGTAAGTCTCATTGGTTGAATGGGTCAACTATATCTGGGATTATTAATTTGATTTAACCCCCTAGAGTTTTCTAAGTGCTATGGGTATATTAAAGGAAGATCCCACAGGCTCAGACACTAATGCATGTGACACAACGGGAATGAGGATAGAGGAGGAAAGGAGATTTTGGAGTGTTCTGATCCTATACTGCAGATTAGGTTTACTAGGGCATTGACTTGCTTAATGTCCCCTGTTAAGGTCATTCTTAGCAGTGCCACCAAACATTTTAAAATTGCTGGTAATTTTGAAAATTAAATGTAGGTCCCGTCTTTAGAAGGCTTTCATTGATCTTCACAGGAAGGAAAGCTGCATTTTTTTAAAAAAATTTTTTTATTTTTTTTTTTGCTTACTGCTTGTTATCTGAAGTTATATAGAGAATTTGAATATGGGTAGGCATATTCGAGTCCCAGGCTCGACTGGGATAGTGCAGGAGCCAGCTGTGCTGGAATGCAAATAGGTTTTATAGGTTAAAAGTGTAGTCATCCCTGGAAAATGCTCTTGTTTCCCTGTCTTGGTTTTCTACTCTTTGCTTCAGTTTAGTGAGAATATTTTGTTCTGTTATCATAGGATGGAAATGAAATTATTGGGTTAAAGTAACTGCCAGTAAGATAAGGAGTGCTGGCATCTCAGTGCAGGTAGTCACTGAAATATTAAACAGAAACTCTGTATGATCTTGTCTTCTCTTCCTATATTTTAATCATGCAATCCAACTCATTGCATGATGTGCACAAACATATTGGCATTTGGACTGTTTAAGAGCTTTTCAGTTTAAGGCAAACATGCAATAAGGCTAGTTATAATTCTGAATTGCTTCAACTTTCAGATTGATTTTGGAATGATGTGTAAAATGTGGCAGAACAATATTTCAAGCTCATGCATGTTTGACTGACAGTCCCAAAGCAGATTGTGTCCCCTTTCCAGTTGATTATTATTTGGTTTGATTTTCAACTGTGCTAATTTCACACACGCACACACACATGAACACACGCAAAATGCAGGTTTCCATTCCCATTTGTGACAAGTCTCATTCCTCCAGTCCTGCCTTTTTAGAAATGTCTGCAAACAAACAACATGCCCACATATGCATAAGCATCTAAAAGCAGCAAAATACTCATTACTATATGTCCAGGATGAACTCTTCTTATACTGCTACCCCATAAAGCGTATGCTCTCTGAGAAGCAGATAATGAATTTCCAATCCTCTTCTGAGCCTTATTGGATCCACACTGACAAAACTGTGCTTGGGACACTTTTGGGGGGTGGTGTCTAAAGGGATGGCAAAGAGCCAGAATTATACTGTTCCATGCTTCTGCGTCACAGGTGCCACCACCTGCAAGTTGCTTCAGTCTGTTTTTATTAAAACCCAGCTCCAGGAAGTTTTAGAATCAGCAATTTCTGTGTTTCATTTGAAGTGGGAAAAATCCTCAGGCCATTCTGGGACTACTCTCTACTTGGTTTTTGAATATATAGTGTATATACCCATTTATAAATCTAAAAATTTTGGTCAAAAATTGACCCCCAAACCCTGGGTTGACTTATCAACAGGCCAATGTAAGCCCTCTACCTTAACTCTTATCAAAAAAGGAAACATCTCCTTTTCTGAGTTGAATTGTCAAAGGCAAGATCTTAATCCGTCCTGAGAGAACCTAAAAGACGCACTCACCCTCTCGCCACTGAGGCACTACTTATGGACTTTTTTGAATGCTAGCGGGGAAAATGGCACTTCCCTTCAAGGGAACACAGAGAGAGTAGTGGGGTGTGTGTGTCGGTGCTTCTTTTTGGTTCTCCTGGGATAGACTTAAGCTCTTTCCTTTTGCCACTCTTCTCAGAGAAGGAGATGATTCCTTTTTTTGATAGGAATAAATATGGTAACCTTAAATTTTAACAAAAAAGGAACCATCTTCTTTTCTGAGCAGGGTGGGAAAATGGCAGTGGCAGTGGCCAAAGGCGGATGGCCCCTTTAGACTATGCTGGCCCTTTTCCCCTCTGCAGAATGACTCTTCACCAGAGCCTTCCAAACTTTTCATGTTGGTGACACACTTTTTTAGAGATGCATCATTTTGCGACACAGTAATTCAGTATTACTAGCAAACCAGAGGTTAAACTAACCCCTTATAAGAGACACAGACACATACATATATTGTAATAACAAAATATATGGGGACACAACATATCTCATGAAAACCTTTCATATATTTTTAAAAATATATGATTTACAAATAATAACATATATTTCCAAGATTGTAGGCAACGCACCTACACACTTCAGGCGACACGCTAACATGTCGTGACATACCATTTGGAAAGCCCTGCTCTTGACGCTTATCCACAGATCATATCAAAGTCTGTAGTTTTGCCCCCAAAACCTGCCCTTGATTTATACATGAAGTTGTTTTATATATATGGTACATCCAAATGGAAACTAGGATTGGTGTTGGTTCTTTTTTATCCATCTGTAAGTTCACCTCCCTTATTTACTGGGCTGATTGGCAAACATACTGACCTGGTTCTCATGGAGGTCAAAGGGAACTTTGGAAAAGAAACTTTCACTTTGCATAAATACAAGCCATAAGCTGCGATTCCCTTAGATCCAGGGTTACTGATCATAAGGATGATGATGATAGTGATACTTGTCAAATATATAAAACATAATTCAGGGGCAGCTAGGTTGGCCATATAACAAAATAAAATAAAAGAGTGTTTCCTTTATTGATCAACCAAAAAGTGTGGAACCCTTCAAAGCTCCATGGCTTCTTCATCAGGCAAAAGATGTTTAAAAATTGTATAGGAGAAGCAAACAAAACTGACTTTTTTTCCTTTGGGACTGTACTTTGCTGGGTTTTCCCTATACATCACCTAAAAGTTTTCTGGATGAAGCAGTAGAGAGACTTTTTGAGAAACTGTTCTTTGCCTAAGGAAGCGGCCTGTGGATTCACAAAGGATGTAGACACTTTGGATCCCAAGAGAAGTTTCTCCATAGCTGCTAATGGAGCTTAATTTTATTTTATTTTGTCTCAGTCCCCACATGGTCAAAAAAAAAGGAGTGGCCTCTGCCTGCATTGAGATTCCTCCAGATCAACTGAACCACAACAGAAACAACATCTGATACAAAATGAAGGCAGGTGATTTCAGTACCATCACTTTTCTTCTCCAGTATGAATTTTTTGACTGTTGAAGAAATCGGTAGACCTTCAAATTCTTGCACTAAGAGTCTTGTAGATTTTAGTTGCACTAAGTGTCTTGTAGATATTTTTTGAGGGGCAGGATTTTGGATTTTGTTTGAATACATGTAGCTTGTCTTGCCTTGCAGGTTTGGAAGTGCAAATTTACATTTGTTTCACCATGTGAAAAATTGTTTTGGATGAAGAGAAATAGGCTAAGTAGCCCCCAGGCACCAAATTGAGCTCAAAGGGAATCCTTTGTGGTCTGGCTGCATTTATTCCTTGAATGCTTCCTCTCTTCCTAGCACTCACTTCCTGTTTCCTTCCTATTTCCTCCCAGCTGTTGTCTCTTGGAAGATTGCATTTGTCTCAGTCATTTGTCAAGAACGGGGGGGGGAATGCGCACCCCAAGCCAGGGTAAAAATAGCTTTTATGTAACTTCAAAATTCCTATCTAGTGTACAATGTAATGCATATGCAGTTCCCTTTCCCTCTCTTCCCCATGTAATACAGATCTGCCTTTGCAATTTTGCTTCCCATCTACTGAGTAGCAGGGAATGTTCAGGCAAAATCATAAATTAGGCCCTATGTTTAGCCAGGCCTGTTGGCCATCCAAGCATGTTCCAAATCACCACTGACTATATCCCATGGGATACCTGAGCTTCATTAGTTTTACATTCTGCATTAGTGCCTGTAACCACCTTCTTTCCCTCTTGCTCTCTTTTCATTAGCTGACATTTGTTCATTATAAAAGATGAATCATTAAGTAAATAGGGAAAACAGGATTATGAAGAGAGGATGGAATTGCAGCAGTGGTTGTAGCCACACAACATGATGAACGAGCAAATGTAAGGAACCTCTGTTTTTAAGGTTCGGAGCAGTATACTAGTATATGCTGTCAGTTGGTCCCATTTTCAGCAGGAGCAGCTAATCAAACCACTAAAGTTTGCTTTAGTTTGTTATCCACATGTGGGCACTTCTGCTTCTTTGGTTTCTTTCCCTTAGGATGCAGCTTTGATTCTTTTGCTGAAGAGAAACAGGGTGAAAAAAACTTGCAAGGAAAAGGGAAAAAAAGACATAGAGGAGAAAGTGTTCATGTGTATATGACATATTAAACCATGGATGAAGAGCTTTGTGGTTTGTTTGTCTTCTTCCCTTGGGAAATGCAGCACTCAGGCAGCATGAAATGGCACACTGCTCTTAACCCATAAGCTAGGTTTCCTGAGGTTCCTTGGCTTGTTGTGACACACAACTGCAGTCACTGAGTTATTGTTAGGATGTGTGACTTTTGTCATATTTGCTGGATGTGTATTACCAGGGTAATACAAGACTTCCTTACACTGACTGCAGGGTAGTCAGTGTAGGGAAGTCTTGGACTTAGTTGGAGTGCTACAAAGTATCCAAGGCCAATTGTTGATTGCAACAGTGTGTATTTTTGAAGCTGTGTGTGTGTGTGTGTGTATGCCAAAGTATCAAATGACTAATTGCTTTATTGCTCCATGTTATTCTGTATCTGAGGGAGGGAAAGAAGATAAGAGAGGGGGAAAACGAAAGCACCGAATGGAAAAGCTCAGAGATAAGAAACAGGAAACATGTTTTTGACTCAAGGATGAAAGATGGGTAAACAACTGAGAGCCTGGGAATTGTCTTAAGCCATTGGGTGATACTTAATTGATGATCCTCTCCAATCACAGCTTTATATGCCTATATTTGTATGAGAAGGTATAAATCCTATGAACGTCATGTATGCTTCAGTCTCAGCAACTTTAGAATAATGTGCTGTGTTGCTTGCTTGTCACAAATAAACAGTGCTGTCTACCTCAGAGTGGAGGTTGTGGATTGCAAGTTATCCCGAGCATGACAGTTATGGTAATTAGACAAAAAGTGACCTTAGGGAGACAATTTAGAAATGGTCATACAGTCTGTCCATAGTTCTTTGCAGGTGGAGACGTTAAGCCAAACTATTCTTTGGTTAGAAGCACCAATATTAATTTTCCTCCTTCTGTTATCTGCAATATTGTTTTTGGCAATTCAGTACCATGGAGAATAGTTAAGGAATTCTGTCTTCCTAATAAAATTTCCACATCAGTGATTTTTTCCCCTATAATTCTCTTTCATTGTGAATGGTACTTCCTAGTATTTTGCCCTTTTCTTTTTTTTTCTTTTTTGGTATTCTCAAGAAATGTAAATGCTTTATGGTGTTTCTCCTCCGTGCTTCTTTCTAGGGGGATCTTTCCACTGTTGAGCACTTACTAAAAAATGGAGCAGACCCCAATATTAAAGACTATGCTGGATGGACACCGCTGGTGAGCATAACTTTTTATTCAATCTTTTTCATTTCATTTCACTTGCTCTCTGTTTAAATTGAAAGAGCTTTTAGCTGGATGAATGATGTTCACCCTTTTGTCAATGTGTTTTTAACTGTGATTTGAATATGTATTAACTATATTTGTTTTACTTGATTTTATCATGGTTAACCACCTTGATTCAGGATAGGGGTAGAATATAAATACATGAATGTAGGGTTGAAGAGAAATGTTCTACAGCCAGGATGTCTATGCAATCATGACCTTTCTTTTTGTCTCTCTCATTGCTCCTGATAAGAGGAAAAAGTAGTTTGTTTTTATACACTTAGTCATTATTGTAAACCTTGTTCCTTGATCTTCTACTCTTATGTCCAAAGAAGTTTTGTTTTTCCATTTGAATGAGGCCAGCATATGAGACTTCAGATGTACTTGAACTGCATTTTCAAATTCAAGGGAAATGCAGTTTGGAAGTAGTTTCCCTTTTTTACCTCTAACTATGGAAATCTGTTTGTGATTGATACTGTATTAAAATTACTTCATGTTTTTACTGCCAAAGTGAGCATGTTCGCATGTTTTTTCCCCATCATTTATGTGGGAATGTTTCCCAAATCAGTGCATTTCAGTTGTTTAAACTACTTTGGGAATTGCTTTCAGCTGAAAAGTGGGATGGAACGCTAATAAATAAAATTTTCTATTTCTTTATGTTTGCTACTGTCATGAAGATTAAAACTAACTTTTTAATTCAATGGATCACTCTTTGGATTCTTATGCATTCTTCTGTATTTTGCTTTGGTCCAAATCAACATTTAGCATGAAGCTTGTAACCATGGACATAAGGAAATAGTGGAGTTATTGTTGCAGCACGGGGCACTGCTGAATGCGACTGGGTATCAAAATGATTTGCCACTTCATGATGCAGTCAAGAATGGGCATATGAGCATTGTTGAACTATTACTTTCTCATGGAGCTTCTCGAGATGCAGTGTGAGTAGAGCTGAAAGCTGTTTATTTCTCTCTTATTCAGTTAATGGAGGTATAGCAATGCACCCCCAAACAAACACTGAGGCAAATGATGCTGTGGTGCTCAGTGATTCAGTGAGGCTGTTGTTTGGGCTGTACCACTTCAGAAAGTAGGAGAAGGAGGAGGAACATTCCCCAGTAATCAGATTCCTACACATAGAAAACTTTTGTGGCCAGGCACAAGGCTAGAACTTCACTCTCTGACACCTGATTTTCTCTGAGGTGGGAGTTCCTTTTTATGTGTTCCAACATGTGAAGATTAAGCTGCTGCCCCAGTGAGTGCAACCTGGCCACAGATCTGCCATTGAAGCAGAAAGAGGCAAGTTCTGGAGGTTCAAGGGCCAATTTTTGGCCTAAAGGAGACATAGTGGGCCTTACTACTAACCTCGCCCAAACCAAAATGGAAGTGATGGAAACTGCCATTCTTGTTTTTTGGGGGGCTGAACCCTTTTTGGCAAGCAAAACAAAGTGCAGGGAGGCTCTGTTCCTTGTGTTGTGGCAAAATTGCTATTCCTTGAAGCCTCCAGGAGCAGAAAACCACCTCCTTTTTTGATAAAAAAAAATAATTTCAGAGAATACAGGGGCAGCAAAAAGAGTGTGGGGGAATGCAGGCTGAAACTTTGCCCATCCCTGCACAACAGAGAAATTTGATAGGCTTTAGGTTAAATTAACCTCTTTAATCAGTCAAAGCACTCAACATCTCTCTCTCTCCCTATCTTTCTCTCTCTCCCTCTTTTTAAAAGAAAAAGTATTTGGTTTGAGTCTGAGTTGCGTTGTGATATTGCATTTTCAAAACCACCTTGAGAGGCTTTCCTTTAAAAGGCAGCAATTACATCTTTAAAATAAATAGATCAATTAAGTCTAGAAAGCAAAAACCCTCTAATCCCATCAGAATGCTTGTGCGGACATAATATTCTTTGATCCCCTTGAGTCTATTGTGGGTTTTCCATGCCTTTGCAAACGTCTACACCTTGAAAATGAGACCCTTCAAGTAGCAGTTTGGCTATTTTTAGTATACCTAGCCTTTTAAAAAGTCTTTGCACTCTTCTGTGTTTATATAAATTGATGTTTCTATAAATTGTTCTGTGATTACTGTTGTACACACCTTCAGGTGCCAATTGTGACAGACAAAGCCAACTAGAAATTTCTGAAATAGAGATTTGAAGTGATTTCTTTCCTTGGTTGCTTCTTAATGACAGTAAGAAGTAAATGTCGACAAACACACCCAGCCTAAATCCTTACTTCTCAGTAGCAGCCAAGAAATAACTATATGGAAGTGTCTTCAAAATATGATGTGCAAAATGGTGAAACTATAGTGTGCTCAGTGGCTGGTCCTGGGTTTTAGAAAAACTTGATGAAGTCACCTGAATGTCCACAGTTAGCATGCATTAATCTACTATATAAAAGTCGAAGTTTGTCTGTCTGTGAATTTGTCTGTGTCAGGCAAGCAAAGATCTCGTATGATTGGCTGTGTGAGGCAACAAGACCTCATATAATTGGCTGGCTGTGAAGATTCTATGGAACCCTGGGGTTAGCAGTTCAGGGAGGGGCCTTTAGAATTATCAGCCAGAGAGCTCTGAATAGGCCGGTTGCTGTGGAGACGAGGTATAGCAGCAAGAAAGAGGCCAGTATATTCCCTCAGAAGTCAAACATCTGTATGTTAATAACTCTGAATACAGATTGGATTGGGGAATATGTGGGAAAGTTACAGGTACTGGACAATGCAGTTTGGAAAATACAGATACAGGATTTCAAATCTGTGTATTCCAATTGCATCTAATTCCTAAGGTAAGGTAAGGAAATTCCTAAGGCATTTCTAACAAGTGTTACCTATGAGAAAATAAAATCCTGAGCAATGCCATGTAAATATGCTAGTAGGTTATAAAGTGACAAGAGTAAGTTATATGAAGGTATACATGAGGACGTGCATGTGTGCACTCTGATGAGCACATTTGTATTTGGACATGATTTAGGGCTTAGAATTTATTTTGAGCCTGAGGGATGGGTCTAGAAGTTGTAAGGATTTGTGTCACATGCTGTGAACAAAAGGAACAAGCTCCATGCATCCAACATTGTTCTTAGCTTGTATCTCTTGTAGCCCTTCAGGCCACATAGTAAACCTAGTTTGAAATGAAATGTAGGTCTGCTGTTAAAAAAAAAATTAAAAATTAAAAACCTACTAATGTACAACTTATTGGATGAACCTAAAACAGCTTATTGAGTCCCAGCCAGTAAACATAATCCGCACAATACACATGCAGCTATAGTTCGACTGTGTGACAGGAGTGGGAAGCATAAGGGCCTCATAGTTCCCCACCTCCAATCCCCATTTTTTGAAGACAGCAAATCTTCCATACCAGAAAAAAAAAATCACACAAGCCATTAGTCTTTCCTTTGCCAAAGAGATTTGGCTGAAATTGACTCTCTGCCAAAGCTTTTGGGGATCCCTTATTTTCGTTTATAAAATAACGGGTGTGCATACATACACCACAGCATCTTTGGAAGGGATGCAGCCCACAGTGAGTTGGGGAGGGAAAAATTAGTCATTGAACCAACAAATGGAGGCTCTTGGCTAAACCCTTTTCCTAGCTGTACCCCTATGAAGGCTCCCAGCTGAACCTTTTTCCTGTCTCCGCGTCTGGAGCTTAATAGGGAAGTGATTAGAGAGGGAGACATATTGGGAGAATGAATGGCACATGGAAATTGCTATGTCCCAGGTTCAGGCCTCAGCCAGTGCTTGGAAGCACTAGCTGAGTGTTCTACACTCCTTTTCCATCTTCTCCATGTGGGGAGGGTGGAGGATAAGAGAAGCCAGCTGCACATGGAGAGGTCTCTTAGATATGCCCAGTGAGAATACTTGTCTTCACTTCCTCTTTTGCACCAGCAAGAAAGGGCAAAGCTTGGTCCTTAGCCAAGGACCCAGTGACATCAAGGAACATGGCTATACCCCTGACACCATTTACAACATCATCATAGGAGGTTGGTGGAGAAGGAAACCAGTCCTTCCATGAATTCCAAATCACACCTTAAGCTAACATACTGTATTTTGTTTGATGTGTATTAAATTATTTCCCCTTCTTCTAACCAACTAAAATGTCTTCCATGGAAAAACTAACCAACTAACTAACCAAAATTTCTCCCACGGGAAAAGCAAAAACAGAAATGAAGAATTTTCCTCTTGTTTGGAAGAAAACTTGGGAGGGTTTCTTCTGAAGTCAGGAAATTTATGTTTCTCTGAGAGACTGTAAAATTTAGTAGTTGCAGTCCGACTCTTTGAACCTTTTCTCTGACTAGCAAAAAATGAAGCTACAAATGGAAAATATTATGTGGATCAGTGGACCTATTAATTGCCCTGTTGGCCTAGTTATTTTTTTTTCAAAGTTAATCTCCTGCACATAGCTAATTTATATTTTATAGATGTTTTTTAATGTTTGCTCTCTTGAATTTCCTGTCTGTCTTGCTTCACAGCCAACCAACTGACGTGAAAAATTAGCTCTCTGAATTTGCAGTTTCAGTTGTTCATAATGGCTTTTACTCAGATGGACTCTCTTGCCAGTTTTTTTTTTTCCATGCACAGTAAGCCTAGGATTTGTAGAAGCTGTCTTGCCCCTTATTTCTTAGCGAAGAATGATGGGCTCCATAGAGTATTTGAATCTGAATATAGCTGGGCTGTTGGAAACATTTATTAAAACTAGATAGGACGTTTGGTACTGGTTGGCCTCAGTGACTTATGCATTAGCAATCTCCTATGTTTGTTATGCAACGTATTGTATGCCTTTTGGATTGGTTTGAGAGTTGCAGCTAGTGCAAATCACAGTTGCTAGGATGCTTGGAACATCCTACTGTGCGTGCATAGCATTGTTTAGAAAATAATTGTGCCAGCTGCCTATTTGATACTGGGCTGAGTTTGAGATTTCTGTTCTTGACTTAAAAAATCTCGAACAGCTTGGGATGGAGTGATCTGAGCGACAACCTATTCTATAAATCAGCCTTTTCACTAAGATTGTTGTGCGAGGCCCTTTTAGTTGTGCAGAGTTTAGCAGAGATGCTTCTTATGGTGATCTGAGGGAAGTCCTTCTCTGTGGTGGTGCTCATGTTAGAGAATTACCTAATTTTAGTGATATGATGGACACCTGCATTACAGGTTTCTCATGTTCACTAAAAATGTTAATATTTATGTGGACATGTCCACATGCTGATCTGATTTCTGGCTCTAATGAATTTTGAATTCTTTGTATGTTTTCTTGTACTTAGTGTATTGCTTTTATCTTGTAAACTGTCCAGTTAGCTTTTATGATGAGCCATTTCTTTGCTGAATTGATTTGTCTCAAATGCCTCTGTGCTAAAACTTTGTGATAGCCCTTATTCTTCCATGCAGTAGTCACTGGTATCTCACTAAATCTCCTTTCATATAGTTGGCTGTAGACATAGCCTTTAAATTCCTGAGGATCCAGCCTTTACTTTGCAAAAGAGAGTTTCTAGCCCTTCCCGATCATGGAGTTCTGTCTTCTTCATATGTTAAACCGGTATTATAGTTGCCTCTGAGATCCACATAGTGTGGTCAGTTTTCTTCATGAAATACTTTTCATGGCCTTTGTTAACCTGGCTGGAGAACGCCTATGAAATTGTCAAATAAAATGGAAGGCCAATCCAGACTGAATGTTGAATTCTTTTTCCTTCATATTACAAGATCATTTTATGATGTAAGTATCCATTTTTAGATCTCTGCCTCTAAAACACAGAGCTTCAGCCCAGTGCAGGGGGGACTGGGGTGTTCCTAACTGAAGTTTAATGTCACTTTTATAGCCCCTAATGTTGCAGCTGGCATTTGTATTCATATTTAACCTTTGAATCATGAGCACTCAATGCCTTCCAGAACCGTTTTGTTGACTTCTTGATCATACCACAATATAAAACACACCTCTTAATTATTTTTGACCTATAATATAAACATTTAACACCAGGAATTGTGCTTGCTTAAAACTACCTTTGTCCATAGCCACCGTTGTTGGAAAGGTTCAGAAACATACTGTCTGGTTCACCTCATGTAATTGCATCAAATTATCCTTAACTGTTAATCTGAGAGGTGATAAAATAATACCTCATTGTCTTTCTGAATGCACGCTTTTATTTCTGCGCTTGAATACCCCTAAAACGCTATCCATATAAGCAATAGTAATGCCATCTTTGCTGACCCTTTACTTGCTGTGTTAGTTAAATCCATTGGAACTAAATTGCTTCTTTAAGCTAGATTTTAGGTCACAGTTGTTGATGATAAATGTTTTAATATTTCTTTAATGCATTTTAGCCCCCCCCCCGCATCAAGGAGCTCATGGTAGTGTTCTTGAGTCTCTCCTCCTTGTTTTATTCTCACAGTAATTTTGTGAAGCAGATAAAGCTGGGAATATATGTGAGTGGCCCAGGGTTACCCGACAAGTTTTGTAGTGTTAAAATTTAAACTTTTGATTTCTCCCAAGTTCTCAACCACCACATCATACAGATTCTCACTTATTATGATGTCTGAAAATTCTTCTTTCTGTATGCATAGTAAATCTGATACATGTCCCTTTTTAGTTGCATAAATGCTGTTGCTTCTGGGTAGCTTGTGCCGTAGTCTTGGCACGTGGTCCATGTGACAGCTGTTGCTCATGTGATTCTTCTGGACAGAAAGGATGGCATTTACTCCGTTGGTGTCTTGATGGACCAACTGTGTTGAAACCTTGTATGCCCAGCCTGTACAGGAGAAACTGCAGCACCACCCATGCAGATAAAGTTACTTTATCAACCCAAAAAGCTCTGCAGCCTTCTAATTGTTGACTCATTCACTATTGTCTGGTCTCTCACTGGAAGCAGTTGCCCAAAGCTTCAGGAGGGGTCTGTCCTATTCCTCTGACCCTGTAGAAGCCTGGAACTGAATTCTGTACACATAGTATTTTAATACCACTGAGCTGCAGCCCTTCTTCATTGCTGGGAAAAGAAACTCTTATCTTGGTCTCCTTCTCTGTCTCTCTCTCTCTCTCTCTCTCTCTCCCCCTCCCTCCATACTCTTAGATAAGCATACTATAGCAATAAGTTAAAACACTTTAAAAGTAATACAACTTTATGCCATCTGTTGTGGTGGTAAAGTAGATTTTATACATAAGATAATATTTGCTTTCTCTTCTGGCTGTGATGTTTGAAGTATGACTGTTCTGACTGTGATGTTTGAAGTTTAAATATAGCCCTAAATTAACAAGAAGCTAAATGTCTGCACTGGTGATCTATGCTAGAATAGAGGCAAGATGACAGTCCTTATTGGTTTAGAAGTGAAAGAGGGTTTAAGCATTTCTCTCTTCATCAGACACATAAATAATATACTGGCTCCCTACTGACTGATGCCACTAGAGGTTGACAGCTCTGTGAGATGTGAGCCAGATTCAAGGGAGAATAGTTATGCAGCAACCACATTTGCAGGCTGCTGTTGCCTGTGCTCAGTTGACACCAACAGGAAAATTGAACTGCACATGATGAAAGTGGTGGCAGCAACTAGGTTAAAACAGACGTCACAACTGGGGAATGAGTGCGTCTTCAGATGCTGTGGGACGGCAGCTCCCATTGTCCCTCACCATCAGCTTTGATGGCCAGGGATGATGAGATTCACAGTTGAACAGTATGGAGAGTTGCATGCTCCCTGTCCCTATTGTAAATAACCAAACCAGCTTAAACAAACACAGCTGTGACCACTGTGGTGTGGGAGCAGCATCCTAACTCCTGTGGAAGCATTCTGCATTTGGACTTGAAATGATTTTCTTTCTCTGATAGCAGTGAATACAGTTTCTGTACTACAACTGGTAGCATCCCTACCATATCAAAAGTTTTGGTCAGGGCAGGATAAGTGTGCAAATTGTAAATCCTTAGCAAATGACTGACTTAGTTGTAAGCTTTCCATCGTGTATACCACCTCCTGCTTTTTATGCTGAATGCAGCTACTTGCTGTTCCGCATCCATCTGTCTTAAATTTAGTGGTTTAATTGGGTTTTCGTTCAATTTTCCTGGAAACTGCATATTAAGAAGGTGGAAATTCTACTTTGCAACTGTATCCAGGTACTTAAGAGTCGGGGCACATCCTTTATTTACTTAAAACCCATCTGTCTTTGTTTTACTAGTAATATATTTGGTCACAAACCCGTTGATTATGCTGAAACAGAAGAGATGAAGTCGATTCTAATGCTGTCAGCAAAGAATGAATCTTCAGTTACTCACTGTGGAGAAGTAAGTACTCTTAACCCCCCCCCTTTTTTTTGGTCTCCTATAAGCAGAAGTTTGGAATGATATTAAACCTAGCTTTGTTGATTGTAGATAGTGCATGAATCTGGAATGTAATGTTTACTGCCAAAGCACCCAAGGCAACTTATAACAATGAAGTCAATACAATTTAAACACTGATACAACAAAAGTTTAAGCAGCAGTTCCTACTGCAGGAACATAAGATGCCATTTAAAATAACAGCTGATTAATCTGAAAGCGTCTAAGTACAATTTGCTGCTAGATAAAAAGTCCAAATAGTAAAGGCAGCTACATGATTGGTAGCAGCAATTATTTAATTTTACATTTATTTATGCTCTCCCTTTCTCCTGGGATGGAACCCGAGGCAGCTCACATCAAAGTAAGGACAAAGTACACTAAAAGCCTATTTGATTAAAAAAAAAAAGTGAAACAAAATAGTTCCATTTCAAAACACTAAAGCAACAGTTGAAAGTACATTAAACATAACAAAACATAGTAAAAAGACAAAACGTAAAATACACTATTCAAAAGATCCTTTGGCCACAGTAACTTAAAAGCCAAAGGCCTGCCTAAATAAAAGGATCTTTGCCTGGCAGCGTAAAAGATAGGAGACCATGGGAGAGAACTCCACAAGTTGGGAGCGGCCACTAAGACTGTCTCCTTTGTCATCACCAAATGCATCTTCAGTGGTGGCAGGACAGAGAGAAAGCCTTCCCTTGAAGTCCTTACAAACTAGGCTGGATTGTAGAAGAAGATACAGTCTTTCAAATAGTCTGGACCCAAGCCACATAGGCCTTTAAATGTCATGACCAACACTTTGAATTCTGCCTGGAAACGGCACAGTTCAGCAAACAAGAGCTTAGAACTGCAGAGCCACAAAATGCTTTCCAGCAGTAGCAAAGAGTAAGTTTTCTGTAGCTGGGTGAAGGCCATCAGTGAAATGACTATGCCTTAAGAGTAAATTCCACAGATCACTTACTGGTCCACTTCCCTTCATTAGTCTTTCTGGGTCATTTCCTTCATCAGACTATTGGCAGTTTGTTAAAGTCTTTGGCCCTTGTTGATTTCCCTCAAATACTAATGACCGTAGTTTTAAATTGTTTTAATCTTTTTAGCTTATTAATTATGTTGAATATGTTTTTAGCTTATTTACATTATTTTTACTGGTAAGCCACTCTGAGATCTTTTTCATATAGGTTGTGCCTGAAATATTTTAATAAAGCAAAATAAGAAATAAGTCACAGGTTGACTAGGCGGGTGTCACTATACAGACCTGCTGTAGTTCCTTTGGGCAACCCTTTAGGACATTGCTGAGGTAGAAAAACTACTCTTTGTGGCTCTGAGATGACGCTGTGATGTTCTTGCCTTATGTTAGACACAGGGTTGCAATATTGCCTTAACTCCTCTTCTTTTCTCTGTGGAGGAAAGCTGTTGGGATGCTCCACTCTGGAAAAAGACAATATTTATGTACAGAGGAGGCAAGTAGAAGAGCAGCTAAGGAGGGGAACAGTTTGATAATGACTTGCAGTAGTAATGTTCATCTGTACTTAAAACTACTTCAGAAATCACTTAAACCAGTGGTTCTTAACTTTTTCTTTACTGGGGACCCCCTGTAAATATAATTTGATGCTGGGTACCCCAAGACTTAACTCAAGATTTAAATAGTCAAACATTTATATTTAAAGGCTTCTGGAAACAAGTTCAAATCTCTTCTCAGGCACTAGGTGATGTTGGGCAAGTCACATTCTCTCAGCCTCAGAGGAAGGCAAACCCCTTTGAACCAGTAATGCCAAAAAACTCTGTGATAGGTTCACCTTAGGGTTGTCATAACTCAGAAGTGAGTTGAAGGCACACAACAACAAAGTGCCACAGACAGGGAAAAGTTCTTTCTAGCCATCATGTCTTTTTCCTTTGAAAACTGACTTATGATGATCCTAAGGCGAAACTATCATAGTGGTTTTCTTGGCAAGATTTGTTGCCTTTGACTTTCTCTGAGACTGAGAGAATGTGACTTGCCTGAGGTTGCTAGGTAGGTCTCCATGGCCAAGTGGGAATTCAAATTCTGGTGTCCAGAGTCATAGTTTGGGTGCATGCACATGCCTGCTGCTATATCCCTTTCGTCAGGGCTGTGACAACACTGTATATGTGCGTGTGCCCAAACTGTCTCTTGTTTGCAAATAGGGGAGCACTTTGGGCATGCACATATACCTGCCATCATGTTCCTCAGTGCCCATACTCCCTGGTTTTGCTTCCCTGACAAAATAAGGGAGGAATTTCAGCCTCACACACCTGCTGCCGCATCCCTGTTGCTGCTGGTGATGTCCAGCAGCAGAGATTTGCGGACTCCCTGTGAGGACTTCCCGGATCCCAGATTAAGAATCATTGGCTTAAACTTTATCCAGAGCTTATTGTCATGATGGCTTCTGTGGTAAAATCTTGGCAAAATCTCTGAGCCACAAGGTGTGGAAAAGCAAACTGAACATGCAGGGTAAATCTGTACGGATTGCATCCCTCGGATATACTGAGAGAAGGATTGGTGCTTTCGGCTTGATTTTAAACAATGTGCACCCTGCAGTATTTTCCCACTTGCTTATAATGATAATGTTTACTATTTTACCATGTATTCGTCAGCAAGTGAATTGCTTTCATGTGGTCAGTTTTCGTCTTTGGCATGCACTTTGAGTATTTCCAGAGCACATTTTGTGCATGTGCTTTGATGTAAACTGGAAGTCTCTCTTGATACAAGCTGTAGTCATCTTTGCAAAAATGTGCAGACATTACACATGTGGAGAGTGGGGATGAGCACACTAGCTCTACGTTCCTTTTTTAAAATCCTTGTCAACCTCCGTGTGAGTGTCTGCAGGGAAGTACCTTTCTCTGTGGAGGCTGTCTAGACAGTATGTAATTTGTGTGTGGAAACTCCAGGTGTTAAAAGTTACTTTAAAAGCTATTAGTTGCTGTTATAGTTTAGAACTATCATCACCCCAATCTTCCAATAGTTAGTTACCATTGTGGTAATATATTTTTTTTTTTGCTTTTTTAGAGAAGTTTGCATTCCTGTCTCTCAGAAAAAACTAAAATAGTTGCCTTTCATTGACTTTACAAATAGGAGAGCTACAAATCATTGGCCTGTGTGCAGAAAGTGCTCTTTTTCTGTCCAGCTCGTTGTTACCTTAACACTTGCCAGTAGAGTTGGGAAGGCCTGGAAAAATTCAGAGAAAAGATACCCATTTTTTTCCTGTTTTTTTCCCATGAAAGCTTTCTTTTCCAGAAAAATAGATTATTAATGACATGATGAATAAAATATTTGAGAATATTTATCCCCTCCTCCAACTGTTTCTATAAACTATATGAAATAGAAAAATTTATAAGGTCATAAGTCTAGCTTAGGGCATCAGAGAATTCAAAAACATATCCATGTCAGTCTGGATCAGTAGGCAAAGGGGGAAGCCTGGGGAAAAACAGCATGTTTTTATAGCTTCAAAATTTCCAGAAATTTTACATCTCTGTCCACCACACAACACAAGGCAGTAGCACAAGGCAGCACTTAAATCATGTGATAACAACAACCAGAGGTTACACTTTGCCCATCCCTGATTTAGAGATTGCATTTAGACTGCTTGTGTAGGGGTGCAGTTGCCCCAGATTACAAAACAGACAATGAAAAGTGTCAGCTGGAGACATATAGAAACCTGGTTTTTATGGAAGACAAAAACTGGCTCAACAGAGTGGCGTATATCTCTTCTACCTCTGACTTCTCTTGCCTGATTGGGCTTGATAATAAAGCTGAGCCTATCTGGTAGCAGTTTTACAGTACATGAACAGGTATGACGTTGTATACAAATATATGCATTTCATCCAAATGAAAAAAAATGCAGCTGCCTGATGCAGAATATAACTATTTCATACAATTTTCAAATATTTTCTTTTTCCTTACCCATTGAAACTGCAGCCTAAAAGTTTTCTGCGCTAAGACTGAATTTTGTAAAGCCTTCATAGACCAGTCAGATTTGCTTTAGATACCCCTGAAACTGGCCATCTCTCAGTTACACTTTTGCCTTCAAGGCAATTGCTTTGCTGCTTCTCGTAATTTGCAGCTGATTTTCCCAGCAAATATTCCAAAAAGCTTTTTATACAAATGGTTACTAGCTTGCCAGCTTGCCAATTACACAAGACTTCTTAAGCTGCTGCAAAATGCCTTCACGACCATAAAGCTGTTGTCCCTTTAGTACTGTTTTGTCAGATAGAAGTGTGAAGGTTGATTAAAATTCTTTGCATCCTGCAATGCTGCTAAGAATTGTGTTCATGTCAAAATACTTATTTTAATAGAAATGTCAAGTAAAGATTAGTTGCTCCTTTAAAAGTTGTGTTGGTTTTTTTTTAGAAAAAATACTGCCTACTTGAAGGACTTAACTGTTTCCTTTTTTTGCCCTTTTAAAGCAAATAAACCGAAATCAACCTAGAGAGGGGCCTGTTGTTCTCCTTGGAAGTGGTCTTGATCCAGCTAAGCAACAGTTGCTAGGTAAATTGGCTGTGGTTCTGCAGGGTAACATCTGTATGGAGTTTAACAGCACAGGTAGGTATTCCTACTTTCTCTCCAGTTTTCTTTAAAATGTCGTTTGTGCAAGGATTTAAAACCTTGTTCTTCAGATGCAATTAAATTATTAAATATTGCCCTAAAGCCAGAAATCCAGCCTTCAGATGTTTCTGAACTGTAACCCCCTACCATTATGCTTGCTGGGGTCACTGGGAGTTGCCACATGATTTCCATCTCAACTCTAAATGTTATTGTCATCTATTTCTTGAGAGGCTCCCCATGTTCCACTATGGCCCTCCATATCCCAGTGAAGATGTATAAAAGTAGTTGAGTATGCTCTTAGTTTGCCAGTGAGCTCATGCAAAGAGGCATTTTTCCATGCATCAGACCTTTTGGGCAAATACAGACGGCAGCAGGTGTACAGTGGACAGTATTCATGCCTATGGGCTTTTCAATTCTTCAGCCTGCATGCTAGACTGAAAAGCTCATTCCAAGTTTGGTGGATTCCACTGGAAAAGGACCCCATGAGGTACAATGGACTCTTGCTGGAAGGAATATATCCCTTGGCACATGTGTGAAAGAATTTTCCGCTCATACATGGCAAACCTGGACCCTGGCTTAAGTAGAACTTTTCAGGGCTGCTTATTTGGACATGGAGCCTGTGGCCTTGAAAGAATGCAGGATATATTTTAATTCCATATCCCTATTTTTGATACTTTCCTTATTACAACTTTAAGGCTATAGTCCTACATAGGGTGCCCAGGAGATCCAAAGAAACATTCATAGGATTAGACAGTAAATCCCAAAAGCTTCTTTGCATATGTCTACTGGGTTTAGTGTGTTTCCCTCTTCTGATCTGCCATCTCCCGTGCTGAACTGCAGTTTGCTTTCAGAAGTCCCCTGAGTTTTAAAGTTCTGTCAGACTTCAGCGTGTAAGACTTCACATCCCAATGAAGATACGCAAAGAAGCCGACTGTGCCCTTAGTTTGCCAATGAAGGCATTTGGAGCTGGGGAGCACATTTCTCTCCAAAAACTACTTCTTTAGGGGATCCAAGGAATGACTATCTGCTCTGCAGCTAGTGTTGTATAGTTTTAAAATGCAACTTATGTTAATATGCCTCAGACATGATTGCGTGCAATAATTGCACTTAAGAGGCACTTACTTTCCTACTAAGTATGCTTAGTCTGTACACAATTTTTTCCAAGTGTGAATAATGATGCTTTTAATAGAATTGAAACAAAATAAGATGAGAATCCTGTGGGAAGGGTGCCTTCTAACACAATATGCATCATTAACTTTCTCCTTTTAAATCGTTACTGTTTGTATATGCAGCTAGAAATTGTTGTCTGGTAACATCATCCTGTATCTCTAAAAGAAAATGTGGAGGACTTGAAAATAATGGCATGGTTCCAAATGGCTATGTCTTATTTATTTATTTATGATTGACTTCAGCTCCCAGACTCTCCCAGCCAGCAAGGCCTGTTGCCGTGTTGACTGGGAAACTGTGGAAGTTAAAAGCCAAAAAGATAACTTATCAACTGTTCTAGGGAGTGGTCTGCCCATGTGTGGCAGCTTTTTCCTGTCCAGCTGTAGTCCTTTCATATGCTTTCCTCAAGCCCTTCTCACAGCAGAGGGTTTCTCATAACAACTCTCTGTGAGGCATAAGCAGCTGATAGCAGCAGAAGTCATTGCTCCTAAAGCTAGAAGGTTGTTCTGCTTGGCTGCAAGGGTGTTTGGGACATAGAGATATTGACCCTTCTACAAACAGCAAAGACATCTCTTTGCATCCCATAGTTTTTACGTGGTGTCTAGCATGAATGCAGTATTACCAGATTTCAGGCAAGCTGTCTTTTCTTTTAGTAACACATGTTGTTGTCCCTGAGCATCATGTGCGAAGTACTATGAAGTGTATGCTGGCAGTTCTTACTGGATGCTGGATCTTGACATTTAAGTGTAAGTAAGCAGGTTTGCTTTGTGACGCACCCACCCATTCAAAGTCTCATGTTCTCTTGTGATGGTTTTGGCATGAGAGTTAAATAATGTACCATTATTTCTTTAATCAGTCTCCCTGTCATAAACAATAAAAGCCTGAGGTTCTTTGTAAGGTGAATGACAAGAATTCAAAACTAAATATTACTCCATCTGTTGAAAATATGTAGTGCCTCATATTACTGTTAATGAGATGCCACTGAGTTAATCAGAACCTTTGCTTGTTAGAAGGGGATGCAGCTGTTAACTGCCTGCCTGGTTAGAAAAATATTGGATCACTTAAATGTTTGAAAATAATAAATCTGTCAGTGGTCGCAACCATAATAGTTAGTGATCAAGGCCTTTCTACTTAGGTGAAAGAAAAGTAAGTTCACCTCATTCTCATCATTTTTTGCAGTAAATCTTAGCAATACCATGAAAATAAATTGAGTTTGCACCTTGAGAGCATGAACTAGCTTTGAGATGGGGGATGAAAATTTTCATTTATCTCTTCCTCACATACAGGGATGAGACACTACCGAATTTGTCTCTTGCTCTGGGAGATGGCAGTGTATTGCCTCATTCTCTTGCTTGCATGGATGGCTGCTGCTTTGTTTACATGGACTTTTTGATTTTGGAAGCATCAGCTGGAAGCTTCAGTTGTTTGTGTCTTTTTGAACAGTCAGCCACTGTTCCCGGCTTTGCTTCCTAATAGTTTCGTGGAAAGAAATTGTGCACAAATTGCAAAGACCTTGACCATCACCTCGCTCAAAACCCCACCATGGCTTGCCTTGCTCTTGCTATGGAGGCAAGAAATTTCTCAGAGCTTAAAATTTCTTCCTTGAAGTGTCTTGTTGTGTTGAGACATCCTGAATTGTTTAAAAGAGTAATTTATTCACATCCCTATGTCTGGAATGGAATGACCACTCATCTTCTAAAATAAATAGATCTGTCATAGTCAACCAGTCCAGTTTGAAAAATGTGCCCATTTGTTTCTTATGTTATCCAGAGCTTTACTTTTATTCTTCCTTCGGCACACTGAAGGATATTTTGCATGCTATTTTGGCAGTTTGAGTCACTCATTTGTTCAGAAATATTTGACATGCATCCTAACAGACTGGGTGAATGGTAACATTTGAAGGAACTTTTGCAGCTTATAAAACTCTCTTGATCATTCTTTTGATGCACTGTTGAGGAGCTGCATTTCCCCTTCTTGTACTATATGCACTCTATACATGGAGAGCAGTTTTCTGAAAGTGGGAGTTTCTTCTACACACAGAGGCTCTGTATACAATTTGAAACTTGAAATTTTGTACCTGAAAGCGATTTTCTGGAGCACAGGGGTGTTCGGCCAAGGAGAACAGGTAGAATTTTCATTGCTCAAGTGGATTTCCACCTGTGATTATGGCTGCCCAATTATTTGTAAAATTTAATTTCTTAATACTTCAGTTATTCTTTAACTTAGTCTAGTAAGTTATATATTATACATTAACTTACTAGTCTTTGTTCTTAACACTTCCCACGTAGTAAGCAACATAGTTTTCTAAAAAGTAAGACTCCTCCCTGGTGGGAAATGTTAGGAATAACTCATGGGGTCTGATGCAGCTAAGTGCCTATAATTAACACCATGGCTCCATCTGTTCTCACCAGTCTTTGTTATTAGTCTTCTTCAGAGTCATTACATGTTAAAGATTGTTATAACAAATAATTGGACTCCTGCTGATGAAACATTTGTCTTGGAAAAGTGGGCCTTTTCCTTCTCTTGCTTATTTATCTTACCTTCTGTTTGGCAATTGCCAAAGTCCACTTAGATGTAACTGAGGAATAAATCTCAACAGAGTGCTCATACAACATTTTATAGTTCAGTCTTAAGATTTGCTGTGCCAGCAACAGAGAGTGGAACACAATGGGTATTGCCTAGAGAGATGTTTTCCAGTGTCTGTTTGAAAGCGTGAGGCATAGAATAGAATTCCTTTTGACTTCTTATTGTTCAGCTACTAACTGTATGAACATGGTATTCCAACCCATGATGTTATTCTAGTCTCACATGAATAGAGGTATTAAATATTGATTTGGTTCTTGTTTAATATTGGAGAACTCTGGTTTGAACAGACCAGGATTGAAGTGTCAAACCCATTGTGTGAAAGGAGGGCCACAAGGACTTGATGTTTGTCCCCACCTAGTTAACCATCAGTGTTATGTCAGAACCATAAAATACAATGGAGATGATGAATCCTAACTCTTAAAAATGTGGAAGAGTTGGGGGATTCTGGCAACTCTCAAGGCATAAAAAGTAGGCAAAATGTGACCTTGGGGCATATGCAGTTTGCCAGAGTGGTTTTTGTGATCTCTTAGGGGTCAAAAAATTGAAAACATTTTCCCCCTTCAAGAATTCTAGGAGAACAGAGGGGCTTTTTTTTGTTGGCCCCCAAGCCATTTTAGGCCCAGGAAGGACATTTTTCCAAAGCATACCTCCCTTTGACCTAAAATGGCTGGGGGGGTGGGAATCCCAAAAATGCTGCTAGAAGGTGTTTGGGAACATTTTGGCCTCTACAGTCATCCCTCCACATTGATTAGAGTTAGGGGCACAGGACCCCCATGAAAGTGAAAAACCGTGAATAACTCTAGGCACTCCCAAACCATATTTAACACCAAAAAAAAATACGATCACCATATTCAACCCACCATGGATTCCTTTGAGGCATCAGGCTTCCTTCACAAGGCAGAAGTAGGTGGCTGGTGGAGCTGACTGCCATCTCCACTGCTGCCCCACACCATTTTTAATAGGGACTGACAAGCCTTGTTTGCAGCTTCTCAGTCTCACGAGGCTTGCAGCCCCCATTAAAATGGCATGGGGAAGCAGCAGAGGTGACAGCAAATAATCTTTGAATAATCAAATCTGCAAAAGTGAAACCCACAAATGTGGAGGGCTCACTGTATTTTAAAAATTGTTTCCCCAGGGCTACAGTGGAGGAGTTTGGCTTTCCAAGATTTTCTGGGGTGGGGCACTAAGGTGGCCCGATAGCCTTCCATAGTTGCTGCCCCCTAGCAGGAGTAGGAAAGACCTCTGGAAGATTTTGAAGAGTCATTGCTGGGCATTAAGTGCTGTTGAAAACCAGGCATAACTGACAGGCTGCAGATTTCAACTCTCTTCATACAGGATGTCAGGAAGAGGGTGAAGGGTAAGACTCTTTCCTGGACTGACATACCTTCCCTACACATGGCTTCCTTTTGGCACAAGGTCATGTTAGATGACATTGCTGTCATCATATGTGATTCTGTTGTTTATATGTGTAAGCATGAACAGAGAGAAGCTGTTTGTGGTGGCTAGGTTATAGATAGAAGGGTCTCCAGCTTCTGTGCTTATTATGTCTGAAGCCAGTGCCTGACTTCCAACAGACTGACTAGTTCTCCATTCAGTATGGCATGAGAACCTGGACAGCAGAATTCATACCAAACTATGGTTTACACTACTCATAGTTTATTTCAACCATAGTTTATGTTTCCAATATAGAATAGGCAAACTAAAATTTAAAATGACTTGTCTCTCTATTTATTTATTTAATCTTCTTTGCACTGCAGGTTCAAGTTGGCCCGTCCTTCAGAGGCAGTGCAATGTCCTTATTTATGGTTTATCAGTTCAGATATCATGTCAAATGACTGTTTGCAAGCCCATTTTAAATGAACAGTGTTTGATGTTGCTGACCAGTAGCAAATTATGATGTGTAATATCACAAGAAACTTTGTTAACTGTGGTTTTCACATGCTGTCCAAAATGAGCCTGCTATTCTAATAGATTTAACTTAGTAAATGAATTTTTAGGATGTGGTGTTTTTCTACCAATATCCCAAAATTTCAGAGTTAAAATGCAGTCCCCTTGCTTTTTTTTTTTTAAAAAAAGACAAAATTATGAGCCCATAAAATGCCTGCCAATACTATTAATTTATGCTTCTGACAACTTTCCTTCTCAGCAAGACTGTAATATGTGAAACTTAATCTCAGTCCACATGCAGTGGAATAATGCTTGCAATTTCTACCCTCATTGCAATCACAGAAATAGTAAAGATAATGAAATAATGGAAAGCAGTGGAGGATATGGCCCAAGGCAATGGAGACTGGCAACACCACCTCAATGGATTTTCTGCACTTTCTAGAAGTTGTTAGATCCCCAATAAAGCATAAGTTTACATAGAAATAAGAAAGAATTAAGCAATTGAGGATTTTGTGTAGCTTATCTTTCCCTTTCTGTACTGTTTTGTTTAGTTCCTATTGCTACTGAATTAAGACATCCTTGCTTTATGTGTTGCTCAGTTGGAAACCATTTAGTTATCATTTTAATTTCTTTGATTGCCTTTCTTCTTGAAGATTCCTTACATGAAGCTGGGATGGTTTTAAAACTATGGAAATAGTATAAAAAAACTGTGGGGATTCACTGTGTTCATTGGCCAAAGTCCTGCATCAATCAGGTGGAATGTAATGCTCCACTCATGCAGTTCTGTGTCCTGCCTCCAGCCCAGCAGCTGTCAAGCCTTAGAAGGGGCTCCTTTTGCCTACCGGATAGGAGGTGAGGGATGGCAGCTCAGAGAAAGAAGAGTCACATAGCTGAGAGAGAGAGAAACAAACAAGGTCGCACTCACATATAGCATGAATCCTCCTTTTACTTCCCCTCAGAGCCAAGAGCAGCCACATCTTTTTCATCTGAATTGCCTCTTCCTTTCCTCCTTTCTCCACAGGTAAGCAATAACAGTACCCCTCTTAGAGCTTGATGTCTGTCATGGACTAAGTTTTTGGAGGAGTGCAAAGGGCTGGAGAACAGCTCCTGTGCCCTGTCGAAAAAGACATATGACCACATCAGCCCCACTTACGGTTACATATGTAATTAACAGGATGCTGCCCAGAATCAATTAAGTGGACCATACAGCTGTCCCAGCCAATGAAACTAAATTATCAAAGGCTGGTTTCAAAATACTGTAAAGGAGCCCCAGAATCTGTTCAGATACAGGCCCTATTACAGCGGTTCTCAACCTGTGGGTCACGACCCCTTTAGGGGTTGAACGGCCCTTCACAGGGGTTGCCTAAGACCATCGGAAAATAGATATTTGCAATGGTCTATAGGCTCCATTCCCTCCTCGTCTGTGGTGCGCAAACGCGAGCCGCGCGCTCGTGTCCTCCTGCCCCCTTTGGCTCAGCAGCGTCACCACAGCAGGAGCATCCTGAGGGAAATTTGTGCCTCTCCTGAGGAGGTACCAGTGCGGGAACAACGGCGAGCCGCGCCGGGCTTCTCCCGCAAGCACCGCGGGGATGACTTCAGCCGCCACCGCCGTCGTGCGCTTCAACTCCCCTGAGAGCGTTGGAGGCGATACCCAGCCTCGGCACCTCTCGCCTCCCCTGCAGAGCAAACGCTTGGTAAGGAGAGAGCGACTTCTTGGCTCGGCCCGTGGCTTGGCGCCCTGCTGGCCTGGATGGAGGGATGGAGACGGCCTCGGCTTCTCTTGCTGGCCCTAACGTGCACCTACCCCCCCCCCGGAATGGGCAGATTCCTGGATACCTCTTAAACTACCATAGGCGGATTCCTGGATACCTCTTAAACTACCATAGGCGGATTCCTGGATACCTCTTAAACTACCATAGGCCCGGGGTTTCTTTTTATTCCCCTCTATTAATGGCACTGTGGAAACTGATTTGGGGCTAAGTAGACACCAGGAGTAGGCAGTTTGGCTCCTTCCAAGGACTTTGGACATCTGTCTTACTCAGAGCGGCCAGTGGTTGAGGATTGTGGGACCTGTAATCTGAAATATCTGGAGGGTGTCAGGCTTAAAATTGCCAGATTGAAAGCTGGAGAGAGCTGTGTAGAAGAGAGGATTTCAGCAGCTGCCAGGTAACAAGCAACACCTGGTGAAATTTGCTTTTCTATACAACCCTTAAAGGTACAGTAGGCTTCCATTTTTTTCCCCCTCCACTGGCAACCCTATAGTGGTCTAGCTGCTTCACTTGTATTAGTGGCAAGGGCAGCTGTCCCTCAATTTTTCTACGTTTTTGTCCCCAGCCTGGACAACTGGAGTAATGAGTCTGGAAGTCTTGGGGAAAAGGTGGGATATAAATAAAGTTAATAATGGTGATCATGATGATAATGACGACAACAACAATAATAATGTCTCTTTTTCCTTTGGATACCATATTGTTTTAGTTGGGAATGTCATTGCAAAATACTGATTGGGTCCTTTAAAGTATTGTAAATAGAAACTATCCCCTTGCTTAATAACCTGTTCACTAGAGGCAGAATGGAGACAAAATTCAAGACCTTCTATATTACTTGTATGTACTTTAAAAGTGACTTCTGGTTCTTTCTTTCCCCCAAGAATTAAAAGTGGAAATATTTGTTATACAGTAAATTAGAGTGAGCTTCAGATTTTTTTTTTTTCAGTGACTGCAACACCCAGGTTTTGTTAAGTGGTTGCAACACCCACAGTTTTATTAGGGCTGCTAAGAGTTCTTGGTCAGAGGCATGCAAAGAGGGCTGCAGTTGCCCACTCTGGTGCAAATGGTTTTTGCCATTAGACTTGAAGAACAAGTAGTTTTGTGTGAGGAAACATCCAGCATGTGGCAGAGTTAAAATCTGCATGTAGGAACTATTTCTCAGTGTAAAGTCGAAGGCTTTCACGGCCGGAATCCATAGGTTGTTGTGGGTTTTCCAGGCTTTGAGGCTGTGTTCTATTAGTATTTTCTCCTGATGTTTTGCCTGCATCTGTGGCTGGCATCTTCAGAGGATCTGAAGCCACAGATGCAGGCGAAACATCAGGAGAAAATACTAATAGAACACGGCCTCAAAGCCTGGAAAACCCACACAGTGTTTTGTGTCAAAAATCCATTTTCCTTCTGCTCTCTCTCTCTCCTTCTCCATTGTCCTGCTTTGTCCTTAGCTTACTTTCACTGCTGTAAACTGAGTTCAAAGTCCACAAATAATTGATCTTCGTTGTGTTCTTGCAAAGACTGCCCCGAGAATTTCTGATCTGGTGAGAAAGAAGCAATCTCAACCTTCGCACTGACGTTGGCTTTTTATGCATACTGTCGCAAAATGTAGCAATGTAGTTTACTGTTGTTATATTAAGACTGTTACCCATGCTACACCATGCTTCAAGACAAAATTTCATTTATTTGTAATTAGAAATAAATATTTCACAATATATAATTACATATTGTTTTTATGATTAATCACTATGCTTTAATTATGTTCAATTTGTAACAATGAAAATACATCCTGCATATCAGATATTTACATTACTATTTATAACAGTAGCAAAATTACAGTTATGAAGTAGCAACGAAAATAATTTTATGGTTGGGGGTCACCACAACATGAGGAACTGTATTAAAGTGTCGCGGCATTAGGAAGGTTGAGAACCGCTGCCCTATTAGGACTAACTGTGTGAAGCATACATGGAGTGAATATTGTCAAAACCATGGGCAAGGACAACTGACAGGGAGGGTGTTTGACCAGAAATTAAACATCAGACAGAATGTGTGTATTCTGTCACTCTGATTCCCATTTTTATTGGTAACTATTCCAATGCCTGAGAAGATTTAGTAAGAACCATTCACCTCTCTTGCCCAGACCAGGGATAGTAAATCTCAATTTTTTCAAGTCTCAACAGATGTTGAGAACAATGAAACAGGTTTTTTGTCCCATAGGTTTGAGACACTTGGGAATTCCTCACCCCCCTGATCCCCAGCTGCAGTGACAGGAAACTGCAGTTCCTCAAAAGCTGTGCAACTTTCCCAGAAAACTGCACAGTTTTCAGAAGTTATGCAGTTTCTTCTGAGAACCGCACAGTCCTCCTTGAAAACTGAGCAACATTTGGTATGGAAAGAACTGTTTTCAGGCAGCTGTGTGTGTGTTTTTTGTAAGATCACTGTTTTTTTATGTAGAATATTGCTGATACTCTATGTAACGTTGCTGATTTTGCACGCCATTTTTATTGTGTAACATTGCTGCTTTCTATGTAAAAAACAAGTGATGTTGCACAACCAAAATGTTGCACAAAATCAGGAATGTTGCACAACAAAGCCACATGTGGCTGTAGCTTCAGTCAGCCTGTCCCCCCCACCCCCGCTGTTTAATACTTGGATTGTGGAACTTTCAAACTGGTAAAGGCTGCACATTTGTGCACTTTGCCCACGTATCCAGCAAAAAACAAATGTAAGGTGAGGGCCCTGCCCCCCCCCAAAAGCTATGCAGTTTTCTGTGTTTATTTTTTTTTAAAACTGTAGGTTTTGACTGCAAAGCTGCACAGTTTTTCTAATTCTTGCACAGTTCTCAGAAACTACAATTTATGTTGTGCCAGGCACCATCCCAAATAACCAAACAAAAAAGGCCTTCAAGCTTCATGAAGATAATATCAGGTTATGTTGTGTTGATTGTTACTTTAACTGTATGATTTTTAACCAGTAGTACGTCTGTCCTCCTTCCCACCCTTGGGGAGAGGAGTGGATGTCTGAGGATTTCAAGTTTTTTGTATTTTGAGGGTTGATGCAAATCAATGTTAAAAAAAAAATCGGAACTCAGTTTTTTTTTCTTAAATTTACAACAGTGTTCATTTGTTTTTGATAGTGATTTTTAAATTGCAGATAATTGGAGGGGCAGATCGAAATCGGGCATGCGAGTTACAGTCTTAGAAGGGGCAGAGTTTTAAAAGGCTGAGCAATACTACTTTAATGGCTAGAAAAGAGAAGCTGTCGAAAAGTTAGACTGTTCATAACTCAGTGTTGTCACTGCTGAGAAATCCAGACTTAACGTTCCTCAGTTAAAGTATCACCTTATACTGTAGCTTAGACCAGTGATTCTCAATCTGGGGTTGTCCACATGTTTTGGACTTTGCCTCCCCACATCTCTGAGCATTGGCCAAGCTGGCTGGGGTTGCTAGGAGTTGAAATTGAAAACATCGATAGAGTCAAAGGTTGAGAATCACTGATTTAGACTAACTAGTTTGAGTTCAAAATATGATTTGACCTTATAGTCCAGCAAGTCATAGAGCAGTTTGTTTGCTTTCATTTTTCATCTCCTCAGTCTTCACATTTCTTAGTCCCTCTGAAAGGTCAAACGATAGCTTTTATTATTTGTTCATTTAGACCTCAGGTGCCAAACCATGTCTTATGACCTCATTTTCAGCCATGGTTTTTGCTTGTTGATTTTGGTTGCCAATGGCATCCCCTCCCACCATGCATATATGTTGATATAGCCCAGCCTATTTCACCACCCTCACATGTTCTAGAATCATCTGCTTCGGCAAATAACCTTGATTTGTCTGTTTAAGCATCATGCCAAAGCATTGGTGAACTTTGTAATTGCATTTTGGCATGCTGCCTAAGCCTCCAGGGAAGTAAAAAGTAAAACTACTAAGTATTGCTTTTGATGCTTTGCTTAATCCTGACTTCTTTTATGGGTGTGTATGTGGCGGGGTCAATTTGAATATCTCAGTGATTGTGCTTTGTCTCTTGCCTCTGCCTTTTCTTACATCATGCTATTTTCTTTCCTCCAGTGACTTTGACAGCAGCATGGCATCTAGATTGCTGTTGAAAACATCAGCTACAGCTGCTTCATTGCCAAAGTTTCTAGTCATTTTCATTTTCCTACCTTCTTACTGAGAGACATGAGTTAGAGTGGAGACTGACAGGTGTAACTGCTCTCTGTGTGCCCATATTATTATAAATCTTCACAGTAGTATTGAGTTCTTAAGCATGGTTGTGCAAAGCTTTTTCCATTTGTTTCTCATTTATATAAAATGGTTAAGGCCAGTATGTCTTACATTTGCAGCAGGACACAGTGGTAGAGTCCAGAGATGGTTGAGTGAATGAGTTTGCTACAAACTCCTGTTAGAAAATGCAATCTTTTGAATGTTGAAACTTCTTGGAAGCTTAAGAGAAGCTCCTTTAAGCCATCACTGCAGAGGAGCTCCTTCGGAAAATGTGTTCAACAGTCCTGAGCCCTCCCTGTAATATCCAGTGATAAAGAAAGGAGGGAAGCTTGTCATGTCATAGGGGGCTCACTCAGATTACGTGGGATGACAGGCATGGTATATAGTCTGCATTATGGTCCAGAGTCCTTGGTCACCCAGAGTGGCTCTTCAGGATTCCCTCCAGGTACAAAGCAAAAAAAATCACAGGAGATCTAAGAATGGTCCTTACATATCCTGGAGATATGGTATGATTTAATATTATTTTCTAAATATAAATGTACAGGAAAACAACTTCTATATCTCCAAGATGTGTTCATATAAGCTTGGTTAAATATTTTCATTACCTAGAAATTATGCTTGTTATAGAAGTCAGTGGAATTTGGAGGGGGAAAAAAGGGATTTTCCCCATTGAGCTTGACCTTCTAAAGTGGAAGCATAGATATGTGCAGTGCAGACTTAATATTCTCAGCTTAACACTTTTGCTGAGTTTTACAAGCAGTTTTATAGTAGTGACATTGTCTTCAGTTACGTAAAAGAAAACGTCACTGAAATTTCAGTGGCCTTATTAGGTATCTTAACCTTTGATGTTCATTCTTCACTTTCATAGAATCATAGAAATGTAGAGTTGGAAGAGACCACAGGGGCCATCCAGTTCAACCCCCTGCCATGCAGGAACACCCTCAAAGCACTCCCGACAGATGGCCATCCAGCCTCTGCTTAAAAACCTCCAAAGAAGGAGACTCGACTACACTCCGAGGCAGCATATTCCACTGCCAGACAGCCTTGACCGTCAGGAAGTTCTTCCTGAGGTTCAGGTGGAATCTGCTTTCCTGCAGCTTGAATCCATTGCTCCTTGTCCTGGTCTCTGGAGCAGCAGAAAACAAGCCCTTTCTCTTGTTTCCCACCAAAAATAGGTCTCACCATACAGTGATATAATAAGCAGCCCTCTACTCATGAAGAACTTTGTCTGTAGGCCAGTTGTCAATGTTTGGTCTTCCAGAGGGTTTGGATTTCAATTCTGAAAATCTGACCATTGAAACCACAAGCTGAATCCTGAAATACCTGGAGGACCAAACACTGAGAACTGCTTCTGTAAACTTTTGAGGAGGAGCTAATTAATATGTTACATTTTTAAATAAAGTGCTACTCAGAACAAATGGTGTTTATTCCAGGTATAAAAGACACTTGGAATAAGGCTGTAAATGAAGATCTTAATGTCTGAAGTTGCTTGCAAAGGTGGGTGTATGGGTTAAGAGGTAGCTAAAATTAAGTGCCATACTTGGTACCCTGGCACAAAAATATGTGCAGTCTTTGATTTTCTCCCTGCAGTGTGTATTTGTGTTGGAGTAGTGTTGTTTTACACAGTATTGCCAGTTTCAATTGCTTTGTAAGGTGAAATGAAACTTAATTTCACTTTTCATGTTCAAAACCAAGTGACATGGGGCTCAAGAAAATAATTACTTAATCAGTAGCAATAGTTTCCATTCTCAGTTCATGGTTTTAATACTTTTAGTTTGAACAGATCCTGTTTCTACATAGGACATCTATTTCTGTGTTTCGCAATTCATTCATTTCGCTAGCAAAAAACGTTATTTCTTTTAGGACATTTGTCATCATGCAGAAAACAGTTTTTGGAAAAATTCCTTTAAGTTTCATAGTTCTATGTGAAACCAATAGGTTTCTAGCCTTCACTGATACAAACAAAAGTTTGAAAAGGAAAGGGCATAAACTTTCCCCTTTTTGTATGTCACTGATTGTTCAAGTGCATTAAAGATTATCTATCTATACTGTATTTTTAACTCCCTCTGTTCACACCTAGGGCAGCATCAAGTAAAGGTAATTAAATCCATAAAGTTTATTCAGGGAACTTTAGTTGCTTAATTATTGACTCTTGTGGTTGCTTTTGCCATGCATTCTATATGATAAGTAGTATTTATGTCATGTTATCACCAGCATAACATCTCTTACCAACAGTAGTCTGTTAAGAATCCTATTTAGCCCGTCACAGATGTCCTTATGCCTATAAAAATTGCTAAAGGTTCATCCACAGCTTTGAAAACTAATTAAAGAGAAAACCCCAGTTAGACTGCTTGGATGATTCTGAGAGTTGTAGTCAAGAAAGAAACTTTTTCCAAGCTCTGGCCTCACTCAGTATTGGGCCTTCCTCTCAAACCAATTTCATCCAGTCAGGGTCTGATCTTGTCTTTTTCATGAGAATGGTTTTCGCAAGGTTCATATACCTTGCTAAAACATTTTTTAATTCAAGTTTATAATAAACCACCAACTTTCTCTTTCTCCATAATCTTTTCAAATTCCAGGGGTAGAGGTCTGCCTTCAGACAGGAGCCAGGGAGACAGAAGAGAAGTATGAAATAGAGGGAGGCCCACGACGGGGTCGGCTGAACAAAGAGCAGCTGGTAAGGAGTTCCTTGCTCTTCTTTAAATTGCCTCTGGAGCCATAGATTGTGGCTTTTTAGCAATTGCCACTTTTGGCCAGAGAAGTAAAAGTGTGTGTTTCCTTCTGAGAAGTGATAGACAACAGCTAACTTCCAAAAGCAATTTCCAACTGTTAATGGATTTCTGTTGTCACATATGCTACTTAATCTTTTCAGTGCTTTTGAGGTATGTCTTGGAAACATTTATTAAAGATGTTGCCTAAAACACAAGGGTGAACGTTTTTACCTTTTATCAACCCTTAGTGCTTCTGGCGGTTATGTGTGTGTTTTCCAGAGAAGTACCATCTTTTCTTTCCTAATAAATGAGCTATTGTATCTGCAACTGGAAAACTTAGTTTAAACTTCCAATTTAATCTTGAGTGTGCTTTCCTTAATTGTGAGATCTCCTGAGGTTACTTTGTAACCATTTTGATGTTGTTCTTGATAATTATGACAAGAAAAATGCAAATTAGCTCGTTGTTTTGACTCACGATAAGAAATTTAGCCACTGTCAGGCTCTTCATACAATTCCACTAGTATCTTTTCCTATTCCAGAACTTTTATATGTGTTTTCTCTACTTCCTCCTATCTCCTTCTTGCACTACAAAACAATTTTTCCTTTTCCTAGAGGCACTGTGGGAGGTTTTCTTCAACCATGTCCTTCCCTCAGTTCCTTTTCCTCCCACTTCAAGGCCTCTGACTCCATCTTGGTCCTTCAGGCTTCTCAGATCAGAACTTATCAGAACTTTCTCCCCTTCTTTTTCATCTAGTCTTGCTTTAAGTTCCTTGTCTTTAATGTCACTACTTAACAAGCCTGCTTTCACACTTACTCTCTCACTCATTCTGTTGTCTGCCTGCTACCCCCAGGCTGTTATTTCTGTTGCCTCTCACTTACTTTTAACACCACGTAGTTCTTCTTGTCAGCTGAGTGAGCTTTCTCTCTCCAAACAAATGTTGCACTATTTGTCAATATTCTGTTGCTGACACTTTCCTGTGTTTGTAAATGTATCTTGACATCACTCAGTCACTGGGAAGATTTAATAGCTGACGAGTGGGCAAAAGCCAGCTTTTAACAAAAAAAAACACCTACTATTGACACTTGGGTATGATGGAGGAGTCTTTGTATGGGATAATAATAATATGTTTAGTAATAATATAATATTATAATAATACTAGTGTATATACCTGGCATTACCCGGGATCTTATTTTCTCATAGGTAATACTTGTTAGAAAAATTTGAGATCCTGTATCTCTAATTCCTCAAAATGTCTTGTCCAGTACCTGTAACTTTTCCCCATATTCCCCAATCTAATTTGTATTCAGAGTTATTAACATACAGAGGTTACGTTCCTGAGGGAATACACCGCCCTCCTTCTTGCTGCTAGGCCTTGTCTCCATAACAACCAGCCTATTCAAGACAGACACAGTTGACTGAGGCCCGAGAGCTCTCTGGCTGAGAATTCTAAAAGCCCCTCCCTAAACTGCAAACCCCACAAGATTCCAGAGAATCTTCTTAGGCAACCAATCATATGATGTCTTTGCCTGGCACAGCCAATCATATGAGGTCTTCACCTGACACAGTCAAACAGACAAACTTTGACTTTTATATGCTAGATTATAATAATATAATAATTTGTATAATATACATACTCTTAGACAACTGTACTATGACTTCATCTTAATACTTCCAGCTGTTTTTATGTGAACACTTTATTCTTTGTTTCAGTTACCGAAGTTGTTTGACGGCTGCTACTTCTATTTTCTGGGGGTGTTTAAAGAGCACAACAAAGATGACCTGAAGGAACTGGTGAAAGCTGGTGGGGGACAGATTCTGTTGAGAAAACCCAAATCGGATAATGATGTGACACAGGCAATCAATACTGTAGCCTATCACGCTGAAATTACTTCTGACCAGAGTTTCTGTACCCAGTATATAATCTATGATGGAGCTTCTGGCTACACCCCAGAGAAAATTCGTCAGGGAAAGGTTTGGGAGGTGCCATCTAAATGGCTTATAGACTGCGTGATGTCATTTCAACTATTACCTGTTAAGCAATGAATTTCCCATCATTGTGACACCAGAATCATTTGTGTAGCCTGGGTTTTTAAATGGAGGGTGAAACTTTGTTCCTCAGCTGAGAAACAACCACAAAGCAACAGATTGGCTTTTAGCAACTTCCGGCTCTGATTTCTATAATCTACAATATTTGTGTTTTTGCAGGAGCTGTTTTTTAAAAACAATAAGTTTCCTATGAATGCAATAACATTAAGGATTGTGACATAGTAGAAAGCAATTGTATCTGTCCAATGATCTTCTCTGTCCTTATGAATATTAGTGTATTTTGAAGTGATGGCAATTTTAAACTGAGATTCTGCATGTGTCTCTGAAAGCATCTGCCAGTGTTGTTCCAGGTATTATGTATAATCCCTTTATTAGGAAAATACAGGAAGCAATAATATAAACTACCTATTAAACCAGGCACTAAAGGTTTTTTTCTGTTTGCATATAATGAAACTGGCATTATTACTGTTTTCTTCAGTTTGTAAACAACTTAGTTTTGCATCTAATCATGACTTCAATGTTTTCATATTTTGTCATTTTAAATGTGCTGGATTGTAATCAGTGATAAATCATGAAGCATCACTATTTGAATGTATGTGTTCTGTATTGGTGAAGGATGGGTTGGGCGGAAATGTAGGCAATAGCCAGATCAGCACAGTCCTTCCAGTAATATAGGCAAATACTGAATTGAATCCATGTTTCTCACAGTTCTATGCAGATCAATTTAGATAAACTGTTAAATGCTGTTTAGTTGGACTGTCACTGTAGCTCAGAGGTGTCACACTATTTTTATTGCTTAATGGCATTTTGGCAATTGTGAATATCTCTTGATGGGTCAGGCAACCTTTGTCCCTCTCAAATGTTCTTTTAGGTGGTAATTCTCATCAGTATCAGCCAACATAGTCAGTGATGATGGAAACATCTGGAGAGCTACATGCGAGCTTGTATTTCTCATCCTTGCTCTGTACCCTTGCCTTCTTTCTCTTTGTTATATGTTCCTGGAGAGCCTTCCATTTAACCTTGAACTGGCATGGGAGCTGAGCGATCTTCTAAATCCAGAGCATGGTAAATATGTAATATACATATTTATCTCTAGATGCTAATGACAGCCTTTTGGGTTTTTTTTAACTGTGGTGAAACCAAGGCCTGGGCTGAACTCTTATTCACACCAGGAGTGGAGGATCATAGGATGGAGTGTGTTCCCATCAAAAAGGGGAAGCTAGCAGGCTGAGAAGACTAGACTAAATCTTTTCTCCCTATCATGCTAGGGTTTTTTTTAAAATATGTTGGGGTTTTATCTTTTAAATGGAGTGAATTCAGTCACGTCAGCTCTACTTTTCAGTTGGAAAGGATACATCCCAGGCAGAGGTTTACCACTTCAGGAAGAACTAGGCCAACGTCTCTAAAGTGAAATCATGATACAACAAATAGTGTAATGACCAAAAGTCATTCATCAGTCAGAAATAATTCTGTCATATTCTGCCACTGATTTGTTTGGGTAAGATGCGATCCATGAGAAGCAAACACTGTTTGGAAAATAAATCCTTGTAATAGTTTTTAATGATATGTCTAAATTGTATCTCAAGGGCTGATGATATATTGTCAGTCTCCTTCCATGTCAAAAGCAGATGTGACTTCAGTGCTGAAGCTCAAATGTATTGAGTTCTGTCACTATAAAGTGTAATGTTTCATTTTACCAGAGCTTTAACTAGTGCTAACTCAACCTTAAAATAGCAGAATGCTCTGTGTGTGTGTGTGTGTATAGTAGCTCTGTTTTTCAGAAAAAGAAAATCCTAACTTCTCATTTCTGAGTGGGAAGAAGCAGTTTCTATCTCAATCTAACTCCCAGCAGGAGGTCAAGCTTGATGTATCTGAGAAATGTCAGAACCTGCTGGGAGAGG
This sequence comes from Ctenosaura bakeri, assembly GCA_948474755.1. NCBI lineage: Eukaryota > Metazoa > Chordata > Lepidosauria > Squamata > Iguanidae > Ctenosaura > Ctenosaura bakeri. The sequence continues at coordinate 119,964 of CAOLHI010002333.1, forward strand.
TGGGGGGGGGTGGAGAGACAGCAGTACCATGCTGTATGGTGATGCTGAAATGGTGACATGTAACAAGCTGCCACCTATTATTCAGTGCAGCATTTTAATTTATTTTATTTTTTAACAGTCCCAGAAACATGCATGCTTTGTGGTTATGGGAAAGTGCTTGTAGTTTTTCTGCAAGATTTAAGGAGTATGTTTCTGCCTTGGCAAGCTTCATATATTAGAGAGCAGTTTCATTCCTGGGTCTCATGCTGGGAGAACAGTGAAATATAAATAAAATGAAATAATTGGCTTCCTTTTGTGATCTAGAATCACTGCTCCCTTGGAACGTTGTCAAGATGCCACTCCAAGTCAAGGCTGTGGAGTGCTACTTATTAAAGAGAATTCAAATTGAAGCCTGCTCCTCTTTGAGGAATCTGTGATTCTGCAGCACACAGTGCTATGCACATTCTGGTCCTTAACACAGAATCTGGTTGCTCCTATAAAAGTCTGAAACACAGCTGTCAAGGCAAGTTTTTATGCCAAATGCATGCTCAGTTCTGTGTAAAAGCTTAAAGCTTAGGAAGATTCTGCCTAAGAATTTTACATCCAAATGTACCTGTATCTGACTCCCAAACTCCTCCCAAATCGCTTCTTGAGTATTGTCTCCTTAGGATTCCATGTCCCAACCCTATCTTTTATTCTGAATTGCAATTCTGCTTTCTGTGAAAAAGTTAACCACATTTTGCAAAGCACACCCAGGCTGAATTACATTCTCAGTTAAGCAGATGACTGATTTTGTCAAAATTAGGTTATTTTTCAGTTTGCCACACAATACAAGAAGATGCTATATGGCAGATTTTTCCATCCTATTTACCCACCAAACAGATGTGCTGGACTATACAGCTCATAATCCCCATCTAGCGTAAAATGAAAATGGTTAACGCACAGTTGACATGAGCAAGAAGACGAAAAGAGATTCCCTGGATTGACTTCCGTTTTCCTACTTGTACATGATCTGATTTACTTAGTTGAAATATGGAATAATATATTATTGACAGCACTTCTATCATAATATCTTGTGTGCTGCTGTCACTTACCATATGCAAGGCTTGATGAAATAATATGTTGGCTGAGGGGCAAGGGAAGTGCATAGTGTGGATGTGGCCTAATGATAGGAGGATCTTCTCTTTGGCCAAAGGAAGACCAAGCCTATACTCCAAAACACACTTGCTGGGAAGCAAGCTTCACTGAACCTAATCTTGGGTAAACAGTGAGGAGAGGTGCACACCATCAGTGCTGTCACAGGTTCCGTCAAGTTTGTGAGTTCAAGAACCTATCTCATCTAGTTGATAATGGAATTATGAAAGTCACAGATTCAGACAAACATGATAGAATGTCATGGTATAGTAAGTACAAATTCAGCTTTCAAAAATGAGGCAGACTTCTGAATGAGATTCCATTGGGTGAAATGTGATTGTTTCTTTCCACTGATGGAATGAAATAATCTGGTGCTCTGGATTCTGACACCCATTGCAACTTCTTTTTCCTCCCAGATCTATATTTTGAAGTGGGAGATCTTCTAAAGCCATTCAGGAGATTACAGGGGGCCACTGTGTAAGAAGAAGTTGGTCAATATAGCATTGGATATAGTCCATTTTATTCAGGGAGGTTCAGTTGCTCATCCTCCCCCAAACATGTTTCCATGATTATATTTTGGTTTATTAAGCTGAGGAATGAACAGTAGTCCTGACAGACTAGCCTTTCCTAGTTTTTTCACTCATCCCTTCAACAAGCTTCATGTTAAAAGTACAACGTTTCTAACCATTGTTTACTGGTTTAGCTTGATAGAGAGTGCATGACTGCAGTGGAACATCTGCACTGATTAAAGAGTAAAGAAGCCAATGGCTAAAGTAAACAAAGCTTTATTATAGGAACTCCATTCTAAGATAGGAAAGTTACTGAGTGCTATCTAGTCTATCTGCATTCTAGGGAAGGAATGGGAAGGGAGAGGAGGGGTCCATGAGAAGTAGAGAAACATCTCTAAGAGTATTCACAGTGGGGTCAGGACAGGTAGAGCCAAGAAGGGAGGACACTTTGGGTCACTCAAACTCACTAGCTCTATTACTACTGCCCACTATGAGGCATTCTGGATTCTTCAGTGCTACGTGTTGTTGCACTTGTAACATATCTAAACCAGGAAAACATGATCACCAGCTTTGTAATAAACTAGGATATTAAACTACACTTTGAAATTGGTTTAAGGTTCAATTTCCTGACATACTCTGAAGCTACTAGCTGCCTAATCTAAATAAAATTTGTGGAATATGATCTTTAGATGGGCTATGGCTGAAGACTATAGCTTACTTACTCTGGAGTTGTCTTCTGTAGTTAATGCACACATACACATTCCTGATCAAACAGACTGTAGCCTGGACATGTGATTGCAGGCCTCATTCTCTTTCATCAGAAATTAGAAATGTTCATATTGGGCCATTGACATTCCTGGCACTTCACTGAGTAATAACTCAAAAAGGCAGATCACTACTTTTGAAGACATCACAATCAAAATTTTACAATCCGTGGGAAAGGTAACTTTGGGAAGTAGGTAAACATAATTAACATTTTCCTTTTCTTCCGCTAAAAGTAAGCGTGTGACATCCAATTCACAGAAGAAGAAGTTTGAGGAAAGATTTGATGAGCTGATAACAGTACATACTGTTAAAAGCAATTGGGCTAGCCATTTATTTTTAAGGATATTCTTCAGCATGCAGCTTCAAGCTGTTGTGAGCAACGTGGCAGAGATGAGATAGGACAGACTCCACACGAATTAACTACATGAAAAACCAGAATCTTATTTCCATTTTGCAAATTGCATCTACTGTTGTTGTAACCCCTCAGATAAATTGTCTGCAATGGCCAAGACGAGCCCATTATTTTAGCTTTTATTTCCTCATCAGTCAGGTGAAGGGCAGCAGCATTGTCAGCATGAGGGCTCATTAGTGCTGTTGACGTTGGGCAGTCTTTGCCTGGTTCCCCAGACAGAGCTACCTTTCTAACTCTGCCAGTCTCGGTGCAGTCCTAGTGCCATGAATATTCATATGTTCCTGTATATCTGCAATTAAGCAGATAAAAGTGCAACTACTCAAATCTCACAGCCATTAATTGAACTGAAGGATCAGGCTATCCATGTGAAATCAATATAAACAGGGCTGTTGTAGTCTCCCCTGCATTCATCTCTAGAAGACAATCTGAGCGGTCTCTCTCCCCCAATCCACCATTGCCTTAGAAAAATTATCTCTATCTTCTGGAAGTACATAGGGGTGGAGTCCCTTTGTAAATGCCTTCCCCAAGAATGTCACTTGGACAGACGTGGAGGGCTCATCTAAAAAGTTCCTAGATTGGAGATGGAGAACCAGCTAAGGTCATACTTTATTCTCCTCCTAACCAATATGTCACTGGTGACATGGAAACCTTCCTTCTTTCTTCCCAACACTTGCTTACTAAGCTATAGCAGAAGTAAATTTGGAATGCAAATGGCAATATCCTAAAGTTGCCAATAGTATAAGCACAATGTGTGAATACTTTTACATAAACTGCAACAGTTGGCTGTGAACCAGGAAACATGATTACTAAATAACAATAATCTTAACCTGAGGTCAATCTTTTGCTCAGTTTTGTGCAAAAAGAAGTATTGACCAAGAGCACGGACTACCATTTCTGACTGTAAATGGAGTTGTGCGGGGCAAATAGATCCCTGGAAGAAGAAAATTGCATAGGAAGGAGAGGGATGAACTGAAATCTTTCTTGTTGGGGTACTAGGTTTAATTTGAAAAGAAAATGAGACTATTAAAATATATGATGACCCTAACTGCAGGCTGAAATGGTACATTCTATTCTACCAGCTGATTCAACTGCCTATATAGACCAGGGATTTGTGGCTTTTGCAAAGTTCCAGGAGATTTGTGGGTGGCCAATTAAGTTACATTTATTCCTTCTTTGCCAACATTCTTTTCTCTAAAACTATCATTACTTATGAGATTGAATCACAGTTTCTTCTTTGCCTGGAGGGAAACAGTTTTTTTTTTTTTACATTTTACAATATTTGATCATTTACAGTGACATGTACCAAGAGCAGAGTAACAAAAGCCAGTTATAATTAGTCCTCAGGGTGCAATTAATAATGCATAAGTGAACTATGGGCTCTTATCAGGACACCCCGCTACGTATTAATGTAATTAAAAGTAGTATGCTTTAGCCATTTATAATGACTTGCTGGGACAAAGTTTGTGAGGAATTTTACTCCCCGAGCCATTTTCTTATGGCAAGTTTTTGAAATGCTAAATTTTGGTAATTTGTGAAACCAACCCAGAGAAAGAACAGCAGTTTCATGTGTCCTGATATGTTTGACCTGTTTTGTTTTGTTTTTTGTCAGTTTCAGCCTTCATGAATGGCATCCAGATTTTTATCCTCAATTTATTTTTACCCAGTGAAATTTTAGGTAGATGACAAAAAAGGGATTGCTACACACGCTGGACATTCTTAACTAATTCTTTGGCATAACTTTTCAGATCAGTTAGCCTGAGGATACTGAGTGAAACTGCACAGCAGCATCTGTGAGCATCTAAAGAATGTATTGATTACTTGGACCCAGCAGGTTATCAAGACTGGGCCATGATACAGAAACTTTTCTCTCTTTATATTTTAAAGGGGGCCAGGTTTGTCTGGTAGGTGGTTGGAACACCATGCGTATAGTATACTTTGATTTCAGTAAAACATTTTGAGAAATTTTCCTAGGAGGATTCATCCACAAAGTTTCCTTGTTGAAAAATGTAGGATGGATGGCACTGTTGTTAAATGGATGCACAGATGTTTGAACAGTGTACCCAAGTGAGGCCACCTACACTCAGAGGTTGACCAGATGTTTGTCAAGGCAAGTAAGAAGCAATATGAAATTTAGATGGTGAGCAGAGCTAGCTGCCCTGAAATCTTTGAATATAGGGTAGGATACAAATATTTTAATAAAAATAGCCCATGTGGCCCAGAGGACCTATCCAGATGCTCTTTGAAAATGCAGAAGGGATTGTGTGAACTTCCCCTGTGATTTTAAGGGTGCTTCTTCTTCATGGTCCTTGTGACTCACATATATGGGATTCACCTTCGCATAGACCATCTTCAGAAACTTCTATTGCTAGATCTCTTAGGATGAAGGCCTATCCCCCACCATACCACACATGCTCAGTATATGCCCACTCAAGACCCTCAGTTCTCTTTCATCATTGTGGCCACATCATAGGGAACTTCGCTGCATTAGCTACTCTCCTTCAGCATTTTTTCACAATTTTCTGGTTTATGGCATCTATAGCATTCTTCAAAAGGTGAGTTTCCCAGAGTAAGAAAATCCTTCAGACAGCCTTTCTAAGTGCTTCCTTTTCTTGGGGGAGGCCCACACTGAGGATAAGTTTTCCCACTGTAGAGCCTTTTCTGACCAGGCCTTCAGAACAAAGCTTTGCATTTCAAAGCCCTTCTTTGGGAGTTGGCTATCAATGCTGCTGCTGACCTCACTGTCCCTTTTCATGGCCTTTGTCTATGGTCCATTTCGAGCAGAAGTGGACCATAGAATCATGCTGGAGGTTCTAGAGATTCATAGAGAGAACATTTTTTTTCTATGGCAGGGACAAATAGAGTAAGATTTTAAAAAATAAATAAAATAACTCATGAATAATCAAATCATTGAGTGGTGAACCTGTGAAAGTGGAGGGTCCACTATACTTTCAGCATATTTGAATAGGTCAAATCCACTAATGGAACTATCTGTTCTGGTTCTTCTGGTCATGGAAGTACAGGCAGGCCAAAAGACGTAGAGTCTCTGGGCTGAATCTGCTCTATTTAAGGCCATTTCTGCACTAGACTGTTATAGTGCTATTATTCGACTTTCAATATCCTGTGGAATCTTGGGGAATCCTCAAAGGCCCCTCCCTAAACTGCAAACCCCTCTGCCCAGGTATGTCCAGCTTGCCAATCTCCCATTGTGTGAGTCACAGTGATCATGAAAAAGAAAAGCAGGTTGCTTACCTGTAACTGGTTCTTTGAGTGGTCGTATGTGAACTCACATGACTCAACCACCTGTCTTTCAGTAGGCTCAACTTCCTTGTTTGCTAGCCACTCTGATGGACATGGAACTGCGGAGGTTTGAGTAGGAACTGTACTGAGCATATGTGTTATGGAGAGAGGTTGGACCTTCAACCAAAGAGAACTAGCTCTAATAATTTCCAAAGATGGTCTGTGCAGGCATAGGGAATCCCATATGGGTGAGTTCACAGATGAACCACAGTTATAGGTAAGCAACCTGCTTCATTCCTTCATCAAATTCCTACACCTGTACTGTCCGTTCAGTGGGATGAGGAGACCAGAATGGTGCCTGTGCCTATAGAGCCACGTGTGCATAGGGTTTCCACCCAATCAGGCAGCCTGATGACAGTGTTCCTGTTCTGATGGAAAACGTATGCCCATACAGCTGCGTGCACATCGACTCCCTTTCCAGTGTCTCATTGATACACAGATTTCAGGTGCAGGTGACTAGAATGGAAAGGTGTTAGCTAGTCGCGTCAGGGATTATGTTCTTTAAGACCTCTGACTGAAATGACCTAATTCAAAGAAACTGGTTCCAAATATATTCTGCACATGCCAACCAATGGTAATTCCATTGACATTCTGTATGCCCCCCTCCCATAGCTCCCAATTAATACTTATGTTATATGAAGCAGTCCTTCACTCTGTGAGCCCACACTGTTAGATGAGGATGCCTGTGCTACAGGGCAGGGATGTTACTTGTGCAATTGTTCTGAGGATATGGGTCAGTGCTCAAAGGGAGACCTGAAGCTATACTATACTCCAGCCTTTTTGGAGGGAATGCAACATGTACTGTTTCTGAAATATCTTTTGTTGTGGATGTGCATTTCTTTGCCTTCTGTTGCTGCTGCTCTGGATTGTATTGTATTTATTATTTTTAATTTCTTTTATTCCCATTAGTTTCTTTCCATTTGTATTCTTTTGGAAGCTGTCTCAAGAGAAGCCAAGTATAAATTTTTAAATACATAATAGACAAAGTGCCCACTCACCTCCTGTTCCTTGTTTCCTCACAATATTGTACACATTTTCTTTTAAAAGAACTGCTTCTAGCACCATTAGTCAAAAGACACAGAAGAGCTACAAGTGGAATTGGACACTGTCTGGACTCCTCTCACATTCTGTGAATGAAAGCAACTGTGCAATAAAGGTTTCATCTGGAAGCACTCTGAAGCTTCGAGTTTACAGTAGGTGTACATTTTGCCTGGATTATACAGTAGTATTAGCCACTATCGTTATGATTCATGTCAGATTCCCACATTGTCTCCCTATAGAAATGCTTGTAGCTGTGCTCCTTTTCTTTTTGGCAACCTTTTAATTATAGTCCTTCCTCCGCATTTGCGGGTTTGACCTTTGTGAATTTGATTATTTGTGGGTGTGCGTGTCCCCCCATTCTCCTCCTCCAATTCCAATACATCTTGCCTCGGCACCGAGATCTTGTGCCAAGGCAAAATGGAAGTGGGGGAAAGCCTTGTGTGAGCCTTTTTCCCTTCTGGAGCTCCCCTCTTCTCATTACCATGTAAAACATAAGGGAATGGGGGTGGGGAAAGCCCCCCTTCCTGTTTCCAAGCAAAACAGAAGGGAATGGAGGGAAGGGTTGCTCGAATGTTCCTTCCCCCCACCCCAGAGCACCCTCTTTCCATCCCCAGGCAAAATGGAAAGGAATGGGGATGGAGGAAAGCCTGCACGAATTCTCTGCACTGGGGCAAAATGCAAAGGAATGGGAAGGGGAGCTCTGGAAGGGGAAAGGAAGACTCACATGAGGCTCCCCCCATTCCCTTCCATTTTGCAAAGGAACAGGAAGAGGAGCCCTGGAAAGGAATGGGGGGTGGGGGAAGCCTGACAGTAAGAGCTGTTTGACAGTAGAATATGAGTGTGGTGGAATCACCTTCTTCGGGGGTTTAAATATAGGTTGGATAGCCATTTTCTGGGGGTGCTTTGAGTGTGTGTTCCTGTATAGCAGGGGTTGAACTCAATGGCCACTGTGGTCTCTTCCAACTCTATGATTCTATGAATGAGAGGGGTAACCAGGGGGAGTTATTCCCAGGTTTTCCACTTTCACAAGGGTTCTGCACCTTGTGAAAGTGGAGGGGCCACTGTATAGCAGTTCTACCTCTCCATTATGCCACCTTCCAAAACCTTGGCATCGCCAATTGCTCCTGCTATGTAGAGTGGCAGTTATCGGGAGAAGAACTGTGGTTTGCGACCCCATTCCCCCATCCTCTCCTTCTGGTAGGACAAGGCGATGGAACACTACACATCCTGGAATGTGTTTCCTGGGAGAAAAGCGTTTAAAACACGGTGGGAAACAATTTCATGAGTATACTTTACTGCATGCCAGACCCTCCTCTTTAAGAAACAGGGTTAAAAGACAAGAGCAACTCCTTTTGGTGGCTGTGGTTTCCTGAAGAATTCATCTACATCACTCAGTACGGTGAGTCTATGCACTTGGTTTTGTGTTGGCTGTTTGTTTTGTTTATTGTCATGACTCTAGCTGTAACAGTTATGTTTTATAACAGGTTTCTTTGGTTATCTCTCCAATTTGTAGTAATAAAACCAGCTGTCTGTCTCAATGGTAGCTCCAAGAGTATGAAGCCTAGGTACCTAAGAATCAGTGTGCATATTAAACGAGCCTTGAGGGTGTGAATCTCAGGGTTACTTTGTTTTTTAAAAATTAAAAACTCACTGTAGCCTGCAGTACCACATACAGTTATTAGGTGTCGGATACCTGACTCCTTAAGAAAAAGACACCTTACATTCAAATGTTTGCAGTGGATTTGTTGTGGAGCTAGGAACAAACTATTTAGTTCTTCAATTTTTTCTACTCCAAGCGGCCCAGTGAACCTTGCTTGTTCTTCATTCTCTCTCTCTCTCTCTTGTGTATTTATCTACACAGAGAAAAAAAAAGAATGAGAATTCCTACAGCATGATATGTCAAGGGAGGGAAATCAAGGGCTGAGCAGTAGAGGTGGAGGGACAGAAACACCAGTGCAAAAGAAGGAATGGGAAGGACTGTTGCCATATTGCCCAGTTGGCTGGGTTTTTATACTTGAATTCTAGCCATTCACCTGATGCAGCTGTCATTTAAAAATGAGAAAAATATGTATATACCAGTGTCAGACCAATTAATTCTCCTGGATCCATCTGAAGGAATCCTGGGGTTTAAAGTTTGCAAGATACTTACCCTAAGCAGAGAGGGGTTGAGGATTCTCTTTCTTCAAGTGTAATTCTCTGTTGTAAACTAGAGGGAGCTTAATTCTGTGATGTAGACATACGTAGAGAGTATTTTACATGTCTCACCAGACTTCAGATCTCAGAATTTCTGACAAAATAATATATAACTGATATAAGTGGGAGATTTGGGCAAATACTCACAGCTGCTTTCAAGCAGGATTCTGGAGAAGCAGGCTAGTTTGGTTCTATGCTTTCCATTACTTCAGCAACACGCATAGTGTAAAGTAAGCATGCCTGTTCCTGACTACAGCTGGGAGTGTAGAAAGGGGAAGCCTTCTGTATGGGGCCAAAGTAGATCTATTTGTTGCAAAGTAAGAGAAATGGCCATGTTTCTTCCAAGCAGTAACTAGGGTTTGCAAGCAGAAGGTGAGCAACAAATAGGCCCGTCCAACCACTACCCATACAAGGACTAGCAATAAAATAAAGCAGGCATAGTAACTGTTAAAACAAAGTGGGTTTACTCACAAATACTAAAGGTTTTATAATGTTTCACAGTGACAAGCTCTAACATGTGTTCTTCAAACATGGATGAGAGAGAAAGGACTATAGACTAAAAAATAAAAGACAAGTAAACAGGCTAATAGGTGCTAGAAGAGAGAAGGTGTGGCTAAAACCAGCAAACAGGAAATGACATGCATACATGCTAAGCCTAACTCTTAGGAGTACAGACTAGCAACTACTGAGTATAGGGGTGCTAAGATTGCTAACAGCATAGTGTAGTGGTTGTAAACCAAGGTTCAATTCTGGTACTCCAAAACATAGGTGATTCAGAGGTCCACCTGTGATGTCAGTGCCTCCATGAAATAGTGGGGAATATTAGCTCAAAAGAGGAGGCCTGCAATGGGGGGAAAACCTAGCAGGATCTTTTACATCTGTGTATAGTGGTACTAATGCAGGGAAACCGGCCAGAGATTTCAAAAGTAAGTTTTCTTCTATTGGGGGAATTTAACAATCATGCACACAAGATCCACACAATCTCACAAGCTTGACTGAAGGAAAAGGGAGGAAAAATTGGATAGTGAGAAGTTAGGATGAAGTGGGTGATATTACCTATCTGGAGAGAAGAGATGAAGTGATGTGGCTCAGACTAAGGATCCAAGGGTAGTTCAAGAATAGGAATCAGAGTAGCAGAGTGATGGCCTTTGTCCAGAGTACTATGAATTACTACCCTGGCTCAGAATCAGGGTTTAAATAATTGTTTCCACCCTAAAAGGGAGAGGTGTTAATGCCTCTCTGGCAGAGCAAACAATGGGGTCCAGAATGAGCTAAGGGCCTTAACATTAGGTGACAAAGGACTGATGGGAATCATGATAGCTCCTTAATGATGAGACAGGTGAAAAGACAAAAGGGGAGTTTCAGTGGGCAGAGGAAGAGGGTTGAAGAAAATCAGTTGTTTTGTGGAGGCAGTTTCAGGCACTATTGTTTCTAAAGGTTGACTTGTTGAGGGACATTTGCAAATCCATTATCACCAGAGCTTCCCTGACCTGGCAATGCCCTGAGGTTCCATCTGACATACTTTCACATTGCACATGTTCAGCCAGTCCTCTTTTGCCAGCAGAGCTTGCACCATAGCAGTGTATAATTTATATCTCATGCTAATTAAATGATATTTGCCAATTAAACCATATCATGGAGTGGAGGTGTGTGGCGTTGTAACAATGCCCTGCCCAGCCATGGAAACCCACCAGATGATCTTGGGCATGTCACACACTCTCAGCCCCAGAAAAATACCCAGATAGTTTCACCTTAGGGTCACCATAATTTGGAAATGACTTGAAGGCACACCACAGCAACAAGATTGCTACCTCTAAGATTATTCTACAAAGTGTAGAGTTGCCAAGTTAAGTGAGATGAAGAATCGTTTTGGGATTATTGCCTTGAAAAAAAGCTCAAATACTTCAGCTGGCCCAAATAACTACAAACAGACTACTAACGGGGTCTGGCAACAGGAGCACACACTCCTTTGTTGCAACAGCTCTGTCGGCTGCCAGTCTGTTTCCAAATACAATTCAAAGTTCTGGTTATAACCTATGAAAAGTCCTGTGTCTCAGACCCAGGCTATTTGAAGGAGCATATCTCTTTATATGAGTCTGTTCAACATTTAAGATGTTGCAGAGAGGCTATTTTCTCTGTCCTACTACCTTCTAGAAACAAGATGGAGGGCCTTTTTGGTGGCTGTTTTGAAACTTCAAAACTCCCTCCCTAGGGAGGTTGGGCTGGATCTCTTTGGTGTTCTTCCTGAAAGTAGACACTCTCCTATTGTGTCAGGCTTTTAGGAATTGACTGTGGTGGGCATTTAAGGGTGTGCTATGCTGTTTCTTGTTGTTTTTAACATTACCTTCTAATGAATTTTACATGGTTTTAACTATATAGATTATTTTTTAAAGAATGCACACAAATATATGCACATGGACGTCCACAGAGAAAGACAGATCTTTTGGCATGGTTTTAAGTCTGTACTTGTTTTAATAATTTGTAAGTCCCCTTGAGTAAAAATAGAAGGAGGGGAGAAGGAAGGGTGAGGGGGACACAACAACGAGTAATAGCTGAATTTGGTTTCTGTAGGCTAGCAGCACTTTACAGAGCGGCTTGCTTTTCCTCAGGGCAGAGGTCCTCCGCATCTAAAGTGGACTCATTAGAATTTGTCTGTGGTTTTCAGGAGCATCTGGAGCAACTAGGGCCGTTTCTGCACTGGCCTGTTATAGCGCTATTATTCCGCTTTCAACATCCTGTGGAATCCTGAGGTTTGCCTCAAAGGCCCCTCCCTAAACTGCAAACCCCAGGATTCCATAGGTTGTTGAAAGCAGAATAATAGCACTATAACAGGCTAGTGCGGAAATGACCTAGATGCCAGACCTCCCCTAACTACGAGTGGCGAAGCTGGAAGCCAGTATCGGATATTGGTTTTTGCTTCTGTTTTGAGTTAACATTGGTAGTTGTGTAGGGATCATGGGAAGATTTGATCTGTTGCCCAAATTTCTTTGCTCCAGGGAGATGGAGGGAAGGGTATTATTCCAGGCTGAACATCTTGCTTTAGGCTAAAGGTTCTTTGTCACTTTTTGCAAATTCTTATCCAATCTTGTTTTATTTCTAATATAAATTATGTCTGGGAGCTTGACAAATACCAATTCTCCCTCTGGGGAGAGCAGAGAAGAGCAAATGCCATCAGTGTTAGCATTGCCCTCCACCCACGTGCTGTGACATTCACTGAACTTACCGCAGATATTGTAGTGAGCATGCTAATCTCTTCAGAGCCAGTGTTTCATCTGCTTAAGATACAATCTGAGTCTGGAAACATTATTCTTCATGGACCGCAAGTCCCCAAAACCCAGCCAACTTTCAGTGTTATTTCAATGGCTGCATCCAAACTTACTAAAACATAAGTGGGCTCCTTTGGAATCAACAGGGATTAAATTAATCCTGACTAAAGTGTTTTGTTTTTCCATTCTAAAGGCCCTAGTCTCCAGGGATGGGCAAGTGAAAGCTAGCCATCCCCTGCTCCTGCTGGAATGGCTTCCTCCTGAACCTACCTGAATGTATAAAGAGAAGGAAAAAATGGCCTGTAATGATCATCTCCAAAGCCTTCATGGACTATTTTACTGCAAGTGCGGGCATGTTTGGGGCCACACACATCATTTTTAGGTCTTTACAACCTCCCTCCCCCACCCCACAAAAGAGAAAGTGTCTGCTTTGTGGTTTGAAAAAAAAAGTCCTGTACAGGCTAGGGAAAGAGAAAACCTCTAAAAAGGATTAGAGGGGAGAGTCCCAGTGAATCCTCTGTACTACTTTTTCAGCTGATCTTAAAATGCCCCAGGATCTCTCACTTCTTCCCATTTTTCCCCTTCATTCTCAGCTTACTTCAACTGTTGCAAATTCAGCAGGAGGGAGAAGAGAGAAGGGGTGCAATCATGCCCTTTCTGCTAGACTCTGGCAAAAACTGCTGAAGCCATTCCTAGCTTGTGTTTAATTTCTGATTAATAACTTTTGCCATCTTGATTGCACTCTGATACTGCTTGGCCATAGATGTCGCAATTTTCATCTGTGAATTGTTAGAATGAAAATTCATGGAAGTGGTTAATAGCATCCCCAAAATGCTTTGTGGGTACTATTGGCCCTTTGAGGGGAAAAATGTATTTTCAGCCTTCCAAATGAGGGGGAGGATACCCTTGAGTGGCTGCAAAAACAGTCTGGAGATATATGTTTAGCCTAGGCTGTTAAGGATTTTTTTTTGCCCCAGGGGATTGAAAGAATATTCCAGAAAACGGTTGAAAAATGCATTTCCTGAATGTCAGAAAACCCTGAGGAAAAGAATCCTGGACTGAAGAGAATCTTTGCAGCTTGGGACTTCAGTGCAAAATTGATATGTGATATTTTTGCATGGAAAACAGCTTGTGAATGTGGAATAAGTCTCACACTGCAGCATGAAGAAAAATGTAGCATGAAGAATATTGCTAAAATTGTTTCCTTCGAGAATGAAATTAGTAAAGAATTATATCTCTCTATACCACCATCCTAATATTCTCCAATCTTGCATCTTTAATACAAGATGTTGGGTTAGTGGAGAGAGGATTTGGCTCCCCTTCTCAGTTCGCTCTTTTTCAGATTAAAATTACTCCACTGAATGACACAAACAGGGCAAATACATGCAAAAACACTCCAGCATGGATGCCCCTAACATTGTGGTGGGCGTGGACTTCAGAGATGTGATTATAGTTATCTGTGTTGGAGGGAAATAAAAGTGATGAGGCCTAAGTTGCAAGGGCTAAAGCTGTGGTTCTCAACCTTCCTAATACCACGACCCTTTAATACAGTTCCTCATGTTGTGGTGACCCCCAACCATAAAATTATTTATTTATTATTTACAATGCCTCCCCCCCCCCGGCAAAGGTCGTCTCGCTGGCCAGGAATGGGGGGGGTGGGCAGGGAGGGAAAGAGGAGCCACGTGTCTCCCCTAGGAAAAAATTCTGAGAACCCCCCCCGGGCTCTGCTTCTGCTTCGCTCTCGTTTCCGTTGGGGGGGCAGTGTGGGAAAAGTTTCCAGAGTGTCAACCCTGGCCGGGGGAGGGGGAGGAATCCCAGCGCCTTTGTCTTTTGTGCCAGGCGCAGCTCGCCCCTGGAAAAGCACCGCCTTGCGCCCCCCGGGCCTTCCACAGCGCCCCCCTCTGTGGCGAGTGGGGCAGGGGCCGTGGCGAGGAGGGGGCTGCCCTCTGTGCTCCCGCCGCCCCCCAAGCTGGCCCGTCAGACGGGAGGTTCTCCAGGTAGTGGAGAAGGGGAGCGATTTCAGTCCCTTCTGAACAGGGGGCAGGAGGACGCGAGCGCGTGGCTTGTGCTTGCGCACCATCACTGAGGAGGGAATGGAGCCTAAGACCATCGGAAAAACGTATTTTCCGATGGTCTTAGCTGACCCCTGTGAAAGGGTCGTTCGACCCCCAAAGAGGTCGCGACCCACAGGTTGAGAACTACTGGGCTAAAGGCACATGAGTAAGCAAAGAAGAGATGGTGAAAGCAGACTGTAAAATACAGCTACTGTCAGTGTGGTTGAAATGTTTTGTTTTGCTTTGTTTTTGTTCTACAGAGGTCTAAAAATTACGATTTTAGTATTTGAAAAATCAAACCTTTTCACTGGTATCCAGGCATGACAGTGTTAATAGCCCCATAGGTTTCAGCAAGAGGATTTCAAGTGTCTTGTGTGCCATTTGGGGCCTAATGAATTTACAGAAATCAGTTGTCTCCTAGTAGCACATTTAACTGAACTAATGGATATACATTAACCTTTTGGTACCAGATTTCCCGATACTAGCTACAAATGCAAAAGGCATTAGTAGAAAATGTCTCGAAACGATACACTGTGGTATAATCTTGAGAACTAAGCTGCAGAAAAATGCCCCAAGCAAAGGTGACTTGAGGTGTAATGGGGTTGTGGGGGTTAAGGAAGCCGTGTACAAGTTTTACACGGAACTATATTAGTGTGTTACCAAGCACAGAAGCCCCCTTTTGTTGTTATTCAGTGGAACTTCTTAGGAAGACCAAAACAGTCAAGAGCAAAAGACTTGGACTAGCCCAGAGAATCAGAGGGAGGGGGCAGCTTTCTTGCCAGAAAGGCTAAAAGCATGTGCAGCTTTCTTATAAAAAATTCAAAGAAAAGACTGCTAAAGAGGAGTATGGTAAGAAGATTATAAAAATGTGGCTGGCATGGAAAAATGGCATTTTCATTCCTCCACCTCACCCCCAAGAACACGTAGGCCATTTCTGCACTACACTGTTATAGTGCTATTGTTCCACTTGCAACATCCTGTGGAATTCTGGGGTTTGTAGTTCACTAAGGCTACGGAGCTCTCTGGCTGAGAATTCCTTATGCCCCTCCCTAAACTGCAAACCCCAGGATTCCATAGGATGTTGAAAGTGGAATAACAGCAATATTACAGTGTAGGGTGGAAATGGCATTTGTAACAAGGTTTGAATGGATTGCACGTAAATTCAGGATGAATGGAAGAAAATGCCACAGACAACTCAAAACTGCCAATGGAATTCACTGCTATGAGCTCTGGGTGATGGCTACTGATTTGCAGTGGAGGTTTTAGTTCAGGGATGGGCAATCCTGTGGGAGGTGAGGGCCAATTTCTTACCCTCAAGCCCATCTGCAAGCCACACTCTCTCAACCACACCAAAATACCTTCTTTCCCCTTAGTTTCTTTTACAAAATAGCAACTGGAAGTAACATTGCATTGCTGGAAGTGAAACAAAAGGAAATTAAAGTATTTGAGAGAGAATAGATTTGCAAGGCAGTTTGGGCGGAGATTAGGTAGGGAAGTGCCACATTTTCACCCATTTGGAGGGCTGTGGGTATAATTTTTGGTTGACTTTTATTTGAAGCATATGTTAAAAAATTAAAAGGTTTTTGGGGATTGGCAGACTTTGGGGGAGTGTTAGGGGATCCCAGGGGATCAAAAAGTATGTTCCATTGGCCACACGCACCCCATAGGCTGCACTTCCCCCCGCACTGTGTTCTAGTTATTGATTGCTTAAGTAACTAGTATAAGAAAGCATAGACTAGGCCCAATAACCTGCCTGAGTGTTTACATTTCCTCACAAAGATATTATGCTACTCAGAAACAATTTGGGAGACCCCTGTTGATACATTAGGTCACAGACTATTCTAACACCTCTGCACTGTTGTGCTGAGATAGGAAGCCAGTTCTGGGGGAAACTCTTCAGTAGTCCAGGACTTGAGTTGCTGTTGTTCTTGCTGTGCACCTTCAAGTCATTTCTGACTTATGGTGACCCTAACTTGAACCTACCATGGGGTTTTCTGGGGCTGAGAATGTGTGATGTGCCCAAGCTCACCCAGTGGGTTTCCATGGCTGAACAGGGGATCAAACCCCAATGTTAGGGTTGTAGATGCAAACCACTACACCATGATGGCTCTGGATGAGAGTAGGACTAGGTATAACTGCAGCACATAATATCTGTCAGGTATCTGGGCACTAGAAAATTACAAAGATGGGGCAATTTATATTTGTCCTCTTAAAAGAATATTTTTTTTTAATCTTTACATCATTGTCCAAAGGACTATGAGATCATTAGATCAAGAAGTCACCAGATCTACTTAGCAAATTGAGAGGCGAGTATGGTAAGTTACATTTGTTTCCTTCCTGCATTGTTTTTGTAAGTAGTTGAGATATTGGCCCTTTCCACATGAGGCAATTAAAATGGGCCAAGGCGTCCTGGCATGGAGGTTGTCCACACCTTGGATCGGACTAGATGTGGACTATTTAACTTAGTTCTGCACTTCGGTCCGATCCAACCCACCCCCAAGTGGTCCTCCATCGTGCTAAGTAAAGACCAGAAAATTCCAGTCTTTACATTTTCTGGAACGCGCCACTGTGTTCCTACTTACCTGTGCAGATGCACAGGCTCGCACCAATGCGAGCCTGTGATCAGCAGAGGGTGGGCTGTGGGCGTGGCCAGTGTCAGTGGTTGGTCCACTCCCACGAAGACACCGGAAACTGCCATTTTGAGCCGGAAGCCACAGGAAGCCGCCATTTTGAGCCGGAGCAGTGCGGATCTACAGACCTCGCACTGCTCCGGTTCATCCTGCACCAATGGGGGAGCCCTGCAGAAGGGGTCAAGGGACAGTGTGCGTTACTTCGGACCCAAGAAGAGCTGATAAGTAACGGCACAGAGCGATTCACTTGCCTTGGCAGAAAGGGCCATTGAATAAACAGGTAGATCATGATACCCCTCCGATTGCAGCTAATTGGTATAAGTTGTTTTTTCCACTATGCTACAAAGCATAAAATGGAGGCTACATTTCTGGGCTACAAAATGATTTATGAATATAGCACAAAGTATAATGTGCATGCTACAGAGTGGTCAGCTGTAAGATTTGGGGAGGGGAAGACTAGAGGAATGTCATGACATTCAGAAGATCAGCGAGGAAA
This sequence comes from Ctenosaura bakeri, assembly GCA_948474755.1. NCBI lineage: Eukaryota > Metazoa > Chordata > Lepidosauria > Squamata > Iguanidae > Ctenosaura > Ctenosaura bakeri. Next base: position 137,740 of record CAOLHI010002333.1, read on the forward strand.
TTTCTCCTGCTTCAAAGCTACCAGTGGCAACTTTTTGTGCTCAAAATAATCACAGACCATGTACTTATGAGTGGTTTGATGAAAACTGAAGGAAAATGCAAAAAGAAATGATAAATTTCAGAAAGCAATCCGAAAAAAGAAAGAACAGAAGGGCACTTGGAAAGGTTAACCAGTATGTGAAATGAATATAAATGCTTACTCAGGAAAAGGAAATGAGAATATTTTATTAATAACGGGAGGGAACTGAGTCAAGCCTGGTGGAACGTGATGAACAGAAATTCTAGGCACACTGTGAGTTGGGCCTGCATGGAGACCCCTAGGACTGTTTGTGCCACCAGGACCCTGCCAGACTCCCCCCAGCTTCAAAATTTGCTAAAGTTTGGTCAAATATGAATAATGGGAGCCCTCCCACTGGGTGACAAAAATCATCTAAAATTGGTTATATTTCCAGTTGATTGTTGGTCAGTTTTGGGAGGTCTTGGGGGATCTGGAGGGGGGGGGAAGGCCTCCTTGGCCTCTGCAATTGCCCCTCTCCCAGCAGAGCCAAAAATACCTGCTGTTGTTTGGCTGGCTTATTTTCAAGAAAAGGTACCTCAAATAGTTCACCAAACCATACAGTGCATGATAAGGACAATGTATTTGGCTCATAACAATTGAAGAGGATATTGAAGATTGATCAAAGTACTTCTACTGGTTTTGTCTCTCTCAGTAAGGTCTTATGGCCTAAATACCCTAAGGGCACTAGATCTTGTCTGATCTTGGAATGTTAGCAGGGTCATCCCTGGTTAGTACTTGGATGGAAGACCACCAACAAATACAAAGTACTGTAAGCTATATTTCAGAAGAAGGAACTGGCAAAACCACCTCTGAGTTTTCCCTGCCTAAGGAAATCCCATGAAATGCATGGAGTCACCATAAGTTGATAGGTGACTTGAAGGCACATACACATAAGACCTTGCTTAGTAGGAGACAATTAGAAATTGGCTGATAGCTAATTGTGGGAGTCCAATGAAGGCCTATTAAGCAGTGGCTTTATAACTACTACTTCTAGAGGAGTTGGAACACAACCTTCTTTGAAAGAAGCATTTAATCAAGCCAAGATGGACATGAGTACTGTAGGCCCTCCACATTTGCGGGAGGTTAGGGACACAGAACCCCCGCAAAAGTAAAAAAACCACAAATAAGTCCCCCCCAGTGAGCACTTGCCTTCCCTGCACTCTCCTGCTATTCGTTGCCAGTGCACATACTGCATGGTTGGAGGGAGAGTGCAGGGGAGGAGAAGATCTTTTCCCCTGCACCCAGGAGAGTGAAGGGAAAAAAGATCTTCCCCCCTTCACTCTCTCACCTCCCACCTGTGCAATTGTGCAGGCAATGGCATAGGAGAGTGCGGGGGGAGAAAGCTCTTCCCTCCAATCTCTTGCCCACTGCCAGTGCGAGTGCACTGGCAACCACAGGCAGGAGAGCACACGGGGGAGAGGCAAGTGGACACCACAAGTAATCAAACCCATGAGAGTCAAACCCGTGAATGTGGGGGAAGAACTATATAACACACAAGTGGTTAGTCTCATTTTTCTAAACCGCTTTTCCATATCCTCAGGTTGAAGAAACCTACCTCCAGGAAACAAGAGATCAGAGAGCAGCAGGGCTTTTCTTGTGTTAAAGATTCAGGCTACTCTTTCAAGATAGAACTGAACTAATCTTTCTCACTCTTTTTATGCAAAATTCCTCAAAATTTAATTACTGACCTGGTGAATTCCAATTTTTTAAAATTTGATTTCAAATTTCAATTCAAAGAAAAAAATTTCAAGACATACAATTAGCCAATGCCCATGTATTAGTAACTGGCTCAAACATTTGGCAACAGCTTTATTGAGACGTTACATATATTGTTCATCAAATGGAAGGGCAAGGAGACTACAGATAGCAATGCAGATGTATGCCACATTAGTTCCACATATCCAGTCACTTTGCCACTTAGGACTCATATTTGAATCTGCCGTTGACACCAGTCAAGGCAGCATTGGCTAGTTAAACCGGACTTTTGTGCAGCTTTGAACTGAATGTGCTAGTTAGCTTCTAGGGCCCAGTCACACTTCAGAATTATAGCACTATGATTCCACTTAAACTGCCATGTATGCACCCTCTGGAATCCTGGGATTGGCAGTTGAGGGAGGAGCCTTTAGAATCCTCAGCCGGAAAATTCTCTGATGCCAAACTACAAACCGCAGGAAGATATCATAGGAGGCAGCCATGGTAGCTAAAGTGGGATCTTACTGCTATAATTGTGTAGTACTTGTAATAAGACTTAACTCAAGATTTAAATATTTAAATTTTAAAAATATTTGTTTAAAGTTGCTTATCAGTTGCTCACCGTTATCCCTTATTCTTCCAGCGGACAGTGCAAAGGAAGGAAGCTTCTTAATGAACTGAGGAGTAGTGTGCTGAGATCCTTCAAGTGCCAGAAGAATAGAATAAACTGGAATTTCCTAAAGGAAGATTGCAAATGGGAGGTAGCTGTAGAGAATTTTTTTTTTTTTGTCCTTTTCCCCAAAGCAGTGCCTGGAAAGTAAGGGTCTTGGTGCTCCTTTTGGGGAAAGCATGAAAGAAACTCCATTTCCCCTCCAGAAAGAGACTCCGTTATATGTTTGCAAGTATACTCCCCATATTCTAAGAAACTCCCTGAATTCTCTGCTCAGCTGGAGGATGTGGTACATCATGTAAATGTGTCCAAAGTTTCTGGGCACTACCACCCTAGAGGTGAAGCTCATGTGGCCCATTAGTACTTGGAATTCCTCAAACATGGCTTTCTTATGCTTTGTCATTGCTCTAACAAAGGTATATAGGTTCTATTTTTCCCAAGCAATAAATGGGATCCTCCATGTCAAAGTCCAGCTTTACCTCTTGGTGGCTGATTCCTCAATCTTTTCCTGGGCTATGGGCACATGTAACACACTCATTAGATCCTGAAACTCCAGTGTGTCCTGGCAAATAGGTCAGTACCATGTCTGCCTTCAAACAAACAAACAAACAAACAAACAAGCAAACAAAATTGTTAAAATAATGATATTGTACTTTTACCTGACTTAGCCTTCATGCACCATTCTGCAAATGTGGTGAAGCATTAAAATATGGCCCTCGTAATAAGGGCATTTATCACTTCTTCCCTGGAAGATTTTTAAAATAACATACCAAGCCAAACCAAACGCTGGGTGCTGTTTGTGGTAACAAGAGAACTGTTTCAAATTAGGACATTTGACTGGCCCTGCCAGTTCTAGCAGTTCCTACAAGCAGTAGGTTCATACGTGAACATGTTCATCCAATTCACGCTTTTGTTCTCATGTGTTAAAAGATGAATGGACATTAACAAAAGAGTGTGTACACTGCATAATTATAGCAGTTTAATACCACTGTAAATGCCTGTGCTCCATCCTACAGAATCCTGAGGTTTACAGTTTGGTGTGGGGTGTAGAGAGCACCAGTGCTGTAGTTCAGGGAAACTGACCTGAGCACTTTAAGTGGAGAAATGCATATATATATATCACAAAACTATAGATCTTGGAATTCCATAAGATGCAGCCATGGAAATTAAAGAGTTATCAGACCGGTATAACTATTGTGTAGATGCACTCAAAGAGAATATAGAGATTAATGTTTCGTGTTCCTATGTCTGATTTCTAGTCATAATCAACTTAAGTAACAAGTGTTTAGAGGACAGATAGAACATTAAGCTACTGAAATAGATTTCTACCAGCAAGATTGATGTGATTTTTTTCTGAATCTGAACAGTGACTCAGGTTGACTAGGTTACTGCAAGTAGCAATTATGTCACATGGAAGACTGAGACCAGTTTTCTATAGTTTGGACTTCCTCAGTTTATGGATACTGACTGGCACTTGTTAACTTAAATTGATTTCCTGTATGGCATCTCTCAGGATGTGTTCGTTTATCCTTTAATCTCACTGTCTCTTTCTTCCAAACACTTCATAGTGTTGTGCTTCCTATCAGAAAACATAATCGTGTGAACAGGGAGACAGGATATCATGCAACTAAAGTCTCATCTGGAAGCACCCTTCTTAATGAGAGTGGGAGAGTATGGCCTTTAGAACATAGATGGCCCAAAGGCCATTTTTTGAACTCCCAAGTGGTCTGCATATACAGTCACCATTTGTGAGTTGCTTTTGTCTGTTTTGCAGTATTTTAGGGCACTTCCACTCCCTGATCTTGTTTAAAATTATGTCCAGCCCTTTTTTTCCCTTCAAAATGGGAAGTGACCAAATAAAGAAGTTGAGTACCTTCCTCGTTTAACAAACAGTCTATACTAGCCTTAAAAAGATATGAGGGAGTTTAAAATGTCTGAAAATATTGTGACATGGTCAGGAGCAGTTCCTCCATGGGGCCTGAGAGATGCTGTTGGCCCTTCTGGGGCAACAAAATCTTTGCTTTCCCTTGCCAGAATTTTTGTGGTGACAATAGGAAGAGCAGCCCTCCATGGTCTGGTGGGGTGCGGAGGGAGAATGTCACTGTACTCCAACTCGACAGCTATCCATTTCTGCTGTATAAAATTACATGCTTTGCATCAATAGCAGGAACAACTGAATTTGGAAATCATACAGCACATGTGGATGCTCATCCATACTTACATCAGGACTTGAGAAAACTGTGAAGCCATCTTGGCTAGTGGTAGGAAAATACAGGTGATGTCTGTTCCCCTTCTCCATTAAAACTGAAGAGGGACATGAGTTTGATGTCGTTACTTTGGGCTCCTGAACTCATGTTAGCTTGTGTGGATGTTAACTTCAGCCATAGGCCATTTCCACACAACAGGGCTGTGCTGCTGTGGGGCCAGGATGGGAGTGGTCAGCTGGTTGTTCTTCTGCATGACGTTGTTGCCAGCTCTCCGCCATCTTGTCCCCAAGCTCTGCATGCATGTGGCATTTGCAAAATGGAAAAAAAAAATCCATTTTGCACCTGCCATCATGTGGCTCTCTTGCCCTTCCTGGCCACATGGAAGGGCAGGCAGCACGCTGGTGATGCTTCCTTCCCTAGCACAGCAATGGAAACTGCCTGGCTGTGCTGCAGAGGGAAGAGGTGGGGCCACTGCACCCCCTTCTGCAGGGAGCCGGTGAGGTGCAGAAGGGGGCCTTCCTGGCACTCTCCCTTCCTGGCAGAGGTGCTGCTGGGACTTTGACTGTTGGGGGATGATACGAGTTTCAGCCCCACGGAAACGCAGCAGAAGAGCCAGAGTGCAGCGAGGCAACAGCAGCAACCTTGTTCCCCAGTAAGAATACTCACACACAGAGGAGTTTCTTCCAAACAGGAGGCACTTTATCTTGCATCAAAGTTCCATTGTATACAAAACATTGGACAGACGAACAGAGGCTTGTGCCAGGCATGAGGTTTGGTCAATCGACAATACAGACTGGGGATTGCTTCCTTATGTACATATCTACAACCAACCAGGTAGAGGGTTTGCACACCACCCTGTACCTTTTGCACCCCACTCCATTTTTCTGATGCAATGTACTGCAATCACACACAGCTGGAGCATGATGCAACATTTTTGCAGTGGGCTGAACATTTTCCCAGGGTTCCCTGCTGAATCCCTGACAGTGACAGGATGATGTGTGGGAGTGTCATCGTGTGGAAATGGCCATAGATTAATCCTTTTGAAAACAATGTCTCAAAAGAGCAGTATACCAGAATTGCAGGATGTTTTTGTTAAACACAGAAAAGTGCTAGTTTTTTAAAAATTTATTTATGATCTAATCCCTTTTGTCTGTTTCTTACTGTGCATGTTGGAGGTGATGGAAAAGATATGAAGCATCATGATATGCAGGGTAATCCTTTATGGAACACACAGTAAATATACAAGGTGCTCAAATCTTGACATCTCATTTTTGCAACCAAAATGTAGATGAGCAGGAGTAGTGACATTACAAGATTCCAGAATTCATGATAACTATCCTTTGGGAATGAAGAAGTGGAAAAACATGCTCTCTCTGTCTCATTAGACATTTAGGATGCAATTGTGTGTGTTTGCTTCTCATCATGTTTGGATGTTCCTTTCATATACTCTCTAAGTGATCCATTCCCTAAGAGGAACACAAAGCAATCGTATCATTCCTCCTCTTCTTTTTCCTCCTCCTCAGATAACCCATCTAGAATGCAGTTAAAAACTACTAGTCCCTTAAAAATTACCAAGTGCAAACAAAGACAAGATGCAGCAGTACTTTATTCTGAGTCTGTATGTTGATCTCGGATTCGGGTTCTTGCCCTTTCTCTCCAGAGTGTTAGATCCTGGGAGCAGGGGTAAAGTAGAATGTCTTTGTAATATAGTCCAAATCTCAGCAAGAGCCTCTAATTTTTGTTTTAATATAAATAATTAACAATCAAGAATAATTCCTCACCAATTGTAATTTGTTCATTTTGATTTGACCATCACAGCATCGTTTTAATTATTTATGGTTGTACCTCCTGGCATTCTAGTAAACGTACTATGCAGTATTTCACAAATAATGAAACCTTAGTAATAGGAGGCTTCATGGCAGCTATTAAATCTTTACTGAGAATGGGGACAAACTGCAGCTGGTGTCTATGAATTATGAAGTGAACAGCCTGGCAAAATGTTGGCTCTTGCTTAGCTTGATTCTACCTGTGTTGTCTTTGAAATTCCCATAAGTCACCTAGCCAAGTCTATTGGTGCATGGTTCAAGCAACTGGGTGTGGCAATCAAAATCTAGTTCTCCAGAGCATAGAGAGACAACAGCCTCTTAATTGATAGACAGCATCTGTTAAATATATTCTCAAATGTCACCCTAATTGTTGGGGGCTGAATGGAGCTCTAGTGTCAAAGCTTTACCACTGTCCACTAATATATTTCACTTGATTTAAATACACACTGGCCCTCTCATATACTGAATTCATGTGCAAAGAGATTCAAGCCTAGTCCCACTTCCATCTATGTCCAGGGCTCCTCTGTGTGAAAGAGAATCCTGAGCTAGTCAAGAAATGGGAAAGAAGCTCAATACATTGGTATTTGGATAGATATGCTGAATGTGTGGCCAGGAGGGATCAGAGTTATAGACACAGTGTGATGGAAAGGGCAAGGCAAATTGTCATCTCCATATGTTTTCCACCATATTCATGTGTACTTCCTTTCCATTTGTGTAGTTCCCAAACACTGGTCATATGGCAGAAACCTGAATGTGTTTGAACCTTGCTGTTGCTGAGGCTAGTCAATGACTGGAAGGAAGACAACCTGAAAACCCCAGCTGGGCCCCCTGGGAGAGTTCTGTGGAAGACAGGCAGGATATAATGGATGTGATAACAAAAATAAACAATGGTTAAGGTAACTGAAATCAAGAAGGAGCATGTTACAGTTCGAAAAACAGTGACTGAGACATTTTCTTTTGGTTTACACAATGATTTTTCAGACCTCACATTTTTGTAAGAGGGAACATTGTCCTTTCTGAGTATATGATGAATGGAGAGTGAGAAGGGCAAATCTCTTTGAAAGGGCTCTCCTCATCCTTTTGGACTGGCATTACAGGGAATTGAACCTGTGACCTTGTGCATAGAAGGCATAGTCAGGTAAGGCAGGTTTGTGTTTAGCTCCTCTGAACTGTTTTATACTCAGGAAAAAGGAGATCCTCTTCTCTTAATTTATATGTGGCCAAGGCAAACAGACATACAGATAAAATACATGCAGTACCCTGTCACATCTAGTTTGGCCCAGAGACCCAGTCCTTACATGAATAAATGCTCTTCCATGGAGAAAAAATATGGAGGTTTTGTTTTTGTTTTTTTTAAAAACCCTCCCTGATCTATAGAAAATTTTCCATTTTTTACACATGCTAGCTTGCACTTATCCAAGACCATGCAGAAAGATTCCATCACAGAATGCTCACCAAAAGGGGAGAGAAGCATTCGGCTCCCACATCAGGATGGTTGTGATTCCATACCATGTTTTGGATAACTTTCAAGGAATTCTTCAAGGTTCTGAACCCTGTCCTCAAAATAAATTCAGGGCCTTCAATAGCTTCTTTAATGCTAAACAAAACCTGGAGTGGATTCACACGCCTCACAGGTGCCTCCCGCTGGCCTGAAGTGGTACAATCCAGATATAGAGGCAGTACTGGCAGATCTGTTGTTTCTGAGAACAGGTCTATGTAGAAGAATGAAGTACTGATGGAGATGGCTGGCCTGTATGGATGGTGTGCTTGTGGAGGAGCCTTTGTTGGGATTTGTAAGCTTCCGAGCCAAGGAAGTGTTGCCAAGCAGAGAGTTGCAGGATGTGGTAGCATTCTTACTTATGAGCACATCTATAAAGTCCCAAAGCATGGATGTCTTCCCTTTCCAGCATCCCTATCCAAGCTGTATCAAGTTTCATTGATTTACTTCCTTTTTTTAAGCAGATAAGCCATCTTTTTGCTTATTTTTCCATGAATGTATATACTAAAATTGTACATTTTGCTTGGAACACATTTCTGCCTTTGACTTAGGTTTGGTTTAACAGTCATTGGCACATATTTGAAATGTATATTCTCCCCCCCATGTGCACTTTTCAAAAATGTACCTGGCCTGCTTCTTCCCAACACATGCACGGTCGATGTGAGGATCTGGGAACACAAACTGTCTGGTTCAGGAAGAGGAGAATAAGATAAACCCATCAAATCTTGGATTAAAATTGGATTGTTTTCCTCTCCTGCAGCAATATGTTCTATATGAATATTTCAACTAAGTCATCAATGCCGATGTTTCTGATATCTTCTAGAGTACTTCTTCAATATAAAACTCATGGAGACCATGCCATTGTAAAGACAAATTAGTTCCGACTTCTGTCCACAAAAATAAAAAATTAGAGGTACACCCTAATCTAATGACATTGTGCTGGAGAAAAGAATGGTGGGGGGGGCTCTTCAAAAGACAACCAAATGGGTAGAAATCTTTCACAAATCATCACTGCTAAGGAATGCAAGGTCATGTATTCCACAGGAAGTGCACACATGCAGCTTTCCTCTAACATTGCCTTCAAGTCAGTTCCATCTTATGGCAACCCTATCACAGGGTTTTCTTGGCAACATTTCTTCAGAGGAGGGTCACCATCACCTATCTCTGAAATATAGCCTACAGCACCTAATATTCCCTGATGGTCTCCCTTCTAAGTACTAACCAGGCCTAATCCTGCTTAGCCTGCAAGATCAGACAGATCTTATGCACATGAAAACTGCATGTTAAATCTACTCATCAAACATTGCAATCTACTATGGACTGCACATATATTTTGCACATAAAAATACTTTCCAGGTCAGTAAAACAATATATGGTACTGCTACCTCTACAACCTGCTCTATAAGATTCGTGTAAAAATAGGTCTGGTAGAAAAATTATTCCACTGCATTCGTCTTCACTGCTACAGATTAAAAACAACCAGAGGGGACCTTGTCAGAGAGCTCTTCACAATAAGCCGGCATCTGAAATTTCCCTGTTTTAACATGGAAAATGTAGGTGACCTGATAAAACGGTAGGAGAACTCAAAATGCAAACTGATAATTTCCCTTACAAAATAGATCACCGGGTGAAAGTTTTATATCCCCCAAGCTTCCAGTATTAATTTTATGCATGAGCAGTTTGTTTGTTCCATGTGAGATATATCACTAGTCTACTAAAGCATAATGTCATTAGGCCTGAAAAGGGATTTGGTCACTTACACTTTGTCACCCAGGATAATTGCACAGTGATAATGTAAGAACTGTGACATGCAATTCTTTATACATTTATTAAGGGATTATATGTAGACACATTTACACAATCACATATTGTGTTACACATATGCATGCATGCATATCTACACACACATACATATATGTCTAAAACTTTTTTTTTTTTGAAAAATGAATTATTGTTGTAATATTTTGTTCTGAAATCTGACAATCTATCTTCTGTTGTGGAAAATATCTGTAACCTATTTTCTCACAGCCCCTCTTCAATCTTTGATTAACATTTAAAGAATCTGCAATGAGACCTTAAGTTAATTTACATCAACTTTCCACATTGGTTTCTGTGGAGATTAGGCTCAGTTTTCACTGATAGGATTAGTGGTAGAGCTTGGAGTGTGTGGAGGGGAGCGGCAGTGTGGCAATGGTGCGTGGGGTGGGGCTATGGAACAGGGGTGTGGCTAGGGTGTGTGGGTGGGTGGCTAGGGTGCATGAGGTGAGGCTAGGGCACTTGGGGGCATGGCTACGGCACATGGGGGTGTGGCTACAGTGTGTGGGGCATGGCTACGACAGATGGGATGGGGCTACAATGGACAGGGCAGGGCTACGGTGTGTGGGGGAGAGCACGCAAGGAGCTGGGATGCCCCCCAAAAAATTGCTACCAGGGGTGAACTGCCCCCATCGCCCCCCCCCATCCCTACGCGACTGGATATGATAGATCTATCTCGACATAGAGTTTCAGACATTCAGATGTGATTAGAAGTCATTTTGGGTGGGACAGGATTATGGTCTAACAGCCTACTGCTACGTAAGTGGATAGTGGATTCTGTAAGATGTTTGACATAACTCCCCTCATCCACTGAAAGCAGATTTTACAAATCATGCAGAAATAATTAATTTGTTATCTCCAGCTCAGTTAATATTTTCAGTAAGTATTTTAAAACCCAATATTTTAATAGTTTTAATTGTTAAAAGCCAAAAGCATATTTTTGTGGAGTAAAGACTAAGCATATATTGTTTTAGTAAAGACTAAGGTTATGGTTGTGGGAAGCAATTGAGTTCTTGCATACGTTTTGAGTGAGCTGCTTAGCACCCAAAAGAGGTGAGGAAAAGAGTGTCCAAGCTCCCAAACTTATAAACAGCTGAGCTATTTAGGAAGATGCTTTACCTAACTGGGACGCTGAGCTCAGTATGCTCTATACCAGGGTGAGCAAGCCATGTTGCCTCCTGGCCAGTTTTGCCTTCCCTCACATTTCCTGTTCCTGAAACCCCGTGGTGCAACAGCACAGCAACAAACCTCTTTCTGCCACAAACTAAGGTGCTTGTGGGCAGACATCTTGTTCCAAAGTGCTCCCTAAAGCCTGAAAAAAGCCAAGTTCTGACTATAAGCAAGTCATCTGCTCCCCCTGCACCTTGCTTAGTAACAGAAGACAGTTTTCAGCAGACTGGATGTGGGATTCTCGCATTTCCGGACAGTGCTTGGCACTGAATTTCTGTGGCAAGTGACAATGTCTTGCAGTGCAATCAGTAGAAGGCTGAAACTGTTCTCTACACAGATCTAAACTGCTCATGCCTAGCCTATACTGACGGCTGGTAATACTGAAGGGTTTTATCCCAGACTGCAGTGGGCACGGTGGGTGAAAGATGTGAGGATTTGAGACATTTTGCATGCAAATCTGAGACATTTTGCGCACACAGAATGAGCCCTTACTGAGCTACAGTCCTTCCATGAAGAAGACAAGATGGCACACGTGCTTTTCACATATCCCACTTGTGTAACTTCAAAGGAGAACCACTCAGAAAGTGGAAATTACACAAGAGTCCATAGTTGTTTTAAAGTTTGGAAGATGATTTTGAGTAAAAGCTACCAAAGCTCATCTGCAATTTGGATATTCTTGTCACTTCTGATCTTGAACTTGCTTGTCCCATTCTAACCCCTGCTGAGTTTTCTTATTGACTCCAACAGGAACAAAACTTCAGCCTCGAAATCTCATCTTTTTTGAAGTAGGAACCTCATTTACTTTCATACCATTATGTTAGTTCCCTAGGCCCTGCAGCCATATGAAGGAACATTTTAATACCTTCATGTTTTCTAAAATGTGCCATTTCTTTTCCTTTTCCTGAAAGGAACTCCCAAGAGTTTGCGTGTTCAGACCATGGCTGTTAATAGCTTTTAATGATAACGGAAAGGCTATGATAACTCCAGGTTTCTCTAAAGCAGAGCCCCCAAATTGCTGACCGTTGATCCCACAATATGCCTTGGTTTGAGAAAGAAAGTAATTTCCTTTTTTTGATGTCCCCATGCCTCACAGAGATGGGGAAATCTCTGCTAACGCATTATATTTCTGAGCTTGTTTTCATTCCATCTCGAGGAACGTGACATGCTGTACTATAGGGAATCAGTTCCATGGTGGAATCTGCTTAAATGAATCTGTGATGAAGTGACAAAAGAAAAGACAAAGAATGAATTTGCTGCATACACCAATTCCCATCAATCCTGCTACATGACAAGGAATGTATCAACTAATGAAACGGAATAATCTACCCTTGTTAAAAGCTGCTGTATAACAATTGACGTCTGGGGAAAGGCTGCCGACTGGAAAAGAAAGTCTCTGTTGATCACAAATCTATCATGACTGCCACTTGAATGGATACAAGTTTTGATTAGGAATGCGTCATCCTATATAAGGCCATATAGGGAGAGTGGCGATGTGGTCTATGTCCAGAATAAATCAAGGCAGGAGAACCTTCAGGTTTTGAGTGAGAAATTTGTTAGTCCCAGGAATGCCCATCACATTCAGTGGAGACTAGGCAGGGCAGGCATTAAGGTTTACAGGGTTTACTGATGTACTGAAATTGGCTTCAGGAATAGAACTTGACAGAAATTTGGCCCTTTTCATTCATTGCAATAAATGATTACAGTAATAAATAAAATCCTATGGCTAATTTGTGGAACCACAGAGCCACAGAACAGCTTATAGAGATTTCTATATATATGAATACCAAGGATTTGGTATTTCAGAAGAAAAACAAAGAGGAGATAAAACTAGAGCTGAGTCAAAGCATCCACTGGACAAAATCCCTCCTCAAAGACTGTAAAATCATTAGGGCCATTGAAAGCAGTGCTGTAGACTCGCACTGATTGACTCAGACTCAAGTCAGACTTAAGTCACTTCAGTGACTTGACTTGGACTTAACTCAGGAAAAATTACACTGACTCTACTTGGCTTGAGACTTGCATATTTTTAGTGACTGACTTGCTGCCCTTGGTTCAGTAACATAATATATTAGAAATATGGAAGAAAAACAAGTGAAAACTAATGCTGGCTATCTCACCATTAACTCTAGTAGTGGTGATGGAAAAATTCCCAATAAATTTGAGGGATGAATTAGAGAAGGAATTAAAAAAGCAGGGAATATATAAGTTAAAAGAATGGATGAATATAATGACGAATAAAGATAGAATAAAGGAGAGATTGCAGGGTACTAAGATGTCATAGTTTAATTACATTCAGCTGGAGGAGTGGACAAGGAATAGGAAAAGCAATAACAAAGATTTTGGAGAATACACTAGATTTGAACAAATGATTAAGCAAAGAGATGATATGGAAGAAAATGAAATATCAAAGGGTACCACAAAAGAAATATATTGTGAAAAGATGAAGATGAAGATGAATATCTTAGAAAAATATGGGAGGAAGAATTAGTACAAAAAATAGATATTTAAGATTGGGGGAAAATTTGGAATCAGCGTCATTTAAAAAATTTATCTGTAAGGATAAAAGAGAATTATTATAAATTGGTTTGGAGATGGTACCTAACATCAGTAAGGTTAAACCATATAGACAAGAATCATTCAAGGTTATGTTAGAGGGGTTTCCAAGAGATTGGCACATATATTCATATGTGGTGGAATTGTGAAGGTGTACAGAAATTTTGGCAAATGGTGTTTAAAGAGATAAAAGAAATAACAGGAATTGATTTACAAATATGTCTGAGTATAGCGTTATTACCTATATTTAATAAAGTTAATTGTACCCAGACAATGAAGGAGTTAATTACACATTTATTAACTGCAGCAAGGCTAATTATGTTGAGAAAATGGAAAACTCAAGAAGACCTTCAAATAAAGGATTGGTATAAAGAAGTGTGGAAAACTGCAATTAATGATAAGTTAACATGTTGAATTAAGGTTAAAAAAGGGATAATTTGAAGCAATATGGAAAATATTTGTGGAAAAGGCTTTAATAAAAGAGGGAAGTATCACACTTCCACAAAAACAATTACAATTTTGGAAAGCGGAGTAAGCTGAAATATAATTGGCTCTGGGAATGGGTTCACATTTAGGGTTAGAGTTTATAGTTAATAACTGTATCATATATAGTATTAGCAATAGGTGAAATATAGTTGAAAAAAATAGACTTAAGAATGAAATTATTACAGCAATAATGAGTACAAGGAAAAAGAGATTTAGATATATGAAATAAAAATATATAATCAATGTGATACATAATATGTTGAATAAGTATATGATGATAAAAGATCTGGGGAGAAATAGAAATGTAAGCTATTAGTGTTGTAATTTTTCTCTTTTTCACATTTATGTTATTCACGTGGTGTTTTTGTGTTATTCTGTTATGTATTGTTCTTTAATAATAATAATAATAATAATAATAATAATAATAATAATAATAATAATAATATAAAGTTGGCTCCCAGACTTGAGACTTGACTTGAGATTTGGAGTAAAAGACTTAAATACATCACACTTTCAAGTGTGGGTATGTGTTCTTACTTTGAATGATGGGGCCAAAGGTGGTTTCCCATCCCTCCTCTTTTTAATTTAAAAACAGTAACAGAAAAAAGTGAAGTAAAAAAGTAAAGTAGCTATTTCAGCTGCAGTTCCCTTTGAAAATGTGACATCCTTCTCCGAGACATTCTTGGGGGAAAATGCTAAATTATATCCCTTTCAAGAATGCCACTGAGAATGACACTGAGTGATCATAGTTTTGTTCCCAAGAGCATTCTGACCAAGAGCATTTTATGACCAACAGAAATCAAGAAGCTCTTCTGAGTGGCAACTTGGCCTTTAATAAAAAAAAAGTGGAGTGGAGGAAGGGTCATTGTAGAAAGGAATTACACCTCTCATCCTAAAAGTATACCAGCTTTCACCTCTCCACCCCTAAAGCTACTAACTTTCTTTGTTGGATACAAAAGGTACTGCAGAAGTCCTCATGAGGACACTAGCTAACTGTAGAATTAAACAAAATAAGACCAAAAAACCAAAAGGGATGTCAAACTCAATTTCATTTTGGGCCGCATCAGCATTATGGTTGCCCTCAAAGGTTGTATCTGTAAGACTATATAAATATAATGTAAGACAGTCTCTCTCTCTCTCTCTCTGCCTCTTTCAGCTCCCCAGCCCCTCTCTGTGCCTCTTTCTGCTCCCTCCCATGGCTCTTTCTGAACCCCTGCCCCTCTCTGTACCTGGTGAGTCCGATCCCCACATTGTGGGCCCCTGGCTGCAGGTATTCTGAAGAGAGACCCAGCAGCCAGCACTCACAATCTACTTCTACTTCTGACTGCTTCTCTGTCCAACTCTCTTGAGCCGCACATGGTAACCCCTGGCAACACTCTGATGGCAAGACTTAGACAGAGGAGCAGTCAGAAGTAGAAGGAGATTGTGAGTGCTGGCTGCTGGGCTCCTCTTCAAAATATCTGCAGCCAGGGGCCTGCAATGTTGGGATTGGGCTCGCCAGGCGGGGGGAGTGCTGCAGCTGCAGGAGAGGTGCAAGGGCCACATGAAATGACCTGGCGGGCTGGTTTCAGCCCACAGGCCTTGTGTTTGACACATGTGCTAAAGAAGGTGGAAGAACCACCATCAATCAGCACAGAGGAAGAAGAACTAAATTCCTTTTACAAGACAACAGTTTCGATCTAACCTCTTTGTTGAGCCCGTTTTCAAAAATATGTTTATTCTAATAATATTGTCAACTGCCTGGAGAGCAGCTCCACTTAATGAAAAAATCCTTGTTCCTCAAGATTCACAATTTTTGAAGGACTCTTGTCTTGGTGATATATGATGCTTTCTTGGTGAATGAAGATGGGGAATTGGTGAATGAAATCAGAGATGGAATTGTGTTATAGAATTATAAAGTGCAAAAACATATAGTGACAAGGCATACATAATTAGCCTAATTCATAGCAAAAGATTAGATAGTGTCAGGATTTAGTACAAATCCTAAACATTTTACCCAAAATTACAGAGAAAATAGAAGTGTTTCATTTTTGTTACCCATTCTGGCTGCACTGATGTGAATCCTCAGATCCCACACTTAGCAGGGAGTTGAACTACAAGGCCACCAAAGTTTCTTCTGCCTTCATGACTCTATAAACATAAGGCATGTGGAAGCACTGGGGACAATCAAACAAGGCTGATTTTTATTTTTATTTTTTATGAAATCACAAGGACTAGAAGGACTGGAATCTACTGAAAGTTTCTGAGGAATCCAATTCATAACTAGATCTTAAAATCTTTGGATAGTGCTATCACTGTAGCTATATAACACTCCTTTCCCGATGGAAAAGAATAGAAGAAAAATAATGTCTGTCCCCATCAGGTGGATTTAAAGGAAACAAGAGTGGGAGTGGAAGATCCATGAAAGGAATCAAACCCCTACTGAAGTAATTATGCTGGAACCTTTAGCAGTTTGAGTAACACTATGGCCATTTACACACTACACTGTTACGGTGCTGTTATTCCACTTCCAACATCCTGTGGAATTCTGGGGTTTGTAGTTTACTGAGGCCAAAGAGCTCTCCGGCTGAGAATCCTAAATGCCCCTCCCTAAATAACAAACCCTGGGTTGGGATTTTAAAAAGGGCCTACAAGTCGAACAGACACTATAGCTGCTATGTTTTGGTGCAGAGGTGCACCTTCATCTTGTAAATAATGTCTGTTTGTTATAGCACAGTTCCTTGCCTTCTTATCTTGCATTTAGCATGCTTCTTTTCATGACTGGTCGTTAGAAGGTAAATGCAGGCTAAGTTTGTAAGTCTGATTGCTGAAGAAGTTGTTCTCTGGGGAAATTGTAAGGACTTGTTAATCACAGGGAATCTACACTGCCTTTAACACCTAGCCTGACTTGGTCTCTACTGAAGTAAGGAACACCTGAAGCCCTCTGCACAAAATCCCCTCAGTGGGCAAAGGCTCTGTCTGAATAGAATTACCCTGCTTACTCAGCTACAGGTTTTCTTGAGGCTGTATAAATTTACCAAAGGGCTGAATTTTTCACAGCATTCAGTTATCCCAGTTTAGTGATAGGTTTGAAAAGAGCTCAGACTTTACCTTGAGTGAGATTCTGACAAAAAAGACAACAAAAAAGGGGCCTTTTTCTGTAAATCTCTTTCTTGACACTATTTTCTCATTAAGAGAAATGGACCCTAAGTGTTTAATTGTCAGCATCTTGAGTATAAAGAGTGATTGGGTGAGAGATTAGAAGCAGCCATGAGAGACTTTGGGAAGGGGCTTCAGACAGCAAAACGTGGTCCGATTTCAAAACCGTTTTACAGGCGTCAATGTCTGCAAAGGGTCAAAAAATCAATGCCAGTCTGTTTCTTGTCTAGCTACATAATTAGCTGGAATCTATGGGACTTTTAATAATCCAAGGCAGTAACCTTGAGTCTTGTGAAAGTTAGCGAAAATTGAAAGCCAGGAATGGTACATCTGCAATTGAAATTGGTCCCAGTGCAACCCTCTTACTCTCAGATTCAGCTCATGCCGATAAAATAGCAGGAGACACACAATACAATGGAAAAATCGGCTCTTTGGGTATCATAGAATCTTGTGTTAAAAGTGTTTTAACCTTGGCCTTATGCTTACTGAGGGGCCTGTTCCTCCCAATGGGTAAGGTACCCACAGTCTCAAGTAGAATAGAAGTTTTTTTTTTTTAAATCATCTGAGTACATTTAAAAATGGAACCTTCAGGATAGTTATGTATTAGGTTGAATAGAAGAGCTTGCGAGAAATGGCAAATTTCCAGATGCAGCAAGTAAGAATTATGGTTGCAATAAAAATTCAAAAGGTCTGTGTGCATATGTACATGCATACACTAATATATGCATGCAATCACAAAATGTCTGTGGATACATGTCCCCACCCCCGCTTTTGAGTAAGAGTACAATGCAGGTTTTAATTGGGTAATTCATAAAGCATGTTGAAATGTGAGAGATGGGCGAGGGGTAGACATCAATTGAAATTTTGGGGGTTGTTTGTATCCAACAGCATGGTTGAGCAGAGAGACAGCTGGGTTGGAATCAAGTAGATTTGGGTTTCCTCTCTCAGACTCACTTCCACACCTGCAAAATGAGAATACAAGTGACCTACTTCCCAGGTTATTTTGTAGGAGAATAAAAGAAAGCTGTGAAAGGCTTCTGCAAATTAAGGAAATTTGTCTTGCCTTATTTTTTATGTCATCTAGCTTCCACATAAGTACAATTCTCCATACACAGGAGAGAGATGTCCACAGGGAGTTCTCAGCCATGACCAATGGCCACCAATGCAGGGAGAAGCACCCATGGGAAGAAAACAGGATAATCTACTGGTTAACAGGATCGCTCCTAAGATCTGTTACAGAGATCTTAAGTAGTAACAGGACAAAATGAAAGAGAAAAAATCTTCTCCCAAAGAACCTTTGTTATATCCGTGCTAGGGATAGAAGGAATATTGAAAAACATTTGGAAAATAGTTGAAAGATAGGTTTCTTAAGTGTTGGAAAACCCTAATGAGGACAATACTAGATGAGCAAGAATCTTCACAGTTCAGTATTTATTCTGTATGAAAAATGTACCTTTTTTTGCACAGAAAGCTGCATTTTTCTGTGTGTGTGTGTGTGTGTGTGTGTGTAGAAAACAGCCTTTTCTGTGCAGAAAATAACATTTCTGTACAGAAAATACCATTTTGTGTACAATAACACTCCCACACAGAAAATACTTTCTGCATAGAAAATTCAATTTCCTTTACAAAACATGCATTTATTTATTTAGGCACAGAATATGACATGAACTAAAAGATGTCTTTGAAAGCTGCACCTTCTTGCAGCAAGGAGAAAAATGATAAAATTGCTTATTTTTGCCTGCAAGAATGAAACTTATGAAGATTTATTTCCCTAATCTACACTAGACAATCTGTTAAATTAATTTTCAAATTATCCATTAGTTTTGAAAGATGTTCTAGAAGATAGTATATGGCAGATGGCCCTGTGGGTGGACCACTAATTGACTTGAGTTCTGGTTTTGTGAGGGAAGGGAAGGATGTGAATGGATGGAAGAAGAGGAGAAGGAGGATTGGTGTTATTACTTTTGTACTTTAAGTTGCATTCCTCAGTCTGACAGTTTCCAGGTGTCCTGGCCTACAAAGCTTACAGTTCAATTACTGGATGGGAATGATAGGGTTTGTAATTCAAAATATTTAGAAGCAGACAGGTTGGGAGATATTATTCTAAACATATACCTAACAAACATCTAACAAGCTGTCAGTTACATTTAATCATGGATAGCCATCTCTCTTCTTACTTTCCCACCCACCATGTATACTGTATATATGTATGTATGCATGTATACAGCATACATGTTTAGAGCAGGTTGCTAACAAGCTGAACCTGGTTATCACCCCAAACACAGTCGAGTAGATCCAATATGTCTTGTTAAGTGTGGCTTGTTAAGTCAACACTATTGTATGCCACATTAACTCAATAGATCTGCTCTATTTAAGGCCATTTCTGCACTGCACTGTTATAGTGCTATTATTCCACTTTCAACATCCTATGGAATCCTGGGGTTTGCAGTTTAGGGAGGGGCCTTTAGAATTCTTATCCAGAGAACTCTTTGACCTCAGGAAACTACAAACCCCACGATTCCACAGGATGTTGAAGGAGAAATAATAGCGCTATAACAGTGTAGTGCAGAAATGGCCCAAGAGTAGCATTTGGATTTAGCCTGGTGTTTTTACTCTAGTTTAGGGGACAGTGATCCAGCGTAACACTGAAGTGCTCCCTGCCCTGCTATGTTTCTACATACAATGAGGTCTGATATTTGTCAAGAAGCATTAAAATGTGACAGTGCCCACCAGTAATCTCAAGGGACCAGCAGGAACAGCATCACTGATTGACTTTTCTACATTAACTGGACCTGAGGATGCAGAATACCATGGGGTGTGATAGGAAGAAGAATTTGTAAAGGAACCCTATAGAAAAACACATCTTTATCTACCATGAGCAAACTAGGCTTTATTGAAAATGGACTTGGGCTACTCCATCTGGTCTCTGAAACGAAGAGAAAGAAATGCAGCCCAGTCTCAACTTTAGTTATTTTTTAAAAAATAGAAAAGTATTTTATAATTATTTAGGTAATAATTTAAAAAAAATAATTTTATTAAGTTTCACAAATAAAAAAACATCATCTCAAATTGTACTTTTACATGTAATGTTTTTGTTCTTCCACTCTGATCTAGTTTTCATTTTCTGGATATCTACTCACATATAAAAAATTATGCCTCACAATTCTATGTTCATCTTACATGCTTGATCTTGCACTTCTCTCATCAACTCCTGTTATGTTACAATTATTCCTTTTTTAATTTCAACCATAATTCAGACATTTTCACTTGGCAGTTCCCAGCAATTACCCATTACAATTTGCTATTCTGCTTTTATCTGATCATTTTTGAAGAAGGTTGGATCATTCTAGAAAAAATACTAGGTTTTGCAGACTTGTACCCAGCACGGTGCAGTGGTTTGAGCACTGGAGTTTGCCCTGGAGACCAGGGTTTGATTCCCCTCTTGGCCATGGAAACGCGCTGGGTGACCTTAGGCACATCACACACTCTCAGTCCCAGAAAAACGTATGATAGATTTGCCTTATGGTTGCCATATACCAGCCATGAGGAATTATTAATAAACTTATTTATATTATAATTGAAAACCAGCAAATGCTGTTTCTTCTGCTTCTAGAAAATGTGTCAGCCATAAGTAAAGTGCATCACGAAAATGGCAGTGTCTGATGCAGTGGGCTAGGGGACTGGAATTAAAAGTGCAACCTGTTCCCCCTTCTTCCATGTTGACTTTTTTCTTCCTTAATGGGACCCTGATGCATGTTTAGAAGTAATGAATCCAGTAGATATGTGAACCTGGGGAGCTAAAGTACTGTCCTAACTCCCCTTCCCTCATTCTGATCTTATCTCTTGTATATCCCCAATCCATTTTCCCTAGACTTTTAGACTGTGTTCTGTTAATTTTCTCAATGTATATCATTGTTCCTCTTCTGCACACCCACCTTGCCTCAGTCGTAAGGGTGTATATATCTTTCCCATCCAAGTCCTGAGCCAAGGTATGAGCCTACTCTGAACCAATGCTGCTGAGGCAATCTGATATAGGGGGATTAGGATTTTTTTTTCTAGTGTGCCAGAGACCAGTACCATATTTATGTCCAAATTATTTCTTTCTTTCCTGGAAACTTACCAGGGACCAGCAGTCAATGACTCAAGGACCAGCGTTGAGCCATGGACCACCATTTTGAGTTGCAATGCTCTAAACTGTGAGGGAAGAGCTCCATGGCAGAGACAAATGGAGTTCTTCTTCTTTCCTTTCAGCAGCCCATAGCAAAGAAATCTAGATCAAACACTCTTAATTTTGTTTCCACACATCCATTGCAGTTGTGGTCCTGCTTGGAATATTTTTGATCTGGATTAGGTTAAACACTGACTAGTGAAATTCAGGCCTCTGTTGGTCTTAATGTTAACAGAGTGCACAAATGAGTTTACAGTCCTCCTTCCACATTCATGGGTTTGACCTTTGCAAATCTGATCATTCATGATGCATGTGCGTGCTTCCCTCCCCCATTCTTCACCTCCCATTCTCTTGCATTCCTTATCTCAGTTTTGCAAGACTTGTTTTTTTTTTAACAATCAGTTTATTAATGCGTAGACCAAAGGCTATTTGCATACAGAATATTAAAATGCAACACAATACAGTACAATACAAAATGTTAAAATAAAATAAAATTCATATGTGAGAACAGCATGGCAAAATACATCATACGATAGGTTACATAATAGTCGTGTGTGAAAAAAATTTAGAGTTTGGTTTGGTTAAAACATAGACAATAAAACTATAATTAGGTAAGCTCATCTCCAGAACAATCAACTATGACTGGCAACATATCTGGCCCGGATCTTCATAGCTGTCAGAATGAAAAGGGAGACCTTACGAGTTACCATGGAATCAATATCAGAAAGGAGATAGAAGATCTTTTCTAAGACAGTATTAGATTCCAAACAATGCAAAATTGATCCCAAAAATTTGGCTCTTGGATCAGAATATAATGGACATGAAAACAAATAGTGAGGCAAATCCTCTATTTCAGGGGCCCCACAAATGCATAAGTGGAGGGCCAAAGGGATATGCGAGTATCTGCCATCAATCACAGCGGTAGGCATGCACTGAAAATGAAGGGCTTTGAAAGCCTGCCTAAGCTTTGGGAAGGTAAGCTTTGTCAAATAAATGGCCCTTTGATGGTCAAGTTTGTAGAATTTGTACCATCTAGAGAAATTAGAATTGTTGATAGCCTGTCTGTCTGATTGAACGGCATGATGGAAGAAATAATCCCTGAGCTTCTCTTTGGAATTCAAGATGAGAAAGTTGTCAGATAGGCTAGGATACCATTCAAGCAACTTATGGTATCTTGACTTCCATACTTTACATTTAGATAACTGTTTGAAACATTACTTGGGAAAAGCTCTAACTGAGGAATCTTTAACTATTCTCCAATAATTAAATAGAGTCAAATGAATACGGGCTCTGGTGGATGGAAGTCCGACCTCTGCCCGAACCAAAGCTGCTGGAGTACCTGAGGGGAGTCTTAGCAATTTCTTTTTAAAAGTATTCTGGAGGGTTTCCAGTTTAGATATGTGAGAATCGTCCCATCCCCATACAGCAGCACCATAGAGAACCTAAGCAATAACTTTGCTTTGGAATATTTTTAGTGCTGGCACAACCAGGTGACCCCCAGCAGTATTAGACTTGTGTTTAAAATGGATTTTTTTCCTTTGGAGTGAGCAACGCCTGCCCTCCTCCCTGCTGGAGGCATGCCTTCTCTGCCATGTGGCTGCATGTTCTGCTGTGTAATGGCAGCTGATTGGTCAGATGTTCTCTTTGCTCCTCCCCTCCCCTCCGTGAGTAATCTTCCTTCTCAAGCTGGCACCTGGAAGTAGCTAGAATGCCAGAACTCAGTGATCTGCTCTTCTCTGCGGGGAAAGTATTGGTAAGCCCTTTACTTTGTCTTTTTCCTTCCTCTGGGAATGCTGGGGCAAGAGGCAAAGGAAAGCGAGGGGAAGCTCTGGAAGGGAATGAGAGAAGGATTGTGTGTGGGGGGGAGTTATTTGTGGTTTTTCTACTTTCATGAGCGTTCTGTGTTCTGTGCCCTGAACCCTACAAATGTAGAGGGGGCACTGTATAATCAATTCATTTATTCCAAGCTCCGCTTCCAGAGGGCTTCAATTGCATGACTGAGGAACACATTAAATTAGGGTTCCCCATCTATGGCAAATTCTATTCTTGTTGAAGTGAACACAAGTAAAGACTTAACAAATTTTATCTATTTTCAACTGATGCTTGCATCCAACATTTCACAGATCAAAACAGGGACATATGTGGCCAAGCAACATCAGAGTGTGGTCAAGATAACAAAGTTATTAATAAGGAAAACAGATGAGCGTGGAGAGGCTGCGACAGTTTGCTTTTGCCTGAACCTATAGCAAAATGCAAGACTCTACCCCTCCTCTCCCCTAGCTGAGTTAACACAGTGCAAACTACTTTTGTACTTTGTGCTCAGTTTGCAGCAACTGAAGTAAGGTGAGGACAAAGAAGAAAGGGAGAGGGGAAGAGAGAAGTGGGACAATTAATTGGGCCTGACCCTACCAAACCATTTGGACCCTACCAAACCATTTGGACCCTACCAAACCATTAATTGGGCCTGACCCTACCAAACCTACCATTTGGAGAGTATATACTTAGAGGGCAAAGCTAACAGACATGCGACATCATGCCTCCTTCCTATGTATACTATTATACCTGAGCATGTGCTCAAGTATAATAGTATACATACTTTAAAACAAAATAAATAGATAAATACCCAAATACAGCTAACAGCATTCTATCCTATGAACTTTACCTATAGTCTGAAGTGGTACAGACCAGACAAAAGTATGGAAAAATCACTTTTTGTGCTACTGAACTCATAATTCCCCACCAAAAAAGCTAGTAGCCCTGCTGGCAGGAGGATTATGGGAGTTGTAGTCTAAAAATAGGTTTACCAGCTGAGTAGGAACTAGGCCTTAGTTAAGTCAATTATGTCAAATAAGTCAAAATTATCTGGCTGAATTGGATATTATCTTTTCTGACAATTTTTTTAGTAGTGTAACTGTGTTATCTGTGCCAGGTTAGATATTTGTATTCTGCTGTGAGATACAAAGTTTTCAACAGGGACTGCCCTAATGTTGTGCTACCTTCTTTAAAAGCTTTCTTTCCTGTTAGTAATGAACCTGTCACCTTCTCTGTGGAAATGTATTTTAAAGAACTTCAAAGGATTTTCTCCACATTTAATGTATCTATTATTTTATTTGGTGAAAATGAACAAATTTTAGAAAGGCTCTTGAAGTGAAGTAAGATGCATTAGAACCCATAAAGCTATCATTTGTAATATATTGCTGTAATTATTTCTCCATCTGTAAAATGAAGGCAATAATATTTACCTTCAGTCATTGTGAAACCTCAGATGAATTCCAGCATACCATGGTATTCAGGAATAGCGTGTCGCAAAGGTCTAATTTCTGTAACAAGGCTTGCAAACCATATTTAAGCCAAGCGAAGATGACAAAAAGTGTATTTGCCTAATTAGCGATATTTTTAACTTGAAGGAAGATTTATATGATCTTCCCCTCAAAGCTTTATTATAAATGAGAGATACTGGGGAAGGTCGGTAAATACATGTAGTGTTTAGCGCTTATTTTGGGAAGCATATTTCAAGAAGGACAAAAGGAAGACCTATGGGAAAATTATCGGAAGTTGTTGTGGGTTGTTGTGAGTTTTCCAGGCTTTGAGGCCATGTTCTATTAGTATTTTCTCCTGACGTTTCACCTGCATCTGTGGCTGGCATCTTCAGAGGATCTGGTGGTATGGAAGTGAGACAGGGTATATACACTTGTGTAGTCCCCGGGTGGGAGGAAGCAATTTGCATATGTTCCAGTTGGCCAGAGTTAAATGGGATATCCCCCAGGATATGCATAAGAATGCATTAAGTGCATTAACAATCCATTGTATTGTTTCCTGTAGAGGGACTTCCAGAATCTGGGTGGTGTTCATTGGCATATTTTTGAGTCTTGATTTCAGTGTTCTTCAGTAATGGTAGCCAAATTTTGTTTACTTTCCAAATTTCTTCTTTCCTGTTGAAATTGTCCATGTGTTTATGGATTTCAGTGGCCTCTCTGTGTAGTCTGACATAGTAGTTGTCAGAATTGTCCAGAATTTCTGTGCTTTCAAAAAGCATTCTGTGTCCAGGTTGGTTTGCTAATGTACTCAATGCACTAGTATGCATATCCCCTGACTAACAATACAATTCTGGGGGATATCTCATTTAACAATTGGCCATCACACAGGCCAACTGGAACACATGCAAATTGCTTCCTCCCACCTGGGGACTACATAAGTGTATATACTCTGTCTCACTTCCATGCCACCAGATCCTCTGAAGATGCCAGCCACAGATGCAGACAAAACGCCAGGAGAAAATACTAATAGAACATGGCCTCGAAGTCCGGAAAACCCACAACAACGTATGGATTCCGGCTGTGAAAGCCTTCGACTTTACATTTGGAAACAGTTGCTGCTTCTTTTAGCTCCAGTGTAACTGACAGCTACCACGTGAAAGAGACTTTGCACATAAACATTCACAAATAAACATTACAACAAATCACAGTTTGACTGAGCAAATGGTCACAGGAGACCAAAGAAAGAGCTCATTGAAGAATTTTCATCTGTGAGTCAGTGACTGTAGATTAACTGAGTGATGTCAGGTGGTCCCATGTATGATCACGCAGTCTTGTCAATGTTTTCTCAAAAGTAAATGCTTCTGAAAGACAAACATGTGAAAGGGTGCAACTTTAGAGCATATTCTTATATTCTGGGTGCTAATTTTCAATTATATTGGACAAAGGTTTGCTTTGTTTTTATTATTTGCCATCTAGTCAACTGCAACTTATGGTGTCCTTATAAAT
Organism: Ctenosaura bakeri; assembly: GCA_948474755.1. Classification (NCBI taxonomy): domain Eukaryota; kingdom Metazoa; phylum Chordata; class Lepidosauria; order Squamata; family Iguanidae; genus Ctenosaura; species Ctenosaura bakeri. The sequence continues at coordinate 163,783 of CAOLHI010002333.1, forward strand.
GAGTGATCTCCAAGAGCCCTTGACACCAATGGTCCTCCTCGGGTCCTGTAAACTTGACATTATTGCTTTCTTGATTGACTCACACCATCTGTAGTATGGTCTTCTGCTTGTCCTATTGTCTTCCACTTTATCAAGTGTTCTTGTCTTTTCCAGTGAGTTATATCATCTCATTATCTATCCAAAGTATGACAGCCTCAATGTAGTCATCCTCATGTCTAATGAAAGTTCAGGCTTAATTTGCTCTGAGACCCCTTCATTTGTTGCTTTAGCAGTCTGGCACATGTGGTAAACACAAGGCCTGCAGGCTGAATCCGGCCTGCCAGGCCATTTCATGTGGCCTTTGCATCTCTCCTGGAGCTGCGGCACTCCCCCTGGCTGCCAGTATTCTGAAGAGGGACCCAGCAGCCAGCCCTTGCAATCTACTTCTACTTCTGACTGCTCCTTTGTACAAGACTCACCATCAGAGCAGTGCCACGAGTTCAAAGGCAATGCTTTGCATGGCTCATGGAGAGGTATAGGGACCACAAACTATGATCAAATAGCCCCAAAATGTCAAAGAAAATAAAATAAAAGTTGATGTAGAGGGAAAGCAATTTAAAAACCAATAATAATTGAATGCAAAGGCAATTATTTAGTGCAATAAAAGAGTAGATACATTTATAGTCTTACAGATACAACTGGCTCTTTGAGAGCAACCATAATGCTGATGTGGCCCAAGATGAAATTCAGTTTGACACCCCTGATCTCTAGTATCCACAGAACTCTCTTCCAGCATTAACATTTCAAATTATTTGTTTTTCTTCCTGGCACCTTCCTTCACTGTCCAGTTTTCACAAGCATGCATAGAAACTGGAAATATTGCAGCCTGGATGATTCTGACTTTGGTATTTAATTATATAACACACACACACACACACTTGATGACTTTATCTAGTTCCTTCATGGCTGTCTTTTTAAATCTTAGTCATCATTTGATTTCTTGACTGCAGTCTCCATTCTGATTAATGACTGAGCCAAGGTATAGGAAATCTTTATTTCAGTACCTTTGTTACCCACTTTAAAGTTATATAAATCATCTGCAGCCATAACTTTTATCTTCTTAATATTCGAATGTAAACACAGCTTATTTTAAATAGATCTCAGTCAAAAGAGGCCTACTGTCCCACTGCTAAGGATATATTGGCAGAATTCTACCCTTATACATCTGTACCGTAGGTCCAAAATTGGGTCCAAAAGCAGTGAGGCAGGAGGTATTGGCTATATACCAATCTTATGCCTGCTGTGTAGATAAAAAGGAAAGTTGTCAAGAACATAAGAAATACTGAAGTGAAAAACCTACCTTCTGAATTCAATAGAGACCCCCAAACCTCTTAAAAAACCTAGCAACAATGACAACAACAACATGTTCTCTGCCCTGCCCACGCTAGTAGCGTCTACTGCCATTGAACTAAGAGCTGAGATTAACACCAACATCTAATCATAGTACACTGAGTCACATAAACTCTTGACAGGCGGAACATAACTATATCTCTCTGTAGTGTTGTCCACACATAGAATATACAGGGGGTGGAAATTTAGTGATAGTAATCATTTAAAGGGACTCTTTGAACAAAAAACCTGGCCTCAGGACACAGATAGGAAGCGCATGTTATTAATGCTCATCTTAAAATTCCAGTAGGTTTCCTACCTCTGACTCCATACACAAGGTCGATTAATCTGGGAATTAGTGCTATAATTCCATTTTGACAGCCATGGCTGCATCCTATGAAATGCTGCTGGGGTTTGTAGTTTGGTCAAGGGCAACGTGGAGAATTCTCTGCCTCAGAATTGTAAGTGTGTGTGTGTGTCCTCCGATTGTTTGTCAACTTATGGCAACCCCATGCATTTCATAGCATTTTCTTAGGCAAGGAATACAAAAAAGTGGTTGTGCCAGTTCCTTCCTTTGAAATATAGCCTACAGCACCATTCATTGGTGGTCTCCCATCCAAGTACTAATCAGGGCAGACCCTGATTAGCTTCCAAGACTCAAATGATATCTGGTACCTTTATGTTATCTAGATTCCTAGAACTGTAAGTGCCAAACTTCTAACTAAACTCCAGGATTCCACAGGATGTTGCCATGGTACTTAAAATGGAATCACATTATAGTCATGGAGTGTGAAAGGGCCTGTGTGCTCCAGTGCTACAACTGGAATTGCCAGAATAAAGATGCTGCCAAGCACTGTAAGAGGAATCTCTGCGACAAGGGTCAGTGATGAAGTAAACTTCTCTCGTGCTACATCATAATGGCATCTTAGCCAGTGGCAGCTTATGAACCAAGTAATGGGTGCACTTCATCCAACAATTAAGGGGTGGGGAAACCAGCCTGCTCTGGTATGAGCCATCTATGTTCTTGCCTTAAGGGAACAGTTTTCTCTTCCCTCCTGAAACTAGAACTTTTTCTGCTGGTTTCTGTCAGTAAAGCTGCCGTTAAGGGAACAACAGTAGTCCAGGTTGCTTTGCCCTGTCATTTCATTGCTGTGGTCAGAGTACATCTTGCTATTTTTCTTCTTTTATACCAGAACTCATTATTGTAAAAAGAATAAAGAAGAAAGCCTGAAATCTTCAGTTTAGTGTTTCCATCTTCAGTTTCCATCTAACTAGAAAAGAACAATCCAGCCTGCCCTTGTGCCAAAAGCAGATTTCAGAGATTTATCCTTTAAAATGCAATTGGGATCAAGCCTCCTCCCCAATTAATTAGTCATGTTAATGGTTACAATTTTTTAAAAAGTAACTCTCCACTTCCCATTTTGCAAAAATACTACATTAGTTATCTTTTATTTTTCAAGAGAAATGGTTTTTCAACATAAAATTGTATAGAATTCCACAACTGTTTGTGAAGAACACGATATATAGTGTAGCCTATAAATGTATATACAGCCCCTGAACTGATCAGAAGGCTAAGTGTTCCTGAGAAATAATCATTCATGATCTGAAAGATATAGGCTTCAAACACACACACTCACTCACACACACTCACACACACACACATACAGTATCCTCCCCTCATACTTTGTTCTCCATAAATCTGCCCTCTAGTTCTCATGTCTCTTTGAGAGAAGCATTAAACTAGTTTATAACTGGTTTTACTTATAATGTAGGATGAAGGCTTCCATTTTGATGTCCCCAGTTGTTGTTGGGGTATAATTCCTAGGGTTTTTCTGTACTACACTGTAATATTGCTGTTATTCCACTTTCCACATCTTCTGAAATCCTGGGGTTTTCAGTTTAGGAGGGGCATTCAGAATTCTCAGCCAGAGAGCTCTTTGGCCTCAGTAAACTACAAATTCCAGAATTCCACAGGATGTTGAAAGTGGAATAATAGCACTATAATAGCATAGAGTGGAAAGTTCCCTAGAATCCCAGATTATTGGCCAGGCCTGTTGGAGGTTGCTGCTTAATAAGGTCTGGAAACATACGGATGGGATTGTTTGGGTGCATCCTGAGTATATTGGGTAGATTTGCCATGCTGAAAGACCAGAATGGGGATCAGAATAGTTTGGGAAAAATAAGAAGACCATCTGCTTCTGGGTTTCTCCCATGACTGTGAATCTTCTACAGAGCAATAAAGAAACACAAACTGTAGACATGGTTCAGCTCTTAGATCTGGCAGTGTATGCACCAGTCAAATGTCTCCTGAGATGACAGCTCTTGGAAGCCAAAAGAGAAACCTTTCAACGAGATTAAAGAGGTGCTATTAATTGCTATTGATCATGGGTCAAAAAATTAAATTGCATCTGCAACTGCATCTTTGAAAGGTCTAAATGAGAAAAGCAGTTAATGGGTCTGGCTGGCCCAGTGCTGTAATTAATTAAAGGGGGATGAGGACATTAAAAAAAATTGAAATCTGAGTGGATAGCTTTGGAAATATCCAAATTAAGACAACTGTAATCCACAAAGGAATGTAAATTACACATTAATTGTAAGTGCTCTGAGAAACTGTGAAGATAAAAATGACTGTTGACTAAAATGTTCATTCATAAATGTATCAGACTGAAGGCAAATACACACAGAAATGATGTAAGTGTTGGATTGGATCAAAGGTTCCTTATCTCTCTCAGGGCCTGACTATGTATGATAGACAAATCTGTGTAACCAAATCTCAGTTGGCCTTTTCTTTTTCGGTAGGGAAAACCATATCTAGAAGAATTGTCTTGTAACAGAGCAACAGTTGGGTGTCTAGGAAGGATGCTTTGCAGTTTTCCCTTACCTTCAACTTCCCCACTCCAAATTGCCCCAAACAAGCTCGTCTCCCCACAGCAATGTGGTCTATATGTTTGTGAATTTATATGTGGGTACATATGTACTTTCAAGTTGCCTGTTATGGTAATCCCTAGAGTTTTCTTAGGCAATGAATATCCAGAGATGATTGGCCAGTTCCTTCCTCTGAAATGTAGCACACCACCTGGTATTCATTGGTGGTCTCCCAAACAAGTACTAACCAGGGTTGGTCCTGCTTAGCTTTCAAGATCAGATGGAATCCAATGCCTTTACGATATTTAGGCCCAATTTGTGAGGGCGTAGTCATATCTTTAATATAGGAATGGGAAATGTGCAGCCCTCAGCTCTTGTTGGACTATCCAGTACAGCAGAGGGACAGCAAATGTTGTTGCAGTCCAAAAACATCTAGAGGACTGCCAAATTCCCTTTAATGTGACATAAATATTGCTGCTGGAATTTAGCAGAGGAGGAGGCATTGTTTTTCCAAGTCATGGTCCCCAAGCCTTCTCCTTTGGCTGTCTCATTTTAATTGCCCTATAAGTTTACCTGTGATACGCTAGGAGGCAGAGAATAGCAGGGGGAAAAACACTTTTTCTCACTATGATTCAGAATCTTCCAGGCACTGTGGAATTTTTTATTTTGATTTTGTACTTTTAGTCACAAAATATAACTTTTCCAAAGCAGAAGGATTATAATCATTAAGTTGCTTTTTCTTCTGTACTTAGTAACCTTGTTGCATTGTTATATGTATTCTCCAGTTTTGTTGCTTGTATTTATTACTTCATATCGGAGTAAAATTTTATGTACTTTTAGTTGTACACGTGGGGAAGACGTTTGTTCTTCAGGACTTGCGGGAAACATTCATTAAACAACGGGGAAGTCTTTGAGATCCCTAGTAGTATAGAATCCTTGTCAATGGTACCATTTTCATTAAATGCCAGTTAAAGTCAATCAATCAAAATGCTATAACTGGATAGTGTGGAAAGGCCCCAGCAGTATGGTTACATAATTAGGCTCTAAAGTCAGGACTCAAGTGTTTGAAGTCAGGAGTCAGAACTCTGAATTCATGATTGTGTCCCTTCAGATGTTTTTTGGTGGTGACTCCTATTAGACTTTAACCACTGGTGGTGCAGTGGTTAAATGCTGGTACTGCAGCCACAATGTTGTGAGTTCGATCCTGCAGGGCTCCAGGTTGACTCAGCCTTCCATCCTTCTATAGATCAGTAAAATGAATACCCAGCTTGTTGGGGACAATTAGCAAAACACATTGTTAACTGCTTAGGGAATGCTTTGCACTGATAGGCAGTATAGAAATGTAACTGCTATCGCTAACCAGCATAGGCAATAGTGAAGGATGAAATGCATTGCTGTCCATTAACTTCTGGAGGGATGCACTATTCCTGCTGTAAGTGATGGAAGTCTCCTAGCTTAAAATTTCCCTGTGGGAGTCTGGAGGTGAACAGAATTTCCAAAGTCCTGTAAGATGCTTTGCAAGCACTCTTGGGAACTTTAAGAAGCCAGATTCAGGAATGGCAGCTGTTTAATTCTTTTTAAAAAGTAATTTTAATATTGTAAATTAAACAATTATAAACAATAAACATAAATTCACATTATTGCCCTAAAACAATTTACAATATTTGAAGATCTTAACCTGGATGCAGAACAAAATTTATCACAAAAAAGTCAACCAAAGAAAGACCTTTGATCCTTCTTTGAAGCTACTATTTCTGAATCCTGTAGGTCAGCACTCAGCCTGCACTCCTTCCCATTCCAGTCTAGAGTCAGCAAGAATCCGTAGCCGCCAGGTTTGAAGGAACATCTGTTCTGCTTTAAGAAGCCTGAAATAGTGTTGCTCTTGAAAAAGGTTCGCCAAATGCTTACAAAGTCACAGTCTGCCTGAAGTGTGCTCCAGTAGAGCCTGACGTTTCTCAGCCTTATACGAAATGGTTCCTCCATTTTCATCCCCTGCTGGGAGCAATCTTCCAAGAGCCTCCATCTTCCTTTAACAACAGTGCAAGACAGCAGAAAAGGTCATTTATCAAACTTGAGACTTTGGTGATATAGAGATATGAAGGCATTGCTCATTTCTTTCTCAATGCTCTTAACAATATAGAGCTTTTAGACAGGGTTTGGAGGTGTTTAAAGCTTATTCATACATGAATCATGCAAAGCAGGACAGTGCCTGTTCATTTTGAGTGCCCAGGGGACTGCAGCTGCACTATGGCAGCCACCATTTGGGTGACTGGAAGTGACATTACATCACTCCCAGTCACCTTTGATGGAATCTTTGAGGGACCCCCTAAAGAGCATGGCCTGTATTCTTTGTCAGCTACTTAGTATAGTAAGTAGTGGTTATGAATGTGAAAAGTTATGAATGACTACATCTAGGTAAGTGTTTCATATTTGTGATTGCTACTTGATCATGATATTAACACTATTTCCATGATTATGACTTCACCCATTTTATCAGCAGTATAGGGAGGAAGAAGTCCATCCTGCCAGCAATCGGAGCACCCATGAAAGATATTTCCAGTTAGATTTGGGAGTGTTGGGCCAGGAGAACTTATTTAGTTAAGTATAGTTAGCTAAGTTAATTTAGGCCCTTTCCACATCTTACCTTTTGTCAAATCCATCGCTTGGGGATCCAGGGAAAGCCTTTCCTGGGAGGTGAGCATGACAGAAGCACTCCCCTCTTCACAGGCTGCCTGTTGGAAGGGAGGAAGTGTGATGGCTCCATCCCTCCCTTCCATAGAACAGCACTTTCCCAGGCTGCATGGGGGGAGGAAGTGCAGCCATTGTGCTTCCTGACATTCTGCACTGCAGGTAAGTGTGGGAGGGAGGTGGGAGGACTGCACAATCACAGTTGATTGATGGGAGAAAGCCTTTCAATGATTGATTCCACAATTGCAATAGGTGGCCACAGGATTGCAACAGGATTGCAACAACGTCATGTGGAACCATAATTGTGATCTTGTCATGATCCCATGGCCATTGTGGGTTGGGGGGCTGCAGAAAGGGCCCTAATCTAGTTAAGTGTAGTTAAGTACAGTGTGCCTTTTGCTGACATGACCTCTGCACACACAAATGTGAGGTCAATCTAAGCCTCATGTACAATTATCATCAATGGATGCATCAGGCGTACACCCCCAGTGGCATAGGTGTGTGCATGTTGCTTCCATTAAGAATAATGGGACAGAGCATTCACTTTTTTTTGTGGTATGCAGGAGTTTCTAGAATAGACCCCCCGCATATGAAGAGGATGCTCTGTATACTTAACGAAATAGCTGATAGAGAATACAAGCTCATATTTCAGCAATGTAGACTATTATAAAATCTTTGGGGTTGAAAAACAACGTTTTCTGGCAAAAAAAAAAAATATATCTAAGCTTAGGGTTCCCAAAGGTTGTAGTGGATCTCTCCCCCTTGCTTTAAGGCAGGTCAGTATTACTATCCGTACACTGAATCTCAGAGTGATTTTCTAGATTGGAACTGCAAGACTTTACAGCCTAAACCAAACTCATACTTCCAATTAGAGAGGAGGGCCCATTGAATCAATGGGATTTACATTAGAGTTCAGCAAGTGATTAAACACATCTACTCTAGTTGGCACTAGCGACTAGAGTTGGAGTGATACCTACTTTTCATATTCTGGAGGCTCTTTTTGACAGTGCATCTGACTCTTCTGTGTTGGTTTTGGTTGCTGTTTTTTCAAACATGAGCCCCCTTTTTTTAAGAGATGCATGTTATTTTCAGTGATGTTATTCCCTGTAGACACCTTAGCAGGTCTCCAGCTTTCAGTGTAAAGCTTTTCTCCAAGATTTCTGTGTAGATTAGAAGCGTTTAAGACTGTGTAGTGAGCCTTTGAAAGCTTTCTTCAGATTCCCTAATGCTCAGTAGTCTGGGGAAGCCTTTTAAATTTGAAACTGACCAGTCTCTATATCGGTGTCTGTAATTGGAGATGAACTCTCTGTTCTCTGGGACACCAGCCCTGGAGTGAGATCTCTGCAGTTCACAAGTGGGAGGTTACTTCATCTGAGAAAAACTGGGAGGAATGCAAGTCAGAGTGAATGTGGGAAAGGGGAAAATGGTAGAAGCGACTGTAGAAGGAGCTTAGCTGCTTGTTCAACTTGCAGAGCAGCCATGGAAGCCTGTTGGGAACTAAACAAGGTTTTTAAGGAGTGTAGCCATAATCAATGGTGTGTTTGTGTAGGGAAGAAGGTTTGCAAGGGAAATAAATAGGCACCTACTACTTCCATAGGGATGCTTATACAAGTGTAAGACACTAATAGGATTTTGGCTACCCAGTGGGTTTCCATGGATGAGCAGGGATTCAAACCTGTTCTCTCTGGCCACTTCTGCACTAGCCTGTGATAGTGCTATTATTCCACTTTCAACATCCTATGGAATCCTGGGGTTTGCAATTTAGGGAGGGGCCTTTGAGGGAACTCCCTAAACTGTCTTTGAGGCCCCTCCCTAAACTGCAAATCCCAGGATTCCATAGGATGTTGAAAGTGGAGTAATACCACTATAACAGGCTAGTGCAGAATGACCTCCGAGTCCTAGTCCAACACTCAAACCATTCTGCTACATTGGATCCCTTTAAAATATTTCTTTCTTTTATAACAGGGGAAGAAATATCTCATAGTTTAAGTCTGGTGTAGGCAAAGGGATCTTAGATCAAGTAGAGTCCATCTTGTCTCCTGACTGGTTTGTGCTGACAGCAATGCTGCCCCTAGGAGATTTGCAGCTGTGGAACTATGGGGCCACTGGTCAGAGGCATTCCCCTACTGATGGAGCTTCACTACTGGAAGAGCATCTCTCCCTTATCCTAATCTCTTTGGACTGCTGTTCTGTGGTTGAAGCCATACTTTCTATGTCGCAGTCAGATTTTGGAATGGAGGAACATTCAACCATGTGAGTCTAGAAGAGTGGAGCCTAGATGGAAGTTGTCAAGTTCTATGAAAACTAGGGAAAAAGACACAGTAGCAAAATCAGAACTCAGTAGGCTTCAGCAAGATCTTTTAAAAATGGAGGTATGAGGAACTGTGAAACAAAATGCATGCAAACCACCATTTTAGTAGACTGGGAAACTTCCTCTTTTTTGAGGATGCCCTACTTAATTATTAATAAAACATGGGAAAGTTACTTTGTCAGACTATAATGCCCAGTATTTCTCTGGTGGTCTACATCTCTTTGTAGGATGGAAGTGCCAGTGTACTGAGCAACCTTAGGCGAGATTGCAACTCAGTCAGATTCTTGACCTGCCAGTTGAAGACCTCCGTAGTAGTTTTGTATACTAAAACTTATGAGGTATTTCCAGGCTTCTGTAATTTTGAGTAGCAACATCAAGTATGTGGCTGAACTGACAGCTTTTCCCCTCTAATGTATTTTTAAGTGCCCCCTAAACATAACAAGTAATATAATAATAATGCTTCTACCATATTTAGAGTCGTGCACAGAAAGTACTGTACAAATAGTGGCAGTAGTAATTCAGTGATTACTGCAAATCATTAGTTAGTCTAAATGATTAATGACACATCCACATCTCTCTCTAGAGGTATCAAATGCGTTCTGCGACATGCAAGCAAATGATTTTTCTGATTAGTTTGCATTAATATTCTAAATGTGGTCCAGGATAGGAAATGTGAACATTGTAGATAGAGGACAAATCCAAAGCGTTGATTCTCTTTAGGTTTTGCTTTCAGTCTATAAATTTGTCATAGATGTTCTAAGTGATCTTAATCAAACTGTGCAACATCTCAGTGACCCAGTTGTCTCAGCAATAAAACTATGTATAATCATTCTTATCTTGCTATAAGCTCTATATCAGGCAGGAAACATTCATTATAAGATTCTGCAGAAGCCTTTGAGATCCCTAGTGGTACAGAATCCTTGTTCAATGGTACTATTTTCATTAAAGATCCTCTCTGGAGGGAATTTTGAGATTCTGTGGTTGACAGGCTGCAAGACCTGCAAAAGTCTGCAGGCTATTTCTGCCAAACTTTGCGTTTGTGTTTGGGTATATGGGCAAACACTGGCTTGCCCTGGAATCTGTCTCATGGAAGGGAGGCTGGCTGTGACAGCTCTAGCAGCTTGCAGGGGTAACTGGAATCAGCCCAATCAATGTGAGTCAACAGTGGAAGGGATTAAGGCTGGGAAATTTGTCAGGCATGCATCCATTAGCTGGAATCAGGAATTATATCTCCAGTTAACCACAGGTCTCAGTGATGAACCTCTTGGAAATCCAGAGGACCATTAATAAGGCCTTGAATATAAGTTGATCTGGGCAAGGAGCCTTTCTACCAGGATGTCTTACAGTTGGGGCGCCAGTTTCCTTAGGGCTAAGAAAATCTCCCAAATCAGGTTAAATGCTATCAGACAGTTTCTCTTGTACCATTATTTTTTGAGTAGTTTGAGCCCATCGCTGAAAGAGTCAGGCTGACTTTTCCCCCTACCTTGGGTCAAAGTAGTCCCTTTTTCTGACTTTGCCCATTGTTTTGCACCCTTTTGTTGAGGCCTTGGATCTGGCCATGGTGGTACGTGGTTTAGTTAGATCCTGTTGGGATTACTGTAACACCATACATGGGGCTACCTTTGTTCAGTGAGTTCAAAGAGCTGCAACCAGAATGTTAAATGGGGCAGATTATAGGGACCATACTCCTCCTCTCTTTCAACAGTTCCACTGGTAGTTTGTTTGTTTCCAGGCGCAATTCAAAGTGCTATTTATGATCTATAAAGACTTACATGGCCCAGGTCCCAGGCTATCTGGCAGACTGTATCTCTCTGGATGGGGCTGCTTGGACTCTGAGTTCGGAAGAGGTCCTTCTCTCAGTTCTACCACCACAACAGCATGGTTGTTTGGGACATAACAGATGGCCTTCTCAGTGGCTGAACCAGATGCTGCAATACTCTTTTCAGAGAGGCCGTTGAATTTTAAAGAATGGGGTAGGGGAGTCTGCATTGTTCCAAACCATACCAGGGCCTGGCACGCACTGCTCGCACACTTTTTCATTTTCAGCTTTAAGCCGAAAATGGTGCGCAGTCGCGCATTGCTTCCAGGCCCCGCGCACACTTACCTTTTGTGCGGAGCCTTGGGAGCCAGGCCGGTCATGCTTGTTGTCTCAGTGCAGCCTGGGAAGGTCCCAGACTGCACTGCGAAAGGAAGAGACAGGGCTCTTGCGAAAGTAGGAAGCTCGTGCGGAACTGAAGAAACCTGGACGCGAGGGCCTCTTGTAAGAGGCTGCTCATGCGAGCACCGCACTCCAGCATCAAGAAAAGGTAGGATGCGGAAAGGGCCTTGGTCAGAAGCCCAATCACTTTGAACAAATATTTCCCTGAAAACCCAATGCAAAGGATCACTTCTAGGCTCCCTCTTCTCTTCCCATCTAGTCCCATGCCTATTCATGTCTTTTTTTTGTCAAACTTCTTCAGAGCTATTTATAAAAGTATAGAATGTTGTTGTCGTTGTTATTTATATTTATATGCCACGTTTCTCTCAAAGTGGGAACCCAAGGCAGCTTCTAAAAATGTTAAAAACATTAATAAAGCATTTAAAAATAATAAAAATAATAAAGCAATTAAAAACATTAGAAAAACATATAAAATTATAAAAACCTACATAATTTTTAAAAACATCTTGATAAATTAAAAGCCCACCTGCTTACATATTAAAAGCCTGACTAAATAAGAATGTTTTTGCCTACTGGTGAAAGGAGAGCAAGAAGGGGGCCAGCCTAGCTTTCTGAGGAAAGGAATTCTAGAGGGTTGGAGCAGCCACTGAGAAGGGTCTCTCCCATGTCCTCATCAGGCGAGCCTCAGATGGCAGCAGTAACCTTAAGCCTTTGTGAAGCCTATGTTGACATGGTATATTCTTTACAATGTGAAAGATGAAGAAGATATGAACCTAGAAAAGGTGTCTATCCTCAATTAGGGGCCCTTTCACAACACCCAGGCCCTTTCTGCAGCTTACCTTTTTGTGGAGCTGGGGTGCAGGGATTGCGCGAGCAGCCTCTTGTGAGAGGCTCTTGTGTCCTCGTTGCTTCAGCTCCACAGCTGCTGCCTGCTCGTGAGAGTCCCTCCTCTTCCTTCCACAGCACAACCTGGGATTTTCCCAGGCTGCACTGGGGCAGGAAACATGAGCACTGTGGCTCTGGAGATCCACACGCACAGTAAATGTGCGCGGGGTCCTGGAGCGATGTGAGATTGCGCATTATTTTTGGCTCAAAGCTGAAAATGAAATAGTGTGTGATCAGTGCCTGCCAGCCCCTGGAGTGTCATGCGATTGCGAGTGTGTCATGCGGGCTGCTCCTCACAATCGTGCGATGCCCTGAGGCTCTTTCGCATGGCAAGTGCCATGCGAAAAGGGTCCAGTTATAGCACTATGGCCATTTCTGCAGGAGGAGAGGGAATCGCTCCATGCCGTTACGCACCAGATCTTCTGGCTCCTCGGTCTGGTCCAGGGTGAATCGGAGCAGTGCGAGGTCTTAGATTTGCAGTGCTCCTGCTTCCAAAATGGCTGCTTCCGGTTGGTCGTGGGTCCCGACCAACTGCGAAGCTCGCCACGCCTAAAGCCTGCCCTCCGCAGATCGCAGGCTTGCATTGGCGTGAGCCTGCAAATCTGCACAAGGGAGCAGGAATGCAATGGTGCTCTCTGGAAAAATGAGAAGCCTCTTTTTTTCCGGTCTTTAAAAAGTGCACTGGAGGACCAGTTGGGGGCATTTTGGAGCAGACTGAGGTGTGGATCTCTGGTAAGTAGTCTGACCTAGTCCGCTCTGAGGTGCAGACAACCTCCATAGAGGACGCACTGCACCGTTTTAATTCCCCCGTGTGGAAAAGGCCTATGATTCCACTTCAGCTGTCATGGCTGCCTCTATGGAATCCTCCTTGGGTCTGTAGCTTGGTCAGAGGCCTAAGAGGAGAATTCTCTAGCTGAGGATTCCAAAGGCCTCTCCCTCGACTGCCAATCCCTGGATTCCACAGGATGTTGCCAAGGCATCTAAAGTGGAATCATAGCACTATTGTGGTGTCATATGAAAGGGCCTAAGTAGTTTTAAAAGGAACCTTCTCATTAGCTTGTCTCTTCTTTTGCCACCCTAATGCTGCAAGATGCCACAAACCCTGTTTCGGGGTTTGTTTGTTTGTTTTTTTACCATCTTTATTCTTCTTTCTTTGATTTTTTTTCTGTCTCTGATGCTCCCTTTTCTTTCCAGAAGCTTCAGAAGTCCAAACTTTCCTAAACCTAATCTCTGCTTCTTCTTGAAGTTTGTATTCAACCAAGTAGTTTGTGCAGGATCCTCAGCTCCTTTTATAATGAGAATGTCCCTTTGAGTGATTCTTTTGTCCCCACATCAAGTTGGGTTTATGGAAGTATATTTTACTTTTGTTTTATGTGTTTAGTATATATTGTACTGTTGAACAATCATGAGCCAAATGACTCCATGTCAGAAACTGTTCTGGAATATATGTTATTCTGTGTTACAATTATATGTGGTTTGTTTTTCATGTACTAAATAAAATATCCTTCGGTAAAGATAGCCTTTTGCGAGTGTTATTTACTGTGACTAGTCTGCCTAGACACATTACTATCAATATTCAGAAATCCTGCATGTGGGTGCATTTTCCAAACATATTGACGTTTACACCTACATATATCTGGAAAGCATACCCAAGCAACATTATTTACAGTCTAGTATCAGGATATTTGGCTAGGTGGACATCATTGCCAGTCCTCATGTGATTGATCGCTTCTCCCTTGTCTCTTTATGGAACAGAAAATATTATGTTATGGGTGAATGCATGTTTTTTCCTTCAGGATGATATGGGTTAGGTCTCACTGAAATAGTAAACCTCCATCTGGGCTGTGCCACTTCTGTTTACATGGGTTTCTCCATACAAAACAATGTCCTCTGGACTGAAAATGGAGAAAACTAGTCTTCTTTTCATGGAAATTCTTTTTTATGGCATGAACCTTATGGTACAGGAAGGGGCATTCCATCATGGGACCCTCTATTTGCAATGTGATGAGGTATAGCTAATGCTCCTCTTGTATTGATAGAGTGGTGTCTGGCTGGCAGCTTTAGTAAGGCATGTTTATATGAGAGATGTGGCTGGGGAGAATGAGACGTAGAGCAATATCTATTTTCATAGCGGCAGCCTCTTTTAATATTCAGTGTTCTAGGTTGTACTGTCAACACTTGGGGACAAAGACTCTTACAGTGACAAGATGTCAAGCAGGATGAGGTTTGGGTGCCTTTAATAGTTTGTGTAGAAGAGACAATGCTGACAGATACGGGTTGCCATGCAAGCAAGCATGATTAAAAAAAAAATACTCACTTGCTGAAATTCTTCCTTCTGAGTAACAAGTGAAGGCAAAAGCCTTCTGTCCTCTTTGGATTTGGTCATGCTATATACTACCTTAACAGGCCTAATCGGAAAGCAGGCCAAGCTTACCATCATGGGGCAGGTGGAAACCGGACCACCCCAAACGTCTCTCTGATCTCCCTGCCCAACTCAGGGTTGAATCTCACCAGACTGTGCCTTGCTTCTATATCACACATTTATGTGAAGCCAATTATATCAAGAGGACATAATGCATTTGCAACTGCTGTACCTTGCCTACTTGTAGTTCAACTCTGCTGGCCATCTTCATTATCAGCAGGCCACTTCAACTCATGATTCCTGGCTAGAGGCCCAGAGCTGAGCTCAAAATATTTTGCTCTGGTGCTTTCCTATTCCAAATACTTTTCATATCCAGTAGTACTAAATATGTATTCAATTATATACTCTCTTGCTCCGGGAAATATTTGCTGGATTTCAGTTAGCAACTGTTTGTGGCTTAGGAGCTCAGATGTTAAATGAATCACACAATGAAAAAGATGGGCTGGGAGGCAATGCTTTTCAGTCACAGACTCCCAAGCTGTGTAAAGCTTTATAAGCATCAGCCCCTTGACCTGAGCCTGGAAATGGGAAAAAAAACCCAAAAAAACCCCTCATATAGCAGTGGAATAGAATTGATTCTTAAGATTGCTGAATTAGCCCGAATTGCCAAACTAACATGGGCTTTAAAGGATAAGCCAGTTGAAGATGTTTTTCTTTGAAAGAGTGGAATCTGTTATTGACTTTTGGAGCAATAAGAAATCTAACAAAAGACAATCTGTGGTTATGCTTACTAGTAATTCTAGTGGATCTGCCATGGTGGAATAATATATTTTTCTGGTTTTCTTTTTTCTTTTTCATTATAGTTTGGCTGAGGGGTTGGTCAGAGCCCTTTTGTGTTTCAGGAAGTTAGTGTTTTAAGTTTAGCATTTTAGTACTGTGTTTTAGTTTAATTTTAGTTCTTATTTGTGAATCTGTTTGTTTATGTCTGTGTTAAAATCAATAAATAATTTTGAAAAGATATAGCAATGGAGCAATAAGTCTCAAATGTTGAGGTGTAGTGGAGCCAGGTCTTGCAGGTTCAACAGTGTGGGACTTTGTGGGGAGCAGAAACAATGACATTATTCACCAACAGCAGCAGCACCACTCATTCCTTCTGAATTTAGCTGCAATCTACACAGCAGCAGCTGGGAAATGAATTTTCCCAACAAAAATTGTTGGCTTACAATCTATCCCTATTATGATCCAAACTACTTGGGGGATGGCTTGATCTTGACTAGTCAAGACCCATCAGCTTTAGAAAAGACGCATTCCTGGTAGAAAAGAAAACTCATAGAAATTACTTTAAATCAACACAGTTGCCTTTATTTTTCTACACTGTTGTTTAAGAGCAGTGTTTCTCAAGGATTCTCTGTAAGGCTTGAAGACTAAAGTCCTGTGTGATGTTGCTAGGGGATCTGCAAGAGATTGTAACTGGAAAAAAAAGATTTTTTTTAAGCTATATTTATAATCATTTTTATGCAGGGGTTCCCTGAGACCTGAAAAATATTACAACAGTTCCACCAGAGTACAAAGGTTAAGGAGAGCTGCTTTGAAAAATGTCCCGGAGAGGCCTGCGTTTCAGAATTTACACTGAATTCAGTCCTTGTCCACATTTTGCACCAGCTGACATTTCTAGGCACTTTTTGAGGGCAGTCTTGCACAGAGGATAATATACTAATCAAGCATGGCAGATTAAGATGGCATGGGCAAGTATGGCTAATTCTGACTTCTCATGGAAGAGACTCTGCAGTCTTATCAGCCAAAGCTTGTAAAATACATTTCTAATCACTACTAACACCTAAGCCTATAAGAGTTGCCCTGGATCAAGGTCAGTCCCAGCACTGAGTCACAACTGTTTGGACAAGTGGTTCAGAGGCCCTGGCCACACTTGCTGCTGCTACTGATGCAGCTGGCTTCTTACTTTCCATGGCAGAGTTCAACAGAACCAATCTGTTAGCTTGATTAGACTAATGTCACCCCTAGTGAACACATGGAGTAATTAAGCAATGGCAGCTGGTGGCTTCCATATCAGTGGGGCAGTGACTTGGCTCCAGGTATTTGTCTGAACTTCACCTGTTTTGGATACAGGATTCAGCATCTTGAACAGTTCTTTTAAAGTTCAGATTAAAACCTGGAGCAGGTACACTGCCTCACAGATAAAGGCTCTTTCCACGCAATGACTGCATTCTGGCACGGTGATGAGAGAGGAGCTGGACCACAATGATCCTTCTGCATGATGTTGTCGTGGTCCCACCCTTCTCCCATTGTTGGTGTGATTGCAGAGTAAATAATTGATGGAGTTTCTTTGTCAATGACCACTGATTGTGCAATGTTCCCACACTTCCCTGCCATGCAGAAGGGCCGGAAGCGTGATGGAGATACTTCCTGTCCCAGCGCAGCATGGGAAAGAGCTCAGCTGTGCTGCAGAAGGAAGAGGCGTGTCCCTCATGCTCTCTTCCAGAGGGAGCTGGTTGGATGCAGAGGGGAGCATTCCTGTCGTGCTCCTTTTCCACCAAAGTTGCTGCTGGGGTCACAACTGGAGGTCAACAGGATCAGATAATGTGTGGAAATGGCCAAAGAAACCACCGGCCTTAAGAAGGTGCACAGGTGAATTTTATTGTGCGTCTTGCAACTTCAATTGGCATGGTTGTATCCACATCATCATTGGCACATTGTGGAGGGCACTGAGGATACCCTATCCTTCCCAGGATACCCTAAAACCCAGAATCAGGCCTGGTCAAAATGCATCCCAGATTGTAAACCTGCTTCTTCCTGGGGATCACAACAAGGATGAATGATTGGTTTGGAAGAAACAAACTGAAATTTCATCCAGCTATGTTCAACTCAAGCTTACACCCATCCCCGCTCCCAGCGGTCAACAGTATCAACAACATAATGGGTGAAGTTCCAATTTGTATCTTTCAAACCAGTAATTCACCACCTACTAAGATGTCATGTTTCATAACAATGTGCAAAAAAAAAGGTGGAACCCGAGACATAATCCTGCAGGTGTGGAGATGAGGAAGAACACTGGAGACGTGGTTTGCTGGATAACACACTTTATATTTAACAAAATAATTTTTTAATAATATATCTTTTCAAATATTGTTTTCTAGAATCCCTTTTTTTACAGTAGAGTGTTTGTTTTGTTTTCACTAGTTTTCAGGCACACTATTGTTTAAAGGTGTAAAAAAAATCTGCATCCTCACTGACAGGTAATCCTCTTTACAAAGACCTAGACAATCCCCTGTTTTAGTATCAGGTTGAGTACATGAGCCGGCCTCCAGCGAAAAGGATTCGGCATAGCTGTATTGGCAACAGGTTGGTCCAATTCCACTGAGTGGATGATCTGGCCTTGATGGTGTGGCTTGTATATATGTATTTAGAGACATCTGGGGCCCATCCTACCTTCCTTCATAGTTTCCACCTCCACACTTTTATAGGCTTTCCTCCAGCTGCACATGTTTGGAGAGCGATCCAATTGTTTGTTTTCTGGACAAAAAGCATATGCTAAAACAGCCTTCCCCAAATGTTTTGGACTACTACCCACCCCTGTGGCTAGTGACAAGGAATGAAGGGAATCGTAGCCCAAACATCTGGACAGATCCCAGTTGAAGAAGAGTAGCAATCAGGAACTTCCATTCTCAGGGCAGCCTCTGTTACGGTTGTTCAACAGGTTGAGAATGACTCCCCTGAGTTCCTCCAAGTCTGCCCACCCAGGGCATAGTCTGAAGGCACATGACATAGCATCCTTTTCCAGCAGGTTTGGAAGTGGTCAGTGCCTGGATGGGAGAATGCTCGGGACTGTCTTGATTTCCATTCCCACAAGGCAGGAAATAAGTGAAGTGTATATAGTTGATCATGCCAGAATGGTGCATAAACATAGCTGACACTGCAAATTGCAGCAGAACTTCTTGATTGGCTGATGTTCACAGTACAATAGGGGGCCACTGTATATATGCAAAAGAAGTCAGGAGAACTTTCCATGCCAACATGAATAGTACGATGTAAAAAAGTGAGTCTTCAATGTAGCCAGGAAGGCAAGTGAGGTGTAAACAGACTGGGGTTTGCCAGATTCTGTCCCCTGTCAGGTGGCCATGGTCTATAGGAGACAGGCCTTTTCTGTCCTTACAGCATAGGATTAGAGTCCTCACAGTGACTGAGGCCCTTTCAGCACATGGCGAGGGAAACGCTCCCTGCCGCTACTCATCGGCTTTTTGGTGGGTCCGTTTGGGTTCATCCTCCGCACTGCTCTGGCATCCAAAATGGTGGCTTCTGGTTGGTGGAGGCTTTCCACCAACCAGAGAAGCTCGCCAGCCTAAAGCCCGCCCCCAGCAGATCTGCAGGCACGCACTAGTGCGCGCCTGCAAATCTGCACCGGAGCGCGGCAACAGAGCAACACGGGGTCGCATGCTCCATACTTAAAAGAGGTTTTTAAAAAGCACGCTGCGTGACCAGTTCCGGTCACTTTGGAGTGGACTGAGGTGCGGAACTATGAAAAGTAGTCCACCCCAGTCCACTCCATGGTGCAGAAGACCTCTGTTAGAGGTTGCTCTGCACCGTTTTAATAGGGCGGTGTAGAAAGGACCTGAATCTGGACTCCCACAGTCCTGATATAGTGAAGAAACAGGGGAAACATGAAGTGAGAAATTATATAGATCTCTTTTTCCTTCTCATGCTACAAAAAGGATGCAGGAAATACAAGCAGGTCTAAACAGGTAAATTTACCAAGTGCAGATAAATTTACCAAGGGTCCATTCACATTGCATGTCTATTCCACCATGAACCCACTTTAACTTCTAATACTGCCTCCTATGGAATCTTGGGATTTGTAGTTTGGTCAGAGGCACAAGAGGTACTCCCTGACTGAGAATTCTAAATTCCCCTCCCTCAATAGCCAATCCCAGCATTCCATAGAGTGTTGCCATGACAGTTGAAGTGGACTCACAGCATTATAACTGTGTAGCATGAAAGGGCTCCAAGTGGAGACAATAAGGTGGCTCCTCTGAAGTTTTTAAAGCCATTCCACACATTGAGAAATACACCTCATGCAGCTTTCCCGGGCCATAGAAAACTACTTCAGAATGTAGTTGGGCGCTGCCTGCTTAGACTCTTCCACTACATAGAAAGACACCTTTTACAACTACATGTGAAAGAGAAAGCTAAGGTAACACTCATCTTGTTGACATGCTAGCTTTCTGTTGTCATCAATCTTTCAACATAGGAAAGAATTTAGCCACATGATTTCCCCACTGACATTCCAAAGTGGTGCATTCATAGGATGACCATGCCTTTTCTGCAGAGCTACATAGAAAGGGAAATTGAAGTGAAAAGAACTTTCAGACCTCTTTTGAATTACAAGGGGGATTGATCTTTTTTGTAAGAGAACGTAAAGTTTTGAAGTGACTGTTGATATAAACAGCTTACAGTCAAACTCCAAGAAAAGGTTCTTGGCTTCAACTCATAAAGGTCCTCTCTGTGTAGCAATGGGCACCCTCCAGCACCAACAGCAGCTGCTTTTTGAAACTGACTTCTTGGTGCTTTCAAGATTCTTTGCCCCAGTAATTCTCTGCACAGCTTAGTGCACTTGTCCTTTGCTGGCTCTCGGCCAACTGCATTTTCTCTCCCCGCCCCACTTCCATTGGACATGGTAGTTCCTCAATAATAGATGGGCAGCTATACTTCATGGCTCCACTTAAGGTTTTCATAGTGTTTCAAATGCCTCAGTATGTCATTTATTTTTCATTCCAGGGAATGAGAATGGCCAGGTCTGCACTGGTCTTCTTAGCTTACTTATGTGAAGAAGGAAGGAGGAAAAACAAACAACCCATAGAAGGCATTTCTCAGCGAATGGAAAGTGTGGAATGTTTCTGCTTTTTGTGAACATGAATAAATCACAAAGCAGGGTAGGGTGGAGGAGGAGGAAAGCAGCTTATGAATGATTTACAAATGCACATTCCTGAATTAATGGCTGCAACAGCAAAGTGCCAACTGTGCTGCAAATTGGTGTCTTAGAGAAGGATAGCCGAATCTGAGGCAAGTCAATGAGGGACATCACTATCTCTGGTTAAGGAAACAAGCATGTGGCAAACATCCATTAACACTGTCCTTGGTGTCCCCTCATAACAGCTTCTTTTGCTCTTTACTGGTGCTTGTACAGAAGGATGAATTTTAAGGGTGAAAATCACTACATGGACCTTTCTCATGTGACAGGTGCCATTGAATGCCTCTTGAAAGCCATAGGAGGAGCACATTTGCCCCATCATGGCATGAAATCCCTGGAAAATCCCATACTGCTGTTAAAGAACAAAAGCCACCAACACGCAGAAGAAGACATGTGAAGGTACTATGATATTGTAGAGCAAACCCCCAGGCAAAATATTAAGGATCTCCTTGAAACCAAGGTCCATTCAATTCCATCAAATATGAAGTGGACTCTTTGTGAATACGCAGAGACAAAGTAGAGGGGCAGGCAGGAAACCTGTGCTTGGATTTTGAATTTGCTAAAGCTAAAAGCAATTAAGGTGGGCAATATAGGATGAGATCATGTCTGGACTATGAGGTTGGTGTTCTTCATGTTATCTTCTGAATCTAAAGTGCCACCTGCCTTATCCTGACTTTTAACTTAAAAATGGTCGGTGATCTAAGTTCATCCTGTGATGTAGCAAGTAAAGCAACTTGCTTTGGACAGTACCATGGAAGTTTATGTACACACGTGCATATTTCTGCCTATGTGTGTAATAGGCAGAGGCATAGCTTAGTCCCCAAATAGTTTAGCCTTTTTTTTTCTAAAGGGCTGTCCTAGCAGTACAAGGCAGGTAGGCAGAACATCTTTGGCCCTACTTGGGAGATCCAATCACAACTTTCATTTAGTTGCACCCTTAGAATCTGGTTGACAGCTAGGAAAGGAGTTTTTTTCCCCTGGGAATTTTCATTTTACCTTCTAAAGTGGTTAATATAATTTGTTTCCCTGTTTAAACCATTAGCATCACTTAGCATGCTGTTTGGTGAGGCGCCCAACCTTCAATTTCATGAATATTTTCCCATTGAACAAAGGAGGCAGGACTGTGGCTAGATTTGGATAGTTATGGGTAGAGACCTGAAACAGAAGCTGCTGTGTCTGAGAGTGGAGATCTAAATATGGATGACTTGCTTTTATTAGTCAGACTTCACAACACTGCAACTTTACTTTGTTGTACTCTTTCTGTTTTTGTAATGTGGAAGCACGTGAAAGTGCCTGGCATCAAACTGGTCTTTTAAGTTCATTATTTTCTCCCCCTGTTGGCAGCATCTCTTGAGGATTGCAGAAAGAAGTCTTTCTCAACCCTGCTTCTATAATACTTTTGAGTGGAGATGCCAATGACCACTAGCAGGTCCTTCTGTATGGAAACAATTGTTGTACTACTGAGCTGTGGCCCCTTTTGATTTCTCTCACATACCAGGCCAGCATTGCTCATCTCCTAATGCTGGAGAGAGTTTGGAGGATAGTATGTGCATGACTCTAAGGGCCTGATTGTTTATCTGGACTCTTCCTGATGCCATGGTGCTAGCTATAGTTTACATGGCAGCAGTAGGAGTTCACTATAGCTGAACTCCCATAATTCTAGCTATAGTAAATTTGGGCCAGGATTCTGCATCATCTGATGGAACATAAAATTCCACCCCTCCCCCCTCCCCTACATGGAGATCTCATCTGTTTCCTGTGCTCCGCCTAGGGCCATTTATTGGCCAGGGGCAGACCAGAGACAGGCACACGAAATCCAGTTATGTTTCTACAGCTAGACACATCACAATGACATCCTCCTCTGGGATCTCAGAGGAGGTCATGGAAGATGACATTGTTGTCATGGATCTAGCAACAGGAACATGGACAGGTGCTTTGTGTGGGGTCCTCTGCCCTCCACTGGCCACTAAATGGCTGTGTTAGGAGAGGCCCCATAGGAGACAGGTGTTTTCCATGGTCAGGAGGTTGTTACAAGAGGCTGTAGTAATGAATACCTCCATTCACAACAACCATGAAAATACATACACAGATGTAAGGTGGACTTACACCTCTGTATTCATCAACAGTATCCTGGCCATGTTTAAAAATAAAAACAGCATCTTCTCCCCCACCCACCCATTTTTGATGCTTCATTAATTCCAATTATATTTGATTTAGCTGCAGGTTACAATTTGATGACACTGGACATGATAAATCTATTTTGACCAATTAGAGCTATGGGACAAACATCCAAACTAACCTGAAATGGGGGTAAAAGAAAGCTTGTTGTGTGCCTTCAAGTCGTTTCCAATTTACAGCAGCCCTAAGGCAAACCTATTATGGGGTTTTCTTGGCAAGATTTATTCAGAGTAGGGTTGCCTTTACGTTCCACTGAAGATGAGAAAGTATAACTTGCCCAAGGTCCCAGTAGGGATACTATGGCTGAACTACTACACTGCACTAGGTCTTGGTGAGGGAAGGCTTACCTCAGGTTAATTAAACTCTCTGCACGGTTTCAGATTGTATCCTTGGATTTCTGGTGAGTTTACTGGGAACACAAATTTCTTTCCAGATAACATAAGGCAAAGTAAATCAAACTCTGAATTAAAATTGTTGGGCATGCTTATAATTTGTTCCGTGATGCCGCAGGTTAGTCATTGTTACTACAGTAGTAGGTTTTGCCAAGTGGCTATCACATATTTTAATGTCTGAAGAAAATACCAGCATGCAGAGCCATTCCCTATTCAGATCTGTTCCTGAGGAGAGAGCATGGGGTAGTTGTCATGACCTTCAGTAAGATTAGGAAATGACAAAGAGGACTAATCCATGAGAAGCAAAACACAGATGGTGAGAAAACAAGGTCAATGCAGATAGTACTCCAGGAAAGTTGCAGAGAATAATGTTTGAACTCTAGAAGCAACAGAATTGGATTAGGCATGGGCCCATTCTCCTTGGTTCCAGCCATCCTGTGAACCCAGTGAAGCTCAATGCATCAGGAATTTAAGATGAAATGCGTCTTTAATGTAATTTTAAAAATTCTGAAGTTTTCTTTGAAGAAAACTTTGTACTGATGGCATACTGAGGAAGAGGAATATATTTTAGTCATGGAAGGGAATGCTAACTGGTGATTTGTTCTACCATCATTTTAATTATTTTCCCATAAGACCTGTTGATTTCTATACTGGAGTTCAGACTATTTAGAGCCTGGGGACAAAGGTGGGGGGAAGATGGCGATTGTTTTAGCAGTCCACCTATGCTGACATCTGGCTATGTGATTCTGTGGTCTACCTACAGTAGAACCTGCTTTTGTGACTCAAATAGGATTCCCTTTCCTTTCTCTGTGGAGTGGTTGAGAAAGAGGAACAAAAAATGGCAATCCAGATAGCTGAAGTTCCTTATCTCCCTTCATGGCAAAGGAAGTGGGGTGGAAAGAAACAGTAATGTTATAAGAAGGCATCTGAGATGTCATTGAGTATTTGACTTCCTTGGGTCACACAATCTCTTTTGTGGGCATTGTGGTCATCTACCTACATACAGTTGCCCAATACCTAGGCCAATATTTTAGGGTATTCTGTTGGGATTATGATGTACCTATCTTTTATTCAATTGTCCCCACGTGGTGGAGAAAGCATAACATATACAGATGGCTTCTAGCATGCCTGGTCACTGTATATCTGTGCATCCATTATATTCTTGAAGCTTTTTTTTCTTTCCTTGTCCCCCCTCCCCCACTGGTTTTAAAAAGTGCATTTCAAATGAACCATCCTTGTTTAGCTTACATGTTCCAACTACCCTGGCTCCGAGGAAAAAAAAGAGAAAGATGCTGAAACTCACAAAAGTATTAATGATATTAATGTCACAGATGTTAAGAGCTAAAATAAGCTCTAACTTAGTTGGCAGGTTGGAGGTATCACCAGAGGAAGAAGCTCAATAGAACGTTCCTTTCCTAATCCACACCATCAATCTGTGCTGCTTGCCATAGTAGGTTAGATAGCTATATAGGTTTTCTTAGAAAGAAAGAGAGAAAGAAAGAACGAGAGGAGAGCTCGCCCATTAGTAAAATAGTCACTTTTGTTTAACCCTAAAAGGTTTTGCTGGTGACCCTACTGCAGCTGGCAGATTTTAACATGTGCAGTGTAGAAGCCGTTGCGTTGGATATGTACTTGTTGTTCCTTGGGATTTGGCCCTATGCAGTCGGCTTGCCTTGGCATTCACGTTTGGAACACTGAGCAGGTTTCCACCAGTCCCCGTTGTGACAGTGACAGATGTTACACTCATCCACTTTCACTTCGATGCCAGCCGGAATGATGGTAGTTCCTGCAAAGCAGTTTGGACCTGGAAATGTATACACATAAATAAATTACATGGTGAAGCAGATTGGGAAATATGGGCTGGTTTATATGAGGCAAAATCCAGCCAAAGTTGAACACCTTTATGTTGTAATGATATAAATATGAAATATGGAAAGGGATCTTGTGGCATCTTTGAGACTGAGGACATTACTGCATTATACTGTTATAGTGCTATTATTCCAGTTTCAACATCCTCTGGAGTCCTGGGATTAGCAGTTTAGGGAGGGGCATTTAGAATTCTCAACCAGAGAGCTCTTGGGCCTCAGGAAACTGGAAACCCCAGAATTCCACAGGATGTTGAAAGTAGAATAATAGCGCTATAACAGTAAAGTGCAGAAATGGCCCTAGAATCTCAGATTATTGGCCATGCCTGTTGGAGGTTGCAGCCCAATAAGGTCTGGAAACATAAGGATGGAAACCATTGTTCTGGTTTGTCCTGAATATATTGAGTAGACTTGCTACGCTGAAAGACCAGAGTGGCAGAGCCGATGCCTGATCCCCACCAGATTACTTTGTGAAAAGGTAGAGTATGGAAAGGACCTAAGTCTACTTAAGTCTGCCTCTCAGTTTGTGAAGGCTTATGCTACCAGGTCTTTCAGTTACTCTTAAAGATGCTACAAAACCCCTTTGTATACTGATCCAGATTAACATAGCTCTGTCTTTGAATAAATGAGCAATAGTTTCACCACATTTACTAGTGCCTCTCTTTGGATGGAATGGTACTCACTGTGATGACCCCTGAGCCACCCTTTGTTCCCAGTTTGGCCTTCTTACCATGAGAGGAAGTTGAGGCACTCTTGAATTGCTATGTACTAAAAGCAGATTGGGAGCTGTACTGTGCTCATTGCAGAGTGCAGAGAGTTGTGTGTATGGGCAAAGTTCAAGTGAGAGTGATTTATTGCAGTTGGTGCGGTGATCATCAGTTAGGAAGATGAAGGTATTAATTGCATTTCTTCTTGGTGACCATACATCTTAGAATGTCTTTAATGGCTAAGATGGTGGGAGTGGAACTGATGAATCTGTATGATAGGGTCTTGTCATGGGATGCAGACGATAGCCTTCACTGTCTAAGTAATTCCCATCTACCTCGTTCTTTGTATATATTGTTCTACTTTTAAAAAACTCAGACCAACAAATTCCTAGCTTTCATGGTTACAGAGGAAATAAAGAAGCAAACATCTGGAAAACATATGCAAAGGTTTTCCTGAAGGCCTGCTTTGAGTTTGGGTATGATTACAAATTATAGACTGTGCCCCACTGTCCTCCAAAAAAACCTAGCTGAGACTATTGGCACAATCCATATCTTGCAGATTTTCATCCTTACTCAAGTTTTTTTGAAGGAGAAGAAAATAAAGAAGCATACCCTAATTCTCCTTGGTTTTAATTGTAGAAATTTAACTTTCTGATGGCAGAATTATAACTTACAGTAGGAAGTATGGGTGTCCTGTGTGTGGTCTTCCTCTGACTTCTCTGAGTACATAATAATCATAATGTTCTTTTTCTCCAAATGATTAGAAGGGTAACATCTACTAATGAACATGATACATACTAGCAATTTACTGTGATTACAGCCTTATATAAGTGCTTCACTATAATGGAAGAAGTGGGGTCATATTCTCTGTTGATGCAAAAGGGCACAGCTCTCCTGAAATCTGTTTATCGCTGCAAGAAACAACAACAAAAAGCTATTGAAAGTGCCTCCAGCCTGCTTGATTTCTGGGGTCTTGAGCTTGTTATTTGAGAACAATGAATTATGCATGGCAAAAATGATTTATTCATATTCCAAACAAGATTTATTATGGATTTTATTTTATAAAGGGGATTTCTCTAATCTGCTTATTATCTTTCCCCACCCTTTGCTTCCCTGTGTTTATGAGAGAATATCAAGACCCAAGTTACTTCTAAGTCAGCAGGAGTTTTACTCCCATACTCATAAGACTGGTGAAAAGCAATGACCCAGATGTTTATATATACATGCCTGCAATGTTAATCTCTGGCTCCCGTATACATAATTGTGCTGCGCCTCCAATAATACCTCAAAAAATGCAAAGTGAATCAGAGATAATAGCTTGGGCAGTCTGCACGTCTAATGATTGGTGGCAGAGATCATAATCTGTTGGTTCATTTAGCTCAAGGATGGGAAACATGTGGGCTTCCAGACATTGTTGAATTACAGCTCCCAGAATCCCTCACCATGAGCTGTGTTGGCTCAGGCTGAGGGGACTTGCAGTCCAACAACTCCTGCTGCTGTGAAGCCACAGAAATACACACCTTTTTTCCTGTCTCCTCCCTGGATTAATCTAGATGTCAGCAAGATCTTGTGTTCCCTTCATCTCCCAGTGCAAGTGGATGAACTGCTGGAGAGTGGCAGATGTGTTTAGTGATGGTCATAGGTCAGTGGCAGAGTAGCTGCTTTGCCTGTAGGAAAGTCCAAGTTCAACAGCTGTCATCTCCTATTATAAAGGAGATCACGTTGACTTGGGAGGGACAGCTCCCTGCAATCTGAAACAACATTACTGCTAAATGAAGGGCTTATGGTCTGATTCAGTAATAAGGCAGTGTTACATTTTCAGAGTTTGAAGGTATGGGCACTAGCTCTACTAAAAGTATCCAAGCATCTCTAAGGTGTAAGTATCCATGTTCAGTGAGAGCACTATTGTTTTGAAAATGAGTACTGGCATCTGCTTTGTGCTTCTCATATGTCTCTGATGCCACTGAGGCTGAGAAACTAATAGCTGCTGAGATTTTTGGTGGAGAATGGAGTGTCTTCAAACACATTATTCATAGCCATATTCCCTGTTCTGCAGAATGGATTCACCCATAGAGATTCATGGGTTTATCAGAGACAGCTGTGTTTGGAAGCTTTTAATTTTTTTATTTTAGTGAAGAGCAGGCAATGGGTCCTATCCCTGTAACATTTGCATATAGTCAATCGCTTTCTTATTTGCATTTTGTATTTTTTTTAACTACCCAGGTGGATTATTTACATTTCTGTTTTTTGTTTTTTTTGTTTTGCTTTGCTTTGGTTTTTTTTGTGACCCAAGGAAAACAGAATGATTTTATATTTCTTTTCTCGATTTCCACTTAGAATGTTCACCTGTAAACGGGACTTATCACAGGCAAAGAGTAGCCATCTGTTCCATCTAAAATTGTTCATGAATCTGAACTGGTGGTGCCAGTCTCTTTAATGGGGAAAAAGAATCCAAAGCTGCATGTTTAACTTGGTCGTACTTTCTGGCCTTTGTTTGTCTCTCCAGTGTCCTTTTGGAAATGTGGTAGGCTGTCTCCGGCCTGCTTTCCACGCCAGCAGCATTTGCATTTTACTGCACTGGAAGCCCATTTCTTTCATCTCATTAACTTTATGATTACCGTGGGCTTTATTAGTACATTTCTCTGAGAGCCCAGCATTTCAAAACTACAACAGGCCCTAAGTCTGAAGTTGCCAGTCTTAACTACCTCAATGTAATTTAGATTGCTGTCAAGTGGAATAATGGATGTCTCCTGGATATGGCTCACATTAAAACGATGCCTTCTGCTTTGTTTATAAACACTGTGATAAATTTTGTTCCCATTTGTATCTCCTTTTACAGCCCACCCACAATAAAAACTGTATGAATAAGACATCCGTTGGGTAACTTTCACAACACCTTTTTAAGGCCACTTTACATGTTTCCATTGGCTACTCTCAAGATGGCAGTGACCCCTCTTGTATGCTCCTAATTCTGTTTACCCACAAGACACCATTAGTTGGCCAAAATTTTTGTGCAATTCCTTACTGTTCCTCAAAGTCTGGTTGATGGACTGGTACTGCTCTGCAAGCTGTTGGCTGCTGGTCTGCAGTCAGCTTCCAGGGAGGAAAGAAGCAGTTCTGGACACAAATATGGTGCCTGTTCCTGGCACATTGGGAAGAAAATCTGCCAGTTCTTCACTTCAGGCAGCTTAAGAAGCATGGCCGTACACCATAGCTGGATAAACTGTGGGCTTATGGTTCTATTTTGGAACCTTAAGCAGAAACTGGTAAAAAGGGCATACACTTGGCATGAAGGAATTCCAAACCCAGAATTTTGATGTGAATACCAAAACTGAGCAGGGCTTGCAGGATTTCAACACAAAAATCCATTCATTCTCACCCTGCCTCCAGTATTCTTCAATTTGGCAGTAAGAATTCAGACATGGGAGAATTTTATTCTAAATTCTGTTAAATAATGAGGAGTTAATAATCTTGTCTTATTTTGTTTCATCCACCCAGAGATCCCACATTAGATCTCCATCTACCTTGTGTCTTCTCTTTCTATATGTGAGGTGATCACAGAGTACTGTTGTTAGCCCAAACCCTGGCCCAATGAAACTTATGGGCATGAAGCATCCCAGCTGTTTTGTCATGTTGCTTCAGTTTGCTCAATGAATGCAAACATCTTCTGCTGCACTTATAAGCTATTCATATAAAGAATGCACTTTCAAGGTAGTCTAATCATGTATGCAATAGCTGTCTCGTTCAACCATCTCATTCATTTATATAAAAATGAATTCCCATGATTTTATCTATTCTAAAATTACACCAAGAATAGATAGGGGGCACATGGTCAGGGACTGGGTCTCTCCCCCCACTCCCAAGTGCTGTGGGACAAGGGAGATAAATGTGGCATAACAGAAACTGAGGCCTTTTCCGCACTGGGTGAGGGAATCGCCCCGTGCCGGTACTCACTGGACCTGTGTGCTCCATGCGAGGGTCCAGGCTGGTCCGGAGCAGTCCATGGCCGCCGCTCTGCACTGCTCCGGGGATGAAAATGGCGGTTTCTGGTTGGTCGAGGCTCTCCATCTACCGGTGAAGCTCGCCAGCCTAAAGCCCGCCCCTGGCAGATCTGCAGGCTCGCACTGGTGCGAGCCTGAAAATCTGCACCAGAGGGCACACTCCATGCTTTTGAAAGACCTATTTTAAGCAGTCTTTCAAAAGCATGCTGAACGACCACTTTGGGTTGTTCCAGAGCGGGCTGAGGTCTGGAATACACAAAGTAGTCCGAACCCAGTCTGCTCCCAGGTGTAGATGTCCTCTCTGGAGGACGCTCTGCACCATTTTAAAAACCCAGTGCAGAAAAGGCCTGAGCCTCCTCATCCCAGAGACTGGAGTCACCAAAGGTAGAGAAAGGTTTAGCTCTCATCTTATCAATGCCATTAAGTGAACCTCGTCATTTCCTTCTGTAAAGCAATGACTTTCCTTCATAGAGCACCTCCAGATGAGAAGGAAAGTTTCTGGAAATCCCAGGTTTTGTTCCTATAGAAACTGATTTTAGTTTGGAGATACAGATGAGGTTTTCTTACTCTCAAATATTTTCTGGGAGCTTCTGGCACTACCAAAGACTTTTTATTCCCACTCCCCAGGTCAGTTTGTGGGAAAACTGATTCCGAAATGTTGCAAACAACTGGATGTGAAGCATAAAACAGTGTGAAGGGGAAGGGGAAAGATGCGAGAAAGAAAGGAAGAAGGGAAATCCAACATATTTCAAGAAAGAGACTGGATGCAAATTCATGAACATGCAGGTACAATCAAAACTAGAGATGGGCCAACCGAATCTTCGGATCCTCGAATCTGTGGTAAGGATTTGAGATTCACAGATCTGAATCCCCACACCAAAATAGGCAAACCAAATCTTTTGAATCCACCAAATAGTTTGTTTTTAAAAATTGGCACCTCCAGGTCCTGCCAAAAGCCTGATTGGCTGGCGGGACCCTGGGTGCGTGAAAAGTGCGGTATAAAGCTGTGCGAGTGTGCCAAAGGCTGCCTATGCCTGGGCTGCTGCCTGGGCTCACTTGTGCTGCCTGTGCTTGATCGTGCTGCCTGTGCCCTCTCGTGCTGCCTGTGCCCGTGGCTACCTCCCTCTGCAAGGTAATGATCTCTATTCTTTTGACTTGAGACTGGAGGGTAGGGATTTGGGAATTATTGCGACTGGACTAAAGACTTGACTTGAAAGTCCTTTGCAGGACTTGAGACTGGACTTGAGGCTTTTTTTTTATTTAAGTGCCTTGTTGCAGGA
This sequence comes from Ctenosaura bakeri, assembly GCA_948474755.1. Classification (NCBI taxonomy): domain Eukaryota; kingdom Metazoa; phylum Chordata; class Lepidosauria; order Squamata; family Iguanidae; genus Ctenosaura; species Ctenosaura bakeri. Next base: position 194,826 of record CAOLHI010002333.1, read on the forward strand.
CTTGAGATTTGACTTGAGACTGCAGGGTGCAGAATTGAGACTGGACTAGAGGCTGGTGGTTGTTTTTTTTGAAGTGCCTTCCTTGTTGCAGGACTTGAGACTTGCCAAATTCTGCTTCAAAAACACTTTTTGGTAAGTGCTTTCTTTCCCTCACTTTTTAAACCTTTTTTAAAAAAAGGATTCAGAAGATTTGAGATTTGTGGGATTCGTGGACTCCCAGAACCTTCCAGGGATTCAGATCTGGATTTGGAACATTCTGGATTTGTCCCATCCGTAATCAAAACAAAACAAAAAAATCCCTGGAAACATTCAATATTTCTGGAGACTTTTCCCCTTGTTTGGAGATGCCCTTACATGGAGGAAAAACCCTGATATTATACACTTATATGGAGAAGGTTATCTTGATCATACAGTGTCATTAATGACAGCTGCCCCAGCCTACAGCAATATAACCAGTTGGCAAATTAGAGATGGAAAGAAGATTCCTAATTATTTGTTTCTGGCTTGAAAAATGGGTTTCTTGACCACCAGGAAGTTCCATTTGGAGGAACAATAGACCAGTGAGGATGTTGTACAATTTTCTTCTAACATTCAAATGCCAAAATACCCTAAAGACACTTGATTCTGTCTGATCTTGCAAGTTGAGCAGGGTCAGCCCTGGTTAGCACTTGGATGGGAGACTGCCAATGAATACCAGGTGCTTAAGCTATATTTCAGAGGAAGGAACTGGCAAAACCACCTCTGGGTTTTCCTTTCCTAAGAAAACCCTATAAACAATTCTTGGGGTCACCATAAGTTGAATGGTGACTTGAAGGCACATAAACACACACATTTAAATGTCCCAAAGTGTTGTGGAGGAGTTAGTCTACAAAGAAGAACATGTGAATAGTTATGCACGCTCCCCTCTTTTCTGCACAGAAAATGTTTTCTGTACAAAAAAATATGTTTTTGCACAAAAGTGTTTTTCTTCATTGACTAATTCATCCATGACACTTTGGAATATTGCATATAGGGAGCATGCTGCAGAGAAATGCTAATTTTCTCCTGCAGCATGGAGAAAACTACTTTCATTATGCATCCTTATATGCCAGGATGAAACAGGTGAGGATTTACATCCTTAGTAGAAATACATACCATAAACAGGTCCTTCCATCTCCAGCTTTTCAGTTTGCAACCCAAACAATCATTACATTTTGATTTTTTTTTTCCTTCTACAATGCTGAAAACCAGAACCTGATTACTTTTAATATTTTATACTCTGAGCAATGAATGTACAGATTGAACTTTTTGGACCTTTCTGCCCTACACTGTTATAGTGCTAGAATTCCACTTTCAACATCCTCTCCATTCCTCAAGGTTTCATATTCAGGATGATCTTTAAGGAGAGATGCAGCCTAGGACTCTGTCCTAGCCAGTAATTTTTTTCTGTTAAAAGCACACAGCAGGGGCTGGAGGTGCAAGAAACCTCAAAGATTATGAGGGTCTGCCTAGATAACTTTCTTTCACAGAAGCCCCATTAGCAGATGTTCCGGAAAGCTGCCTGTAACTCTGTGCTTCATGACTCCTAATGATCTCAGACCCACTTGGTAAACCTGTTTCTGGGCTGAGTCACTTCAGGCAGCAAGTGGAGGTTCACATGGCTGAATGAATGCTCATCCATGTACACAGATTTCTGTGCTCCAAAAACTAGCATGTCAAACAGAAAGCTAAGGTCAAACTCTTCTCCCTTATGTACCTGGTCTCTGTGTGCAGAACTGTGTTTATTTTTGTAGAGGAGCAACTGTTAGCTGCAGTGTGAAGTGCTAACGCCTAGCCACAGGTTTACCACCTCAGTGAAAATGAGGCCCTCAAAGTATTGTTCATTGGCTGTTTTGATGAGACAGAGACATCTCCTGCTTCTAAACATCTATCAAATAATCTAGGAAAGGCAATAACAGTTCCTAGTGGCTCTGTGAGCAGCCAAGCCAATTACCTGTGCCACTTTAATGAGATTGGTCCTGATTGCCTGCCAGATTCATAACAAAAGTGTGTAGTAAGGTTCCAGCTGTCCTGTGTGGGTCTCACAAAAAAGCTACTCAGCCAGCACACTTGCCCCTTGGAAGCAGAGAAAAATCCTTTTCATTAAATTTAAGAACAAAAGGATTCCTCGGGAGATCACGCAAAGAAGGAAAGCAGGGGACCAGAGGCGAGGGGACAGTATTTCTGTTGTTGCCCTCAGGCAGGCTGTTAATTATTTTATTGGAAAATTCAATATTGCTGAAACTCCCACACAGAGATGAAGGAGTTCTCCTGGCACTTAAAAATGTGATTTGCTGCATTGGCCTCCATTTAACTATGCCAAGAGGGATAAAAAGAAGAAGCTGGATTTTTTTTTTTTTTAAGCTCAGCAACAAGAAAGCAAGGGAAACCTCTGCGTAACTCATATTGGCATCAAATAGGTGTACACCTGTGGTACCTGCCTATCTGTGGGGAACATCAGGGATGGGAACACTGCCTAAGATGAGTTTTGGCTGTGTCTCTGGCACTGAGTACTGTAGGGGCTAGAGGAGACTACAGGGCTGCCAAATTTCTGTCATGACTGGGAAAGAGTATGGCATCTGGCACAGCAGACTCTGCCATGGTGATGCACAGCAGTTGCTTGGTAGACAGCCTGAGGCACATATTCCTAGGAACAGAAACCAATGATGAAGCCAGGCCCAGGGGAGGGGAAGAGCAGTAGGTGAGGGCCTCTTACCTTGCCAAAAAGGGGGGCGAAAAACCTACCAAGAGGGACATGAGTCAGCAAACAATCCTCTCAGCCAGTGTCTCTGTTGCTATCCCACTGTCCCATTCTTTTCTTCTTTGCTACCTTTCTATTTTGCTTGTCTGTTTCATTTCTTCGCATATATTCTTTTTGTTCTGTCACTTACTCTGCTCTCTTATATCTAGAGTTGGTCTTTTTTGCCCTTCCCTGAACAGTCCCTTTTGGCTTACTAACATGGCTGCTTTGCTACCAGGCCGTACACCTCTGTTCCATGATGACATAAAAGATAAGCTGTGGCTGAAAAGCTATGCTGGCGAAGAGGACTGGCTGAACACATGCAATGCAAAAATAGGTCAGGTGGGACTTCAGTGCATGGCCAGGTCATAGTCAAGGAAACTCCAGTGACAATGAGCTTGCAAATGCTGCTCAAGAAATAGCATCTGAAACTGCCTCTACAGAGCAACTAATTGTCTTCAACCCACTTCCCCTTCCCACTAAAGTTCTCCTTTGTTTTCTCACCTGCCCAGCCATTAAAGACCTATCATGATTCTCATCAGTCCTTTGTTACCTAATGCTAAGACCATTAGTTTATTCCAGACCACATTTTTTACTCTGTTAGAGACCCATTAATATCTTTCCCCTCAGAGCCAAAACAGGGTATTTAAACCCTGGCTCTGAGCCAGATAATTCATAGTACTCTGGACATAGGCCATCACTCTGCTGTTCCGATCCTCATTCTTGTACTACCTTCTGACTCTTAGTCTGAGCCACATTGCTTTGTCTCTTCACTGCAGGATAGGTAAATATCACCCACTTTGTCCTAACTTCTTGCTATCCAATTTTCCCCTCCTTTCCTGCAGTTAGCCTTGTGTGATTTTGAGACTGCTTGAATCTTGTGTGCTTGTGATTGTTAATTCCTCCAATAAAACAAAACATTCCTTGGATGTCCGATTGGTGTTCCTGCATTGTACTGGTATACATAGGTATAAAAGATCCTATAAATTTACCCTCCTCTTGCAATTCTCACCTTTTGAGCTAATATTCCCCACTGTTTCACAGAGGCACTGGCATCACGGGTGGACCTCTGAGTCATCCAGCTTTTGGGGTAACAGGATCTTTTCAAAAGTGATGATATTATAACATTCAAAATACCATACCTGTACAGGAAAGACTAGGGTTCAATTTGCCATTCAGCCCTCATGAAATCATAGGGTGACCATTAGCCACTTGCTATATCTCACTGTAACCTACTGTAACCTTACTGTAACTTACCTCAAATGGTTGTTGGAAAGGTAAAATAAGGTGAGTATGTACATCACGATGACAACTTGTGCAACCTGAAGATGTGTACAGGATCCTTGGGGAGGTGAGAGCCACCACATGCAAACTGGACCCATGCCTGAGGAAGACTGGCTGAGTGGGTTAGGGGAGAAATTAATGACTCACCACAGCAAGACTGGTTTCTATTTTGCCTAAAAGAGGCTGCAGTGAGGCCATTGTGGAAACTATACTACACTAGAGAACTATCAGCCAGCCACCAGTGTTCCGTTCTTGGGGGCAACCATGTGGTGGCTTCCCAACTCCAGGAGTTCCTGGATGAAGCAGATTATTTAGATCCATTTCAATCTGGCTTCATGCCTCACTATGGGACAAAGACAGCTTTGGTTGACTTGGAAGACAACATTTGCAGGGAACTAGAGAGGAAGAGTATGTTCCTGTTGGTTCTGCTGGACCTCTCAGGGGCTTTTGATACTATTAACTTTGGTATCCTTCTGGGTTGCCTTGTAGGGATGGGACTTGAGGGGAACTATTCTACAAGTCCTTCTTGGAGGAGCGGACTCAGAAAGCCATTCTAGGAGATGCCTGTTCCACACCCTTTCCACTGGTCTGTGGTGTCCCTTGGGGCTCATTTCTGTACCCCTTGCTGTTTACAATTTACATGAAGCCATTGAAAGTAACTGGCAAACCTCATCTAGAGTTTTGGGGTTCAGTGTCACCAATATGCTGATGACACCCATCTCTATCTCTCCTTTCTCTCCAGTGCCAAGGATGCTGCTTCTGTACGAAACCAGTGTCTGCTGTCAGTAATGAAGTGGATGAGGATGAACAAACTGAAACTTAATCCAGACAAGACAGATGTGCTCCTGGTCAATTGGAAGGCAGATCAGAGAACAGGGATTCAGCTTGTGCTGGATGGGGGGTTACATTTCTCCAGAAATCTCAGGTTCTCACTTGGGCATGCTCCTGGATCTTTTTGTAGACTCTTGTGATGCGATTTGTTTTACTAGTAGTATGTGAGATGTGTTTTATTTTATTTTTAATTTTTTAATCAGTAGTTAATGTCTTATATATGATTATTTAAGATTATTTATTCAAATGATTAAATAACCATTTTAATCATGGTTTTAATAACATTGGCATTTAATTTTTAAAAAAAACTTTGTAGAGTATAATTTTTTAAATATATTCTTGTTTTATATATCTGTAAACCACTTTGGATCCCATCCCAGGGTGCGGTATACATTCAATAAACAGAGAAAAAAATAAATAAGCAAGCAAGCAAACTCCTTAGAGGAATGGTGAATTATAAATGTAATAAATTAACACATAAAGCTGTGTTCAAGGACTCATGTAGCGCTTTGTAGTGAATACAGAGTATGTAATTGGCAAAATGCTAAATGTAATGAAGTTCAACACAGCCAGGAAAGTCAGCCTTCTCATTCCAGATTATGTGCTGCAGTTATTTAGTTGTTAGAGAAAGGCACTATTCACATGTTCAGATTATATTCTTTTTTTTAAAAAAAATTACTACATGTTTCTGACAAAGAATCTCACACAGTTTTTCTGGAAGGCAGTCAGACAGAATGTGTCACTCTATTTACTCTCTTTCCTCACCTATTTTTTCTCTCTGAGTGCTTGATCACAAAGAAACTCTTAAATTAAAGACAAATGATCAAAAAGCCTTTTACAGGTTATTTTTAAAAATTCCAGGGAAATGGAAACACAGATTACAAAAAAGTTTTTCAGAGTTCCACCCATTAACGGGTGTTCAATTTAGCCAGTTTTGCCACATTTGGTGTTGTCTAGATTTTTTTGGGATTACAAATCCCAGCATCCCCCATCAGGCACAGCCAATGGTCAGGGACAATCTGAACAGTCAAAGATCAGATCTCCTCTGTAGCTTCCAACTTTCTGAAATGTTTACCTGGACCTGCATGATTAGTGTCACTGCTGAGGAGGGTAATCATTTTGTGGTCTCCATGGAAGAGACCAGAATGTTGCATGACTGGCACCCTGTGATAAGTGCATGACAGTTGGCTATTTAGGCCTGATCATCCTATCATGTGCATTCTTTGATCTTTGCAGCATGAAGGATCAGGAGGACACATCTGTCAGTGATTAATTGGCCTATTGAATTAGTTATTTTTGGTGTATTGCTTGTGTTTGGTTGGAGTTCCAGTGAGGCCCTTACTGCTCCCCCATAGGGACAGGAGAAGAATGGGACCATGACAACTCTTATGCATGACATTGTTGCAGTCCCATCCTTCTCCTGTTCTCGCACAGCAAGTCATTGATGGGTTTTCCCCATCAATGACTAGTGATTGCGGTGCCATCCCACTGCGTGCCAGCACTTACCTTAGCTGCGGAGGCCCTGGAAGTGCAATGGTTGCACTTCCTGCCCGAGTGCAGCCTGGGACAGTACCTGGCTGTGCTATGGCAGGAAGAGGCAGGGCTATTGTGCTTCCTTCTGTAGCAAGTGAGCTGGTGTAGAGGGGAGTGTTGGCATTCATGCTCCTATCCTGGCAAAGCTGCTGCTGAGATGATGCTGGGACGACTGTGGTCCCAACTAAGCTTTAGAAAGGGCCTGAGATTTGCACGTCTCCATGGAAGAGACCAGAATGTCGAGTGATTGACATTCTGTGCCAGATCACTGCACATGATGGGGATGGAGCAGTAGGCTATTAAACTTGAATGCCCCATCATGTGCCCTCTTTGATCTTTGCAGTGCAACCTATCCTTCTACCATCAGTGCTGTATGTCATTTTCAGGCTGAATAGGCATTTTTTTCACCATTTATTAATTTTTTTCTTTGATTCTGGGTTGTATCTTTAAGTAGGCTTCCTTTTTGGCAGGTAATGGGGAAGAATTTAAGACTTCAGTGATCACATTTTGGCAGCTTTTTGGTGTAGGGTAAGGCTCTGGAGGCCCCTTTCAGGGTCCTGGGTCCCTGAGGGTGGAGCAAGGGACTACCCTTGGGGCTAATCTAGGACTCAGGATCTCACTTGTAGAGTTCTACAACTTGGGTGGGAACCCCTTGGTTATCTTCCAATTAAGCTGGACTGGGAAGCAAACCATATTATTTCAGTTAACCTCGGGGCTTAGGTGCTTCTTCCAAGGGAAGGCTGGAGAGGTTGGCATGGAGGTTGGCATCTACTCTCAGCTGGACCCCAGTTATGATGCTCCCCCCTCTTGCTCTATTTCCAGACCAACACAAATAGGCTAGGTCAAATTAAATGGCCCTTATTCAACCCAATTTTCTGTGTCTGGTCTGATTATTTCATGGTTGATCACCAAATGATCCATTCCATCACTACTAGGCCTGTCAGCCAGTCAACCCAGGGACTCCCACTGGCCTCTTGAAATTTTCCTTCCTAGTTGAGGGGAGGAAATTGTGGAGTCTGTATGTGTGATTTCAGCAAATTTCTCCAGGGAGAAAAAAATTTCCTTAGATGTTTTTCAAGGATTGGGCTCTCCATTATCACTATCATCATACGTTTCTTTTGTTTTCTCTAAATTGCCATTGTAGGCTTAGTTTATAAAGTCCTATACTGCTTAGATGTGGACACTTTGAAAGACCGAGAACCTGCCAAGCTGTATGATCCACAGGTGAAGCCTTTCTCTCAGTCTTGCTATTGTCCTATGTTTGGGAGAGAGCCTTCTTTGTGGCTGTCCCCTCCTTGCTCTCCTTTCGCTGGTAGGCAAAAAAAAAAAAAAATTCTTATTTAAGCAGGCTTTTAATATGTAAGCAGGTGAGCTTTTAATTTATGTAGATGCAATTTTTTGCAGGTTTTTCCTTATAATTTTATATGTTTTTAATTGTTTTAAGTATTTTATGAATGCCTTTAACTTTTTTTGGAAGCTGCCTTGGGTTCACTCTGAGAGAAAGGCAGCATATAATAAACAAACACACAAACAAACAAACAAACATCTTAGTTGGTGATGCAAGGGACAGCAGCAGCAGAAGCAACAATGGTGCTGGCACTCTATCATTTCGCATTCAGCATCATGGGCTAGACCCACCTTCCCTAACCTGGTGTCCTCCAGATGCTTTGGATATCCCTGCTCGTCACCTCCAGCCCCCATAACTACTGGTGAGGAATGCTGGGAGCTGTAGTCTAAAACACCAAACAGGCACGAAGCTGAGGAAGGCCCCCTTAGCCCTAGCATCACTCCTGGGCATTGCAAGTAGAGGAGATGAAAAATGGCAGCTGCTACAAAATCATCATCATTAGCAAATAAAATTCTCCAACATGAGGAATGAGGAGAGGTGGTATGAAAAAAGAAAAAAATGTCAGTTTTCTTTAAAAAAAACACCCACAAAACTATTTCAGCTCTATTTATGACTATTTTGGGACTGTCTAGATTGCTATGTCTGAAGAACTGCATGCTTTCAAAATGTGCCTTCAAGTTGACCCCGACATATGATGACTAGCTCATAGGATTACCTTGGCTAGATTCATTCAAAGAAGGTTTGCCACTGTCTTTCTCTCAGTCTGAGAGAAACTTGCCCAAGGTCACCCAGTGGATTACCATGGCTGAATAAGGATATGGGCCCTGGTCTCCCAGAGTCTTGGCCCAGCACTTGAACCTCTACACTACTGTGGCTGTCTTTGAGATGTTTACCTATCAGAAATTCTCTGCAGACTGAATTCTGTAAGTGATTACTTGCAAGGTCTGCTAGGACAGCAAACATCCATATAATAAAAGAGAAACCATGAACAATGTCCATCATTGCCAATATGCAAATATCAGACATAGATAGGTGAAGAAAACAATGGCAACAATTTCTCCCCATGTCTTTGTGCCCAAAGATTTGGCAGTTCCCAGAATCTGCCACTGCATAATTAGTCGTGCCTCTTTCCAACTTCCTGTGAATATGGCAGTCAGTCCAGAAGCAGAAAGTGGAAATGGTACATGCTGGAATTTAATGTGGATTTATGTCACTCACTGGAAAAAGTGCCTTTCTAGCTACCTCTGAATATGGCAGCAAGTCCAAAAGTGGACCTATGGCATGTAGCATGCTGAAATTTAAGATCATTTGGTGTTATTTACTATAGGAATGGGTTCTCGTAGGCTGTCCCAAGACATTTTCCTGCCTGCGGAGAACAAAATGACACACTTCTTCCATTCATCATACAGAAGCCAGTCATCCAGTCAACCCTGGTGACAGGACAGCATATTCCACCGAATCTGAGAGCACTGGACTAGCTAAGAGGGCAAAAGGCAGACTATGCAATCTACATGTCTTCTTCTTCCAACATCCTTTGCTCTGTGCTGAGGTGGCTGATTCTCTTAGCCTGATGGAGGGACTGGGTCTGGCTGTCAAACTTATGAGTGGCCTGTGGAAGGGAAAAGGGGGACGAGTTGATAAGTAGCTTCTATAATCTCATTTGAAAGCCAGCACAGTGTAATGATTTGAATGTTAGATTAGTTCTCCAGGAGACCAGGTTTGAAATCCTTGTTCATCCATGGAGATCTACTCGGTGTTCTTGGGCAAGTCTCAGAGGAAGGCAATAGCAAACCACCTCTGAATACAGAAATCCTTGACAAGAAACCCTAGGATAGGGTCAATGTTAGTCAGAGTCAACTTGAAAGCACATAAGAACACCAACAATACTCTCACTATCATGTTTCCAGGGCCAGTGCTCCAAAGATACGAAGTAATACCAGATAAATGCAATGGACCAACACCTCAGCTGGCTAAACTTTTGTCGTCACATAACTTGCTCCTGAGCCAGATGGTTTGCATAGGCTTAGGACTGCCTAGGCTTCTTGGTGGCTTTCCATACTACCATCCAGGGCATCCTTTGGTACTGCCCAGCCAGTCTGACTGTTTTGTTTTGTTTAATCTCACATTTCTCCTTATACAGGACCCAACATGGCTTACAGCATAGATTACATCAACATACAGATAAAGGCAATCATAATGTGAGCACACACACACACACACACATTAAAGCTATCATTAAATAAACAGTATTAAATCAGAAAACAGTTTTAAAGCTGATAATTTCCCTGTTGATTATTGCAACATAGTTTACCCGGAGCTGCTCTTGAAAGTGACTCAGAAGCTGCAGGTAGTGCAAACCAGAACATTAGACCAAAAGTGTGTAACATTGGTCTTAAATCAGTTGCACTGGCTGCCAGTACAGGCCCATGTAACCTCCAACATTTCACAGATGGGGACAAATGTGGCCAGGCGACATGAGAGCATGCTCGAGGTGGCAAAAGTTATTAATGAGGAAGAACACACAAGCTAGGAGAGACTACAGCAGTTTGCTTTTGTCTGAACCTACTGGAAAGGGTAAAATTCTGCCCATCCTGTCCTTTTGCTCCTGAGTTAATGAACTACAAACTACTTCTACACTTTGAACTTAGTTTGCAGTAATTAAAATAAAAAGAAAAGCTGAGAACAAAGGGAAAAGAGGAATGAGGAGAGAGAAACTTAAAACATTTTAAAGGCAGCTGACAAAAACGGGTTGATAGAGGATTAATCTGGACTGTCTGTGCCAAATTGGCACAATTGGAGGAGATGAGTCTGGTCAAATAGGGAAAAGCAGTTGCCAAAAATTCAAGGGTTCCCCCCTTGCTCTATAGTTAGTAAGTATCTTTTTTTCTGGCGGGGGATAACAATTGTCATATTGGATTTTCTACAGAACATTGGGTACCAGTTTTGATTTTACATAAACACTGATAAACTTATATTCTGATTCTTATCCTCATTAGCGCTCAAGCTAATTTGTGAATACCTGACTTAATCCACGTTATTTGGTTGCCAGACCTAAGAATGTGACGATTATGTTGCACAGGTCATATAGTGTGAATGCCAGCTTTGAAGTAGAAGCAGGACAGATGATGGCAAAATTTTGGGTTGGTGAAGGAAAAGCACTGGATGTATAGGGCAGGAGCAGACTTGCCATAGTAAAAAATGTTTCCAAATTTCTATGGCATGCACAGAAGCAATAGATGGACACTGCAGAAATTGTCATTGAAAATATTGCAGCCTTCCAAATGCTAAATTAACTATGGTCCTTTTTGCACGCCATTTCCCATGTGAAATGGCCACGGGGAGTGACGTGGGATCGTGAAGACGGCTCCGCATGACGTCCTCGCGATCACGCGTTGCTCCCGTAGTGATAACGTGGCAATCACACAGTATATCATTTCCGGCTCTTTGCCGAAAATGATGCACAATTGCGCGTCCCTCTCACATCCCTACTCCACTTACCTTGCATGTGAAACATCAGGAAGCATGGCCATCGTGCTTCCTCCCTCAGCACAGTCTGGGAAAGTACCCAGCTGCACTGTGGAAGGAAGGGGTGGAGCCATCATGCTTCCTTCCATCCAGCATGGAGCTGGTGTGGAGGGAAGCGCAGGGGATGCGATTCCCTCCTGGAGGAGGCTTTTCGTGTGATCCCCACATGATGTCAGCAGCACCAGGTAAGGTGCAAAAAGGACCTATAAAAAAAATGGGAACATCTGCTTATACACCAATCTATAAAGGGCTCCCCTAAACTTCACCCCTTTCAAAAGAAACAGGTAGCAGGGCTACACAATAGTGATAGTAGGTATCTTTTACATTCCATTCTATATATCCATGATAGCAAGTACACACATTATGGGCCAGCACAACTATACATAATCCCGTATTTATTTGTGTATCACATATAGGCTGAGACTCTGTATTGTTATCATAACTACAATGACGGAGCCATATCATTATGACCGACAATGCCCTTTCCTAAACCTACTTCCACAACCTGGCAGCTCCCTGAGTCTGTGCTCTTATGCTTGTGGGGGGCACTGAGATCAGGTGACCAGAGGCACTCCTTGGAGTCATGCCGCAACTGCTTGTCCCAAGGTACTCTGTGACAGGGAGGGTGCTGTAGACATTATTTTCCAATGGTCTGATCTCCAGCACACTTGGAAATGCTGTGGCTGGGGTGCTGCCATTCTGCAGCGGTAGCCTTTCCAGAGTTATGTTTGTTTTATGTGAATGTGAATTCCCAGTAGTTAGGGTATTGTAAGTTCAGCTTATGATAGCATGACTGCTGAACAGGATGCCAGCCACAGTTGACAACATTTGCATTCCAATCCAGAGGCTGTAGGTCAGGGAGCATTAACATCTTGAGTATCCCATAGTGAAGAGTTAACCTTTTGGCCTGACAAAGACTTTTTCTGCACTAGCCTGTTATAGTGCCATTATTGCACTTACAATGTTGTAAGTGAAATAATAGCACTATAACAGGCTAGTGCGGAAGAGTTGAAGGACTAAATGCTCCATTTCTGGGAGAAAAGTCCTCAGCAAGGGATATGGCATCATGATCTATTATCATAGTCTTTGGAGCTGACATAGCAAAAATGACACATACCAAGAATAGTTGCAAGAAGCAACTTCGAAAAGCTGTCTATAATCATTTCTGGAGCCAAACTGGATGTAACCGAAACAGTTCTTTCCAGATAAAGGACAAACCAGTGGTAATGTAAGGTGTCTGTTATCCATGTCAGTGAATTAATTAGGGTTCACAGAAGAATCCACTAGCTAATGGGAGCAATTAAAGTTAATTATATGGCTATTTCAATGGAGGCTTGACTGTGCTGCTACACATTCTCTTTCCAAATTTAATTTGAATTTTATCTTCTTTGTTGTCTTCTTGCATTACACATTCTGGCCTTTGTGCAATCCATACATTGTATCCTATATGGAACCAAGCTAGCTGAAGAGTTGACTTAACACACGTCCGTCTGCCTGCCTGTCTGCATCTTCCAGATCAACATCCGAGGCCTTTTTTGAATGCATGCCTCTAAGAGGAGTAAGGAAGAAGACCTTTGCTGTTTATGGGAGGTATTCTGGCTGGGTGTGTCCAGTGTCATCGTTAGAGAAACTGTTAAAAACCCATCGGCCTTTTCCACAGGATGTTGTTGTTCCCACCAGGAGAAAGACAGGACGGCAATGACATTTATGCATGATGCTGTCACGATCCCGTCCTTCTCCTGTCCCCAGGTGGGCACAATCACAGGTTAAATCATTGATGTTTTTTCCTCATCAATGACCCACGATTGCACCACCATTGTGGACTTACCTAGTTTGTGGAGGGTATTGGAAGCTCAATGGTTGCACTTCCTGCCACAGCGAAAGTACCTGGCTGCACTGCAGAAGGAAGAAGTGGGGCCATCGCACTTCCTTCATTGCAGAGTCAGCTGATGTGGAGGGGAGTGCTCCATTGCCTCCCCTCCCCTCAGCAGAGCCACTGCTGGGATCCCCACTGGAGGATGTCAGGAGAAGGTAGGGTGTGGAAAGGGCCATTGTTTCCTTGTGGCTTTTTCATCAGAGAGACTTATTATGCTCTTGATATTTTTGCCTATTATTATTTCTTGGATTTCAATATTTTGGGGTTGGATATTTTGGATTTTTGGATATTATTATATACATGTTTGTTAATATAACAGCTGGAATGTATCAGTATTTACATTTTCACTTGGAAGTGTTTAAAAAGTCTGATCACTGAAGTAGGCTGTAAATATTTTAATTAAATAGAAATAATATATGAATGTTGCTACACATATTTATTTTGAGTCAATGTTATGTTCATGTTTCATGTGTTGAGGTCATGCCTATATCACAGATTTACACTACTTTTGGTCTCACTGCCATTGCCAGGGAAACTCTGGAAACTGAACTTTCTGGACAGATGAAGACTGGGATCCTCCTGGTGACCAATGTTCATGTAGTTAGGGAATTATGCCAGAGTAAGAACTTTTTTAGACACTTCACTCCTTGCACAATGCTTTTCTCCAAATTGCGCAACACCAGTCAGTGTTGCGATTCCATATCCTTCCCCTCTCCCCAGTAAAAATGGCCAATGATTGGCTGTGGGAATGCACTAGGAAAGCTTCCTTCCTCACCTGGCTTAAAGCTGTCACCCTCTCAGACCTCCACCATAAGTACACTGTCAGAGCTGTACACTGTCCCAACACCAGAAATGATCTTGGCTTGAGATCTCTAACAGAGAAATTAATTTCTCAATACTCTTCCCAAACTGTAATTCGCAGGATTCTTTGGGGAAGTCATGCCAGGTGAATTGGTACTATCTTGTTTTCCCAGTAATATGCATCTATAACTAGAAAATATGAGGAAGCCATGAGAATGGATGTATCCAAATATTTTTTTTCCTACTCTTGATTCCATTGTTTTCAGTTGGTAGGTCATCTCAAACTTGAATGAGATTATACTTTGTTCTGAGCTGCATTTCACCATCAGTTTTACCACAGCTTTATTTTTGTGCTTGTTCTTTGGTACATTTTTGTTTTTTGTTTTCAAAATAAGAGGAGACAAAAAGGGTACAATAAATGGAGAATGAGGAAAAAGGGACAGAGCATAACAGAAAGAGAGAACATCAGGAGAATTCCAATAACTTTTTCAAAATAAGTAGGTTTTGGTTCCATCGTGCAGCCTGCTGTTCAAGGTGATCCTGATACTGAAAAAGTTTCAAACTAGTGAGAGACAACACTAAGCTATTCAATTTTATACTCCTGGGATGAAGAAGGAAGGGGAGGAGGGGAGAGGAGGAGGAAGGTAATTCATCACCACCTTCCTGTTATTGATTCTTGGCTCCTATTTTTTATTCAATAAAGTCTTGAATAAACCACCACAATGCCTTTTCTACTTCTGCCAATAATCAGGGTGCATTCAAATAATAGCATTATTAAAGATGAAGCTGTATATGTTGGGAACACAATGGGGTAGTTTGCATCCACTGAGCACATTTTATTGAATCCAAAACCAAGGTATTATTTTACAAAGGCAAACAAGCAGACTTCCACAGGACTCCAGTGCTGGCCTTGTTTTCTTAATACACCAGGGAGCAAGTGTTGCTTGGATTTCTATATTATCTAGAAGAAGATTAGTGTGAGGAAAGGAAAAAAAAATGTCATTCAAAGGAAGGTAGGAGTCCACCTTCCTTTCCATGGACAAGGCTTAATCAAAGCTTGGGGCTGGCCACAAGAAAGCTTTCAGGCATCTTTGTGTTTCAGCCAACAAACAGAATAAGCATTGGAACTCACGCCCCAGAGGCACTGTGGTGTCTTCACAGGCAGACAAAACATGAAAGAGGGTATAAGTGCCCCCGACTAAGAAAAGTCCTTGAAAACGACATTGAAAGTCAGGAGAGGGGAAAAATGCAGGATAGTTCTACTATACTATCACAAATATGTACGTATGTCCAATATTTATATAACTCTCAAGAACAAAAATTATCTAGGTGGTGGTTTACAAACTCCCCAAATACAAAAGTAAAATATGAAATAAAGCAGAACAAAAGAGCCTCATACTAACATCCATACAATAGATCTAAAAAGTATGAAAAATATTTAAGTGGGAAAATAAAAAGATTCTTAGAAGGTTCCAAAAAAGACTGAGCTGTGGGAAGCCTCTGTGAAGATGGTGATCCACAACCAGGGACCTACAGGGAAAAACTCATCTCATGAAAAGACAGGTGTGAGATCTCTTTTGGTGATGGGCCTATGCAAGATGATCTTCTGTCTGGGCAGGTATTTGTTGGAAGAGTTGATCCTTCAGGTAATCTGGTCCTAAGCCCTTTGGTATCAGAAATGGGCCAGGAACAGGGGCAGGCGGGGTGGGGAAGTCCTGGCATAATATGACTCTTATTGCCCAGTCACCATTAACAGTTTTATGCTGTTCCTGGCCCATTAAAGACAGCCTTACGTGTAATGTACAGAAATCCAAACCAATATAGTTTGGTCATATCATGAGATGAAATGATGCTTTGGGGAGGAAAAAAACCATAATGTTTAGTCAAGTGGAAGGCAACAGGAAAAAAGGAAGACTAGGGCCCTTTTTGCACAGCATTTTCCATGCGAAAGGGTGCCTGGAGCATCAAGCGATTGTGAGGAGCGATCTGCATGACACACTCACAATCACGCGACGCTCCAGGGTAGGGCAGGTGCCAATCACGCACCTTTTCATTTGGGACTAGAAGCCAAAAATGGTGAGCGATTGTGCATTGCTCCCAGGCCCCACGCGCACTTACCTGGCGTGCTGAGCCTCCAGAGCCATGCCGGACGCACTTCCTGCCCCAGCTCAGCCTAGGAATCTCCCAGGCTGTGCTGCAGAAGGAAGAGGTAGGGCTTTCACATGAGCGGGCAGCTCATGCGGAGCTGAAGGAGCCTGGATGCGAGAGCCTCTCGCCGGAGACTGCTCGCGCGATCCCAGCACCCGAAGAAGGTAAGGTACAGAAAGGCCCTAGATTATAAGTGGGTTGATTCAATAAAGGAAAGTATAGCCCTGAGTTTGCATGCCCTGAAAAGGGGTTCATAGAGATTTCTCATTCATAGGGTCACTCTAAGGCCATTTCCTCACTATACTGTTATAGTACTATTATCATCCTGTTTAGGGAGGGGCATTTAGGATTCTCAGCCAGAGAGCTCTTTGGCCTCAGTAAACTACAAATCCCAGAATTCCACAGGAGGTTGAAAGTGGAATAATAGCACTATAACAGTGTAATGCAGAAATGGCCTAAGTCAAAGCTGACTTGAGGGCAAATAATAGCAACAAGAAATCCAAACAAAAGGTTCCCACAGATAGTCTCTCTCTCTCTCTTTCCAGATAGGGTCAGAGTCAGTATCTCAGCTTACGCTGACATCTCCAAGCCCTCCCTTTGCCTCTAGGAGCAATGCTAGATACAAGAGCACCATCCAGACTTCAGTTGCATGAGTGTAGTTCTGAAAGTAGGATGAATACAGACAAACCACCCAATAACAATACCCCTGCCTTTTCTAGATATACTGGCCCCCACTCAGTTCATGACTACATTCAAGCACTGATGAGGAATACTCAACTGCCTCATTTCTGATTGGGCAAGAAGGAAAAGGCAAGCTGGGCATTGTCCATGCTCTGATGTAACTTCTGTCCACATCTCTGTGCATATAAAGTGTGTATTTTAAAATAAACATAACTAAAAAGCTGAAAACACCTTTCAACACATTTTAACATAAATAAAATAAAGCTAAAAACAACAAAACCCCACACATCTATGAAATTTAATCAAAATTTAACCAAGTCTGATTAGTAAAATCTTTATTTTGGGAAGGGCTAAGTGTGAGATAGAGTAGCCATGCTTTCTTATTTATGGAAGACAGTCCTCTATTTGAAAGGGTTCTTTTTTTCAGGAGAACTATCAAGTCCACACCAGACCATTTCTGCACTAGTCTGTTATAGTGCTATTATTCCACTTTCAACATCCTATGGAGTCCCGGGAATTGTAGTTTAGCGAGGGGCCTTTGAGGCTAGTGCAGAGATGGCCCCAGGTTTAAAATAAGGAACTGTAAGAAGGGACAGCAGGGTGACTGCGCGGTGGCCCATGAGTTTTGTAATGCGTAAATGCCTGCCTCATGGTGAAATTGTAGCATGGAATGCATGATAGTTTTCTATAATACTGCACTGCTAAACAAATCCCAGTTCTGTAGCTGCAGCCTACCCCTTGGCAGATCTGGCATAGTCAAGTGGAAGTCCACCCAGGGTGACAGGCTGGTAGGAAATCATCGTCTACAATCACCAGCATATTTTATGTGAAAGCAATCAAGTCATAAACACTGCTGCAGGACCACATGGCGTTCAGATTGCTAAAATAACATTTTCAAATACCTTAATTAAAGTCTTCTACTTCCCTGGATGAGTTTGGAACAAGAAGCACAACTGAGAGTAATTGTGGTAAAACATTCCTATTCCGCTGACATTAACATTTTTTTGAAGGTAAAATACGGCTTAGTCCCCATTTCCATCATGGCTCCACTGAGATACTAAGTTAAACATTAGATTGCCATGGTATCTTGGAAGGACTATGCAGGAAAGCAAGCTGGAAGCAAAAAGCATGTGGCTTAATTGTCTTTAGAGCAATGAGCATATGGCACAGTGCTGGCATGAAACACATTTAAAGAGTTGCATGCCAAATGTCATGCCAGTTCCTCAACACAGTGGCAGGTTAAACTTCCCTCTCTAATAAACCTCAGGGAGGGCTATAGAAATCTGTGTGCTTGCCCAAGGCCTCTGCCAATAGACAATCTGGCCTTGGGTGTTGGAATGAATCTAGGGTAAAGGAAATCAAAGACTAAACACAATGAGAAAGTGGGGTGATGGCCTCAACATTGAACAGTACATTGCAGAGTTTAGAATTTAGCCCTTAAGGGTCTTGTGAAATAAATTACTTTGGAACATTAGTAAAAGCATCATAATCTGGACCTTGATGTGATTTTGACCCCATTCCTGGAAGAAAAGGTACTTCCCACTGCTTTATGGTTTTTATTCAGCAGTTTCACTTTTTGTTTGGTTCCCAAATATATTATTAGCATGTTGATTATACACTGCCTTTTTTAAAAAAAGAACATCACTTTATGTGATGCATTTAAATGTTGAAATACTGCCCACATGACATAATTATAGCAGTATGATTCCACTTTAACTGCCATGGCAACATCCTATGGAATCCTGAGACAGGCAATTGAGGGAGGAACAATTGGAATCCTCATCCAGAGAATTCTCCTCTAGGGCCTCTGAACAAAAGGCAAAACCCAGGAGGATTTTGTAAGATGCAGCCATGGCAGCTGAAGTGGTATGATAGTGCTATAATTCGGTAGTGTGAAAGGGTCTCCAGTCTTACCAATAGCCCCTAATATCATGCAACAGAAAAACAATTCGGAATGATGGACCTCTTATTGGACCAATGTTAGCTGAAAGTTTATAGAAATTTCAAAGAACTGTTTCATCCCATTCTTATGACCACTTCCGATGTTACTGCTTTGAAGGCACGGTTTGCCACACGCATTGCCTAAGGTGCAACTAAGCCATAAAAACGAAGAATAAAAACCATGTGCAACATGCAAATTCTTGGAACTATTGCTAAATGTACATCTACTGTGGGAAACAGATGTGCATCTATATCTTTATAAAACCAGAGCAGATGAACATAAATATCCCTTAACTAGATCAGGCCCAAAGTCAGTCTATTTTAGCATGCTGTTTCCAAGGACTCTGGAATCTCAGAGATAGGCATATTGTTGATTTTCCCTCCTTTCTCTATAATTCTATGGGGAGTTGGCTTATTTGGTCATGCACATTATTTGAATATGTTTGGGTAACTAATGAAGAATCTCATGATTTCTTCTGCACGGTGTTTTGGGCCGGTCCATCATAATACTAATTGTAAGTTAGAGAATCATTTATAATTTATCTCATCACAAGTAATACCACATACAGCTGTGCCCCAGTTAACAAAATAGATGTGTTCCTGAGCATTATTTCTTTGACAGAAACCTTGGTACCTGAGGCAGAAATAACATGGCAAGAATAGGGATAGGCTGGTTGTTGTTGTTGTTGTTGTTGTTGTTGTTGTTGTGTGCCTTCAAGTCACTTTGGCTTATGGTGACCCTAAGGTGATCCTCTCACAGGGTTTTCTGGGGGCTGAGAGTGTGTGATGCATGCAAGGTCACCCAGTGGGTTGTCGTGGCCAAGTGTGGAATCAAACCCTGGTCTCCAGCGTTGTAGTCCAATGCTCAAACCACTATACCCTGCTGGCTCTAGGGATAGGCTTCTATACCACAACAAAGAAGAATAGTTCAACTTGTTTCCATACTTTTCATTTGAAACTGACAATATTGGGAGGGGTTGCTAATACGCCAGAGGACAGGATCAAAATTCAAAATGACCTGGATAGATTGGAGAGCTGGGCCAAGGCTAACAAAATGAAATTCAACAGAAAGAAGTGTAAGGTCCTACACTTAGGTAGAAAAAATGGAATACAGAAATATAGGATGAGGGACACGTGGCTGGATAGCAGTACGTGTGAAAGGGATCTAGGAGTCTTCATAGATCACAAGCTGAACATGAGTCAGCAGTGTGATGCGGCAGCCAAGAAAGCCAATGCAATTCTTGGCTGCATCAATAGGAGTATGGTGTCTAGATCGAGGGAGGTACTGGTACCACTCTACTCTGCTTTGGTAAGACCTCATCTTGAATACTGTGTCCAGTTCTGGGCACCCCAATTCAAGACATGGTCAAGCTGGAGCAAGTCCAGAGGAGTGTGACCAAAATGGTGAGAGGCCTGGAAGCCATGCCCTATGAGGATAGACTTAAAGAGCTGGATATGTTTAGTCTGCAGAAGAGAAGGTTAAGAGGGGACATGATAGCCATGTTTAAATATTTGAAGGGATGCCATGTAGAGGAAGGAGAGGGCTTGTTTTCTGCTGCTCCAGAGACCAGGAGCAGGAGCCATGGATTCAAGCTGCAAGAAAGGAGATTCCACCTGAACCTCAGGAAGAACTTCCTGACAGTCAGGGCTGTCCAGCAGTGGAATATGCTGCTTTGGAGTGTAGTAGAGTCTCCTTCTTTGGAGGTTTTTAAGCAGAGGCTAGATGGTCATCTGTCGGGATTGCTTTGAGGGTGTTCCTTCATGGCAGGGGGTTGGACTGGATGGCCCGTGTGGTCTCTTCCAACTCTACACTTCTATGATTCTATGATTCTAATATGCACATGGGAAATAAAACAACCATGTAATTACTTAAGTGAAGCCTTACTTCACTTAAGTAAGCCTTACTTAAGTGAATAAATACATTATTCAAACCACTTAAAACCTTCTTCCAAGATGCATACAGTGATAACTTTTGCTTTCACCAGCCTCCATTTTTTATTATTATATTTGTTTTGGTGGCCAAGCATACATGGAGGCCCTTTTTGCACAACATTTGCCATGCGAAAGGGTCCCTGGAGCGTCATGCAACTGCGAGGAGCGGTCCACATGATGCACTCCCAGTTGTGTGATGCTCCAGGGGCTGGCAAGCACTGACCATGCACTATTTCATTTTCCGCTGTGAGCCGAAAATGGTGCATGATTGCGCTCGCTCCGGGGCCCTGCGCGCACTTGCCGTGCGTGTGGAGCTCCAGAGCTGCAGTGCTTGCACTTCTTGCCTCAGTGCAGCCTGGGAAAATCCCAGGTTGCACTGCGGAAGGAAGAAGTGGGGCTCTTGCATGAACAGGCAGCAGCTGCGGAGCTGAAGAAACCGGGACGCAAGAGCCTCTCAGAAGAGGCTGCTCGCGTGATCCCCGCACCCCAACTCCGCAAAAAGGTGAGTTGTGGAAAGGGCCGGAGAGGCAGGCTAGTCTCCCTTTCTCTTTCTGTTTTATTCACAGGTGCTCTGAATGAAACCATTTCTGCACTACACTGTTACAGTGCTGTTATTGCACTTACAACATCCTGGAGTTTTCAGTTTATGGAAAGGCATATAGTTTTCTCAGCCAGAGAGCTCTTAGGCCTCAGTAAACTCCAGAATTCCACAGGATGCTGAAAGTGGAATAATAGCATTATAAGAGTATAGGGTGGAAAGGCCCCAGGATTCTGGAAGCTGACACTTTTTACCCTGCCTGCTGTAGGCAGGTGCCTGGGCAGCATCCTACTTTTTCCCAACTCAGGTTTTTATTGTAGTGATTGCTGCAGACACACTGTTGCAAACTTCTATCAAAAGTCTGCTTGCCTGGCCCTCATTTGTTATCTTCTCAATGCTGAAGCTAACGGGGGAAAGAAAAAAAAGCCCTTCAAGCTATATGGAAGAGCAGGAGGAAAACAGGTGTGGTGGGAGGCTGGGCAGGCATAGAAAGGCTTTCTAAAAAGGAGCTTCTTTTTCAGAGGCTTCGTTACTGGAAGTTTGCCTGTACTATCCAGAAAAGCAATACTTGTCATTGGAACGACATAGCAAGGGAAGTAATGTCCAAAGAACTGGTTTGCACAATCAGTCTGATCACAGTCATCCATTTTTCCAACCTCCACCCCTATCCCATGAGCCTGGCAGGAATTGGAGATCTTCAGCAGAGGCCCCTCACCTGACAGGCTAAAGTGGTGAGTACAAGACACAAGGATTTCTCTGTAGCAGCATCTCAGTTGTGGAATTTTCTCCCCAGGAAGGGGAGGCTGACTCCATCCCTTCTAGCAGGCAGCAGGGACCCAAGACTGTTCTGCATGGCCTTAGATGAGTGGTGGGCAAAGAGTGGTCCAGAGGCCACATGTGGTTCCCAAAACCATTTTTGTGATCTCAAGGGGCATGGAGGGGGGTCATTCCTCCTACATTTTGCCAACCCCATGCCATTTTAGATATAGGAGAGCCCCCTCTTTTTAAAATGAAGTGATTGGGAAGTGACTTTCTTGTTAGTTCTTGTTATTTAACAAAAAAGTCTCTGCTATATCTTAAATAGACCAGGGGGATGAAAAGAAGGCAAATAACATCACACCTCTTATAGCCACTTGGGAGCAAGAGAAGTTTGGATTTATGTATGTATGTATGTATGTGTGTGAGGAGGTGTGTGGCAGGCAATACAACACTGCAAAATTCCCTAGAGGGAACAAGTGGCCACTTAGCTTCTAACACTTGCCCAACCCTGCCTTAGATCTTTTAAAACAATTTAGAATTGACTTTTGTGAATGTTTTAATCTGTTCTTAATCTATATTGCCTTTTGTAAACTTTTTTGAACAAGCAGTCTTCATCTTTTAAAAGTTTTAAAGAAAGCTTGTATCTCTTGTATTACCTTGGGAGTCCTGGCAGGTTAAGAGGCAAAAACCTAACTAAATAAATGTTTTGAGTGTCAAAAAACCAAAACCAAAACCAACCAACCAAAAAAACAAAACAAAAGTTCTGATGAGAACAGTCTTGGAGCGGTGAGAATTTTTGTAGTGTGAGACTTATTCTACACAAAATTTGCAAGTTGTTGTTTTGCAAAGGAAATGATGTTTTTTGTGTAGGAAACAATATTTTCTGTGCAGAAAATGCAGTTTCCTGTGCAGACAGTGCTGCAGTTTGGACAGTCTATGAAAAAATTGGATGTGATATTTTGGGGGCAGAAAATATTGTTTTCTGCATAGGCTTGCTGCCCAAGGGTGTTGTTTCCTGTTAGAGCGCTGCTTTCCATGCCAAAATACCATGTGAAATTTTGTGCAGAATAAATCATGAAATGTGAATAGCGTTTGAAATTTACACAGTTTTAGAAAACTTTCTCACAGCAGGAAGAAAATTGTTAAAATTACTTGTTGCTTCCATTGGCAAAAATATTAGTGAAACATTACATTCCTACCTAAAGGTATCATCTGCTGTTGAAAAGAGAATGGATTCCCCCCACCCTAGAATGACCTAGAATCATTGATCCTTCAGAACTGAGGCAGAAACAGCAGTCTTCTTCTCCCAATGTCAAGTTGCATAGTACCCAAGGCTAAGCATGTTATTTTGCACCTGCAGCAAAAAATAAAATAGAATACCCGAAAAGTTCTTCTCTCCCTTTCTAGCAATAAAATGCAATCACAAATAAATTAAATAACAATTTGCCATCCTTAAACAATACTCCAAATCATCTACCTGAGACAGCTGCCTCATTCTGCCTAATGCCTAATTACAGGCTTTAGGCAGAAGGAAGTGAGGTAGATGATGATAGGCATTAGGCAGAGAGAGAGAGACAGCTCCTTCAGGTAGCTGACTTGGGATGTTGCTAAGGGATAGTGAATTGTTATTCAATTTATTGTGATGGTATTTTGGGAAGAAAACAGCATTTTCTGCACAGGGATGCTTCATAGGGATGCTGTATCCTGTGCAGAAAATGCCCAGCTATGGGCATTAGAGGTGCTTCTGGCTATAGGATCTGTGACACAGTGCTAGATATGCACCTTTCAGATCAGAAGTATATCCTGAAACTGTGGGATCTTGTCCTCCTTCTCAAGTTTCAAAGAAGGAAAGAAGTTCAATGCTGAAATAAAGACCTGGAAGCAAAGGAGTATGCTTGATGCCCTAGGATCCATTTTTGGATTCTCCCTAAAGCTTTTTCCTGATTGGTTCTTGGGCTGAGATGATACATCATATTCGTAAATGTAGTTACCCATCCTAAACTCCAGAACACAGCTCAGTGTGATAGAGGTCTGTGGTGCGGCTGAGTGGGTGCTTCAGAAGTGATGTGGCTAGGCTCTTCCTACCCCCAAGCTGCAGTGCAATAAACAGAAGTTTCTGCTCATCACACCACAGCTCAAGTTTAAGTTGAGTCCCAGCAGTATTTATGATTGTGGCAATAGTGCCATGTTTGTAAATACGTATCATTAGTGACTATGGAGCAGTTGTGGATTCATAACTCTAGAATCTGTAACTGCAATGTGGGGTGCCAGCAAATATCTTTTCTCTTCTTCTGTGGAAAAAATTAACTGATGGGTAGATACTGGTATATTCACAGTAACTAAATTGCTGGTCAGGAAGTTCAGGTACAAAGCACTGAATTATTCGTTAATACTTTAGTGATGGGGAAGAGGGCACAATGACATATACACAGGCTACCATGTCATTTCCATACATGTTATTTTGTGCTGCTATTTCTATAATTAAGTAATTTGACTTTAGCACATTTTGTCTTGAAACATATAAGATACAAGCCTAGATTTAGTTTTGCCCAATTATACTCATCATCAAAGCCAACTTGTTGCTAAAATGTTGTCAACTTGGCCTTTTAATATCTGAAAATCACTTTGCGAGATCTAGAATCTGGGCATATGGGATCTTTTTGTTAGGGATGTGGGTGTGAAATCTTTGCACATTTATTACATAATATTTTTGTCTTCTGAATGATAAGTTCCATATGTTTGCCTTGTCAGATTTCTGAATAGCTATTGTGCATTGTTATTGGGTATTCTATGTCCAATAAACTTCAGCACACAACATTCCCATTTCCAACAAACCCAATTATTTGAAGCCACCATAGAAAGATCTGAATTGTCTTGGCATGTCATACATTTAAACAAAAGTTGCTTTTTGTGAAACATTGGATATGCTTCTTGACAACCGTTTTCTTGCACAATTCTCTTGCCTCATTCAGGGAGTTTTTACAAGAGGTCCAGATGATGTCATCTTCCATTTGTAATATTCCCAGTTTTTCCTACCACCTCTTATAACATTTTTATTCCCACAAAATATCTGCTGAGGAGAGGGACATGGAACCGCAGTCTTCTGACTCTGTGTGTCATAAGCTATCTGATGTATGGACTGGCATTTCCCCCACTCCCCAGTGTGTCAGGGATTGGTACCATATTTATGCCTATTGCTTTCAATTGTTTCTTTCTCTTCTGGAAACTCTCTAGGGACAGTAGCTGCTGCCTCATGGACTGGTAGTGGTCTAGGGACTCCCATTTTGAGTAACACTGCTCTACACAAAAGCACCTAATATGTGCAGTGGAAGTCTATTCTTTTTTATTTATGCAACTAGACAAAGTTTGTCAGTCTGTCACCTGTTTGGGAGACTTATTTGCAACTGTCAACGAACAAAGTTTCTCACAAGAAATGGAAAACCATAGATATGCATTGCATTACTGTTTGGGTTAGGTGACAGCTGAGACGCAAGCTTCTCCAGAAGTAGGACTATACACAACTATACACAAACTTCTTCCACACATCAAAGGCTTCTTAGAAACATGAGCAAATAAAATACATTGCCACTGCTTTGATACTGATCAACCTGTTTCAAGTGCATCAGATTACAGACCCTGAAACATAGCTGGCTGTCAGTTGCATTATCTTTTCAGAATTTCCATTCCCTTTCCAACCAACTATTCTCTTCCTAACCCTTTTGTGTCAACACTTTTGGCAGGTGAGCTCTGCCCCAATACTCTTTGCCCAGTGTTCTTCTTTCTTTCAGATGCCAGACAATCCAGGCAATAGATATCTAATCTGTTTGGGAATTCGGTTCTCATCTAGGCAGGTGTTACCTAATTTTACAGACTAGCTGTTTCAATTTCCCTGCTCATATCCTTTTCAAATTCTCCGACCCACTTACCTGGGTTTATAACGGCCTAGATTCCAATCCGCTTATGTGCATGGAAAACTTATTCTCTGAACACTGAAGAAGCTCTCAAGTTAGGAACATTTTGGAAAAGGAAATGGGCATAAAGTCCTTTGTGTTCGCAAACTAATGGTTTGGATCAATTAATCTTTGCAGTTCCTGTACCTTCTGATGCTACTGGAAGATGGCCTTTCATGACAAAATAATTTATGTTAAATAAAGTCCAGGTTCTATGTGCTGCTATACCCCTTGCTGGATTCAAAGAAGCAGCCCAGTACTTGTCAACATATATCAAAAGATATGAAGATTTGAGGACAAATAAGCTTGTCTGTGCCAAACAAGTAGGATAGAAGTCTCTCTATCAAGATGGTACCCATTTTTGATCATTGAAATTTGTGGTTGGCAGGGAGGGAAAAACAGCAGGCTTTTCTTGGCTTGATGTTCTGAGAGCTTTGGAAAAAAATTTTTTTTGAAGAAAATGCCATTATGCTTCAAATGGTTTGCACTAATTTGCCACTTAAAAAGCAGTGGATCTTGTGCCTGTCTCCATGTGATAATCATGAAAAAAATTTCCTTTTGACTGGTAAAGAGGAAAAAAAGCAAATTATTTTCAGCTATTTCACATGATATTCTTGTAGGCCTGTAATCACCTTCAGTAGTTTAATTCACCACTACCATGGTTTATTAATTGTACTTGGAAGACATATTAAATCATTTTAGACAATTTTAACCGGTTGTAATCTGTCCTTTTAACTTGTTAATGTATTGAATATGTTTTTAATCTTTTAAAATGGTTTTTATTGTTTGCACTATTTTAAATGAGTCAGAATGGTTTTATTACACAATCTTTAGATGGAGGATGGAATATAAATATTTTAATAATAATGAACAAAAAAATCTTTACCGGCCATTAGCAAGTCACCTAGAGCCAATAGTTCTCAAACTTTGGCCTTCTGGGTCTTTTGAGCTTCATTTTCTAGGATTTCTGACCATCAGCCATGCTGGGAGCTGAAGCCCAAAATATTTGAAGGACCAAAGTTTGATAACCACGATTTAGAGATCTGTCTGCCTATACTGTAGAACATCAACCCTTTCTACAGGACATTGTCCTCCTGCACTGGGGACGAAAGAAGGACAGCACCCAGACAATGTTTATGCATGATATGTTGTGGTCCTGTCCTTCTCCTGTCCCCAGGCAGTGCAATCATTGGTGGGTTTTCCCCATCAATGACCAGTGATTGTGCAGCCCTCCTGGCACCTGCCTGCACTAACCTTAGGTGCAGAGGCCCTGGAAGCACAAAGGCTGCGCTTCCTGTCCCAGCACAGGACAGAACCCAGCAGCACTACAGAAGCAATAAGCAGCACCACTGGGCTTCCTCCATTCACATAGGCAGCTGGTGCAGAGGGGAGCACTTTTGTCATGCTCCCCTCTTGGGAGAGGCTGTAATGGGATCCTTGCGAGACACCACTGGAATCTGGTAAGCTGTGGAAAGGGCCATTAGAGATGGACCATGGGTCAGCGCCAGTCTGTAAGCCCTTGGCAAACTTCCAGAAAAGAATAAATTGTAGCCAATGGGCACAAATATGGAGCTATTCCCTGGCAAATTGGAGAAAAATCCTGCTGGTTGGGCTCACAAGACGCACTGTTGTAGGACATCTCCATTTATCACCATAGCCTTTCCCCTTGGAAAAACAAGTTCCATCTGCCTGATTCTTGTTACCCATCCATGATCCCTCTCATCATAACTCCTAGCCAGAGTGCAATATTTGTCGTTGGGAGAAAGGGAAAGAAAAAATTTAGGGAATATTCTTCTCATAGTTAAGAAATGTCTTATTCTGAATATGGTACCACAGGAACCCTATAACTCTCTCTTCATGAACACCAAAGGATAATCACTGCCAAACAAAAGAGCCACACTTTTCATTCTAGTTTATTTATATGTTCCAAAAAGCACACTAGAACTACAACATTATAGTTATCCCTTTTGATGCCTGATCCTCCAATCCAGTTCCCTTTCCCCTGGTGCTAGCAGAGTTACCAAACCCAACTGACCTTGGAAACCAATGAATACCCCTTCAATAGGATTTTGTGACTGACTGTGTTATTGTGGTACCCATTTTATGATTTCCTACACTCCCCATAGCAACCATTTTGTGAAGATGCTCATAATATTTTCTTAACCTTCAAAAAGTACCCACAGTTCAAAAACACTGGGGGTCCCTTCTGTGTGGTATACTTTGACAGACCAAAATCCATCCATTTGTACAGATCTTGAGGAAGACATATGATATTATATGCAGTCTAGTGACAGAACCAGTGTGATGGAATGTATGTGTCAAGAACTGCTACTTTGTGTTGCTCAAGAAAACACACGTATAATGGCCATGTTGTTTCTTGGAAGCACAATAGGCTAGTAAAACAAATATTGCTGGAGTTAACAGCTTGCTTCAGCTACTTTGTTATCTAGTAAAACACAATAATCCATCAGCATCCATTCCTGATACCCATTGGTGGTTCTTCCAGGTTTACACCTCACTTCCTAATTGCCAAATGGGTTTTCTTTTGTTGAAACAACTCCTGTCTACAGTTACTTTGATCTTTAGAATTTCCTCCTTGGTCTTTGATATTCTAATTTTAACCCCCACCATTGTATCCTCCAGCCTAATCCTCGTAAATCACCCTCTGATTGCCATCATCTACAACCAAATGGTATTTACCTAAACTGGTTAAATGCTACTTATTGCCCCAGTCAATAAACAATACTAACCATTTGGTTTCTAAGACTCTGGTCTCTACTAATTCTCAATTATATTCCCACTGTTCCTGTACACTCAGCATTTCTACATGCCTACACATTCCCCCCCCATTCCACAGACCACTACCTGTCTAGGAGAAATAATGACATGACAGATTATACACTGTATTAAGGCTGTAACATGCAAATCCCTATTCAGCTACAAAAACCCACTACATGGCCTTGGGAGAGTCCACCTAAACCTCAGGAAGAACTTCCTGATGGCCAGAGCTGTCTGGCAGTGGAATATGCTGCCTCGGAGGGTGGTGGAGTCTCTTTGTTTGGAGGTTTTTGAGCAGAGGCTGGATGGCCATCTGTTGGGAATGCTTTGATAGGTGTTCCTGCATGGCAGGGGGTTGGACTAGATGGTCCCTGTGGTCTCTTCTAACTCTATGATTCTATGATTCTAAGTCACAGTCTCTCAGCCTGGGAGGAAGGCAATGCCAAACCTCCTCCAAATAAATCTTGCCAAGAAAATCTTAGAAGAAGGTCACCATAAGGGAGTTAACTTGAAGGCACACCAGCACCACAACAACATAGTGATTTCTTGCCAATTAATAATTTCATGATTTGTATTTGAAAAGTATTTCATCATACTTGGCAATACACAAATAAATAAATATACTTTAGATAATATTATGTTAGCTGTCTCTAGCAGAAGATGAGATATATTGATAAATAAATGCATACATAAATGAATCTTCCCAGTACTTCAGCTATGCAACTGAAAGCTTCAGTTTGTCCAGAAACAGTTCTGTGTGTGAGACCTTCAGCCTGTGCAAAGATGCAGGGCCTTTCCGCACTACACTGTTATAGAGCTATTATTCCACTTTCAACATCCTGTGGAATCCTGGGGTTTGCAGTTTAAGGTGGGACCTTTACAATTCTCCACAAGAGAGCTCTTTGGCCTCAGTAAACTACAAATCCCAGAATTCCACAGGAGATTTAAAGTGGAATAATAGCACTATAACAGTATAGTCTGGAAAGGCCAACTGTGTTGGGGAAGTTTGGATTGCAACTCAATCTTGTATTTTACATTTTTAAAATGGTATGGACATCTTTCAGCAATGTTTTTGCATTTTGAGATAAAATAATTTAGGGGGGCACACAGAGAAATCTTCACAAAACCTTAACCAAAAAAAGCCCTTAAGATCCCCCCTCAAAAAAAAGGGGGGGAGAAAAAAGAGAGAGAGAGAGAGAGAGAAGGAAAAGGGAGAAAAAGAGGGGGAGTGGGAGAAGTAGAAACTTTTGAAATTTGACCCAGCAGGAAGAAAACTTTTGAAATAAGTGAATATTTACATCACTAACATATACTGAGGACTGGTGTCCCGCAAAACTAAAGGGTTCAAGTCATATGTTGTAAATAAATGAAGTTGATTAATACTGATTTATGCCATAGTGTTTTTTCAGTGATGCTCAGCAGGATCCCAGGCAGAGGGGTTTCACAATGTGTCGCATTTAACTCTCATTTAACTAAAGATCACAGAGAACTTGAGATCATTTATACAGAAAGCACATGCTCTACAAATCAGCTGCTGGACCTTATAAGTAAGGGGTGGGGAATCAGAGGTCCTTCTCATGTTGATGAACTCCACCATGTTCATTGGCAAGTCCGGTGACATCATTCAGTATTATGCATTATGGGATCAAGCACATTTGCTCAGAACATGTCAGATAATAAATATCAAGTCTAATGCAAATTAAAAAAACAAATTTCTCTGATTGAATTTCCAAGCTTCTGAACTGAATACGAGGGGAGGGAATCCAGACTTTTCCCAGCAACATTTTTCACATCTTTGCAAGCACTCTTTTTAAGAACATATTAATCTAGTACCAAAAAAGCTTTCCAAGCTGGGCTCTGAACAGAAAACATCCCACACTAGCCACCACAAGCCCAAATGTGTGTGTGTGTGTATTTATAGATATTTTCAAAGCAATGCCTTTGAGATTCCTCTCCCTCACTCCGAGGACTGCAGAAGATGGTCCAGGCCCTGAGATTTGGAAATCCCAGAGCTGAAATTCATCAATAGCCTCAGGTTCCTCAGTCTAGATTCAAAGAGTTGGATTGGTGACAAAATGCAGCAAGCAGCTGTGATCCTGTCATACTGCTCCCACATTGCCTCCATTTCCAAACAGATCAAGCATTTGCACAGGGGCTGGAGGATTATGTGACACAAAGGAGCATTTGAGTTTTTCTGATTTCCCAGATCCTCCATAATTGTATTTACTTTTACTAGTTCCCTGTCTCCATCCATCCTTGACCATATGAACACAATCAAAACCACTCTGGATGAAATATCTAGACAGGCTTAACTTTATTTAAAAATGAATGTGTTTTCCTCATTCCATTCCATTATTGTTTCCTTTATTTGCCTTGCCTTGTGTTCTACCATCTGGTTTAATTAAGAGTATTTCTAACATTAATTTCAGAATTGGCACAGGTCTTTTTCTTCTCCGTACAGATTGTTGAGGTACATCAGCACATTGATAGCCACATTGGTATAGGCTGCCTTCCTATACCAGTTTACCTGGCAGTAAAGCCCAGTTAATTTAGTTTACTTCTGTCCATAGTGTTGTTAATCACTCCAGAAACAGAATCGTCATATATCTATTTTTTTCTCTTTGTACAGTGATGTAATTGATGTGGAAATGTGAATGTGTTCATTGATTAAAACTGAAAAAGAAAATTAGGAAATCATGTGCTTGCAAGATTCTTTTCTGTCCCATGATATAATCAGTTTGCATGTATACCAAGGCACAGCAGTAACCTGTAAGGTGAAAAAACAGCCCAGAAATGAAAACTATAGCAAACTGAGTAAACATAATACCCTGAGCAGAAACTCAAAATCCCAGGAATAAAAAGCAGAAGGGTGGCAAATAGCTAACTTAGAAATAAGACAAAGACATTCAGGATCCCAGACTCCGAAGGGAAAGTTGGATGGGGAGAATTTTGTAAACATCTCTATGTATTCTGTATTCTGCAGGACCAGCGTATGCATACCGACATACACAGAGGCTTAACATCTATCAAATGGCATCATTTTTAATGCTTCCAATTAAAAATCCCTACAGCCGGGAGGAGAGGGGGGTTGTAGGTGTAAATCCAAACAGCCATAGGCAAATTCTTTGCCATCCCCATCTGCCATCGCAAATGCTAATCCTCGAAACACTGCCGCTTGCAAGCTCTGTCTGTTGTATGTAAATATTTTTCAGTGCATTCTGGGAGACAGAGCAAACAGTAAATGTGTCTGTTCTGTTCTGAAATGTAGACATGTTTGATTGCGATTCTATCTCCCCTTTGCCAATGGCTGTCTCTTTTTAGAAATGCAGACAAGCCATCTGGGATCACAGGAAGTGACAGCTCATTGTCTACCAAGTAGTATGGATAAGAAAAGGGGGAAATCAAGCAAGGCTGAAATGTTCTGGCAAGGATCCCACGAGCAAGAGACTATTTCCATATATCTGACAACATGGATTATATCGTTATAAAATCCTCTTAGCTTACCCTCTAGAGCCACTATTTGCAGTTTTGCTTTATTTTACTTTTTTTTTAAAGAAAAAGAATGAAAAGAGAGAGAGATCAAGTCTGTGTTTGTAGAGAGGACACAAATCTCAGGAGCCCAGGTTAGAATGGCAGGCTAGAAACATCATTTTTTTCTCAATGGCATTTTTTGTTTGTTTATTTGTTTACAAAAGCTAGTTTTCCTCCTGATCACAATCAACATTGCCCTTTAAAAATGTCAAAAAATACAAACACACTTGCACACAACAACAACGTTGTTTCTCAGCTTACAAGGGGAGTCCCTTAAATTTTGGTTCATAAACTGCCTCAGAAGTTATGACCTCATGCCTCTTCTGTGCACCTCGAGGAGGAAGAATAGATCAACACACAGTATAAACATGCATTCAGAGAAAATGTGGATTATCATGTTCACTGGAAGAGGGAATGGCCCTTTTTGGCAGCAGCAGAGCATTCACCCCCCCACCACCCGACACCAACTTGGCCCTTTCTTTCAAGGTTTTCAGGTTTGTTCCACCAACAAATAAGTGCTCATGTCTTCCTGCTATTGGGATACTTCTGTCACCTCTGCTTCTGGAAT
Source organism: Ctenosaura bakeri (assembly GCA_948474755.1). Taxonomy (NCBI): domain Eukaryota; kingdom Metazoa; phylum Chordata; class Lepidosauria; order Squamata; family Iguanidae; genus Ctenosaura; species Ctenosaura bakeri. Next base: position 227,608 of record CAOLHI010002333.1, read on the forward strand.
GTTTTAATTTTATTTCAATAAACCCAAGTTACTTTTTTTGTGAGTGCTCTCTTTCTCTTTCTAATGGTTGCCTAAGGTACCCTACTGAGAGCCAAGAAGCACAATCTAAACAATCTTATAAGTTGAATAAATTACAGATTTGCAATGTGAATCTGAGTGGAAGTGAAAATTCCTGGAAGGCTGTATTAAGAATCCTCCAGAAGTCTAACTGTGAGACTCCATCCAAGATTCTCTGTGAGTCCTCCATACTTTGGTCTCCTCTTCCCTTTCACTGCCTTGACCCTTGTTTTGCCTTCTGGCCCACCATCCAAGCTAGGTGAGGTTGGTATGAGACATATGGGCTGTGTTAAAGGCTGAAGGAAACACTATGAGGTGGTGAGGCTGGCTGGCCAGATGGTGGTCATTCACAGGTTTGATGATTCACTGTACACTAGAATTTAAACTGATCTGACGGAAATAATGTGTAAAAATTATCCCTCTTATACATTTTGCCACGTTAATTTTGACCTGGGTGGGCTGTAACCTACACCACCCAGCTGAGACTAGGGGCCCTTTCACACAACATGATTATAACACTGTGATGGTACTTGAACTGCCATGGCTATGTTCTTTGGCATCCTGAGATCTGTAGTCTAGTCAGAGGCACTAGAGAGACTCTCTGACTGAGGATTCCAAATGCCTCCCAACTGTAAATCCCAGGAATCCGTAGGCTAGAATCATGGCAATTAAAATGGAATCACGGGATTATAATTCTGTAATGGGAAAGGACCCTAGGTAGAAGTATTTTTAGGTGAACAAGAAAATTCCTCTGGCATTTGGTAGTTTTTCTTCCTTTTAGTCCAGGGAGAGTCCAAATGAGAAAATTTATGTCTGTGTAACTAAACAACTCCCCACAAACTAATCTTTAAATTGTCTTCCATCTTATTCAGTAATTCCACTTGTAACAAAATGTTTTTAATAGAATTTCTGGAACTCGATTTACTTGGCGAGATTTTTGAGCTGTAATTTGCATTTACAGGGTGAGTGAAGTGAGTGAAGCAAGTGCCCCATTAGAATTACTGCCTCTAAAGACGAGAATTGTCTGTAGTATCTTTCCTGTCTAATCGAAATCCAGGCTGTTCTTGCCAGTAAATTACTCAGTGCCCTTTTGTACATTATGTGCTCTGTTTGGGAGCTATTTCTGAGCAATATGCCATGATTTATGAATGGTGTGTACAGAGGTGTCATCCAGCGAGGGACTGGGTTCTCACTTATGTACATTTGCATGAAAGAGCCATGAGCCAGTGGGATGAAGTGGTTTAAATGCTAGATGAGGACCCTGAGAGACCGAGGTTCAAATCTCAGCTCAGGCATGGGAATCCACTGGGTGACCACAGACAAGTCACACTGTCTCAGAGAGGGCACTGGCAAACTTGCCAAGAAAACCCTGTGATATGTTCCCTTTAGAGTTGGAATACATCAGATATGACTTGAAAGTGAATAGTGACAATCTATTATATTACAGATTATGAGTATCCAGTTTCAGATGTATTATATATCTGCTGGTCCAACTCCCTGTCCAATACTCACTCACTCTCTCTCTCTTTCTCTCTCTCTCATATATTTCATGCTCTGTGCTGTCATTCTCCCACAACTGGTTTTTCTTTCTCACTGGTCTTTGTCTTCCTCCACTGTAGTGCTTGCTGAACTTGTACTAGATTTATCTGGTTGAAAACTCTTTTGACTCCCCCTCCCCAGTGCTGTTTCTCTTCTCTCCTATTCCACTTTTGTTTTTTTCCTGCTGGTTTTCCCTTCCTCCTACCCAGGTACTTGTTTGTCTTTTTTCTCTTCTAACTCTTTTCCTTACACTTGCCAGAAACTTGGAGTTTCCTGGCTTCCTTGCTGTCTTAAGGTTGCCATATTCTAGTTCTCCAAAACAGGGAAAAGACATGTGAATATTATGCAATTTCTTGGCTTATCAATCAAGCACGGAGTCATAAAAGGGTTGATCAACAAGCACTTATTCCTACTAATTTCCCCTCTTAGAAGCACTCCTTTCAAAACTTCTTTATAGATAAGAACCAAAAGGCTGGGTTTTCCTTTAGTCTTTGCATGGATATGCAGGGATACATAAATTGCAGTTTAGGGTGTTTTCTGCACCCCATAACCCCCTTTTTGTACTTCCTTTTATCACTTTTTCTTCTCAGAGTGCTCCTCTAGCTTAAGAGTAGCATTATTAGAGATATTAATATTCAACAGGTATAGCTATTAAATCTATTAATAGATATAGCTATATGTATAGCTATAGCTATTAATATCTATTAATTAATATCTATTAATAGAGATATTAATATTCAACAGGTATAGCTTTCTCAGGAATGGTAATAGAGGTAAGGATCCTGTCTGTGGCATCAGAATCAATGCCTGAAAATCTTGCAAAACAAAACAAAAAACAAAAACAATTCTGTCTCAAAGAGACAGCGTAGTGAAACTTTTTAAAACTCAGACAAATATAGCATATTCAAGGTTCGTACAGGATATGAAGGTCAGGGAAGAAGAAAAAGGAGAAGGGAAAAAAGAAGAGGAGGAAGAAAAGGTGTAGGAAGAAGAGGCAGAAAATAAATTGGAAGAGCCCATTTTCAGATTTGTTTTTGTAGCATGTCCGAGGCACGTAACAACAACAGCAACAACAACAACAAACGACAACAGAGTTTCCAGACCTAGAATGCTGTAGCATGCCCTTATGTTCAGACTATGGAAGCAAATTGACCAAGAAAGAGTTGCATAAACATCAGTTGCGTAGGGACTGGGGGGGGGTTCATCCTGGGCAGCAATATTTTTGGGGCATCATGGCCTGTAGCCACACCCTCGCATGCCCTGGCCTCACCCCCCACACCACAGCCACGCCCCCCACAGTGGCCATGCCCCCTTTGCTGTAGTCCTGCCCCCTCCCACCCCACTCCACACACTCCAAGCTCCATCACTGATAAACATTTTGAAATGAGTGAAGAAATGCACATTAACTACCACATCACTCCAACATTCATTAAGCACCGAGTCTAAAGCTGGGCCTCTGTTCAACCTCATGCCCACATCACACCTGCAAAATTGGTGCAATGATCTGCTTCAGGCTTAGGGATGCCAGACGATCTACTTCCCGGAAAATCTACTTCCCTGGAAGAGAAGGTGCAATGACCATTCGTCTTGCCCTGCAACGTGGAGCCAATGGGAACAGTGGGTGTGCTGGATGGTATGTTTCCAGTCCACACAGGACTCAGATGAAGAGGCCAGGGAGGCCTGATATACGAGAGGAAAACTGTGCTTCCCAGAATCCTTTGCAGCAAGCTGAGTTGTTGTCAGGTTTCCCTTGAGAGAAACAAATTGATGTAGCGGGGGGACTGTGAAAGTAGAGCATTTGAAAATGGCTGTCCCATCTGATTAGGCTCCTCAGGTGCCATTAGTCCAGTACATGTGTTTTGATGAAGCTTTGTAAACCGAAAGCACTACCAAGGCCTATCATACTGATTTTCTCAGACAGCCTCTGAAGTCAACTCCATTTGGGACTAATAAGTTGAGTCATAATAAGTTTGCATTTCCTAAATGGCGATGTGGCTCCCTGTGACACAGACTGATTGTGCTTCAGCTGCTTTGCATCAAGTGTGGAATATTAAACACCTGCATGTTATCATTCTTGATCAAGAGCAATAGTCCCCAAACAAATCTGAGGTGGGAAGGCATCCAGACGGAACAGAATGCATTACTCCTTTTTATTGATGGTATCATTGCTTGGTGTGTGTGGAGGAGGCAAAACTGGAGGCACCACGAGATACTGCAGCAGATTTGGCTAGTGCACAGAAGACCTATTGCTGCATTTGAAATGCAATTTGTCAGTTTCCTCTAGCAAAGATTGTGGACTATAAAGGGAAGCCATTCATTCATTCAGGAACTTGACTAAAAGGTAATGCTACTTTCATTCCAGCATGCTTTAAGATAGGTGAAAAATCTGAAAGCACATGCTGTCCTTTCTGTCAAATTCTTTCATGCCAGGCCTATCCTCCTGCACTGTTTAATCCAACTGGGCTTCTAGGTACCTTGCCCCAGCAAGAGGAAGTACGGTTGTTCCCATTTTGCAGATGGGATGTGGGCCTGAGCACCCAAACTACTATGCTGTGGAGAGAAAAAGGTCTCTATAGGATCAGAGGTTCTGGATGGCTAATAATCAGTTTCCATTTCTTCCATATTAAGCTTTTTGAAACCTCAAGTTCTTTTCTTCTGTCTAACATACAAAAGTCAAAGTTTGCTTGTCTGTGTCAGGTGAAGACCTCATATGACTGGCTGCTAAAAAAGCTTCTATGCAATCTTTTGGGCTTTGCAGTTTAGGGAGGGGCCTTTAGAATTCTCAGCCAGAGAGCTCTTGGGCCTCAGTCAACTGTGGCCCTTTTCGCATTGAGGTGGCTCGCACGAGAAGCCTTCTCTGGGAGGCTGCCGCTTCCCCCTCCTTCCTTCCGCAGGCTAGCGCCCCGCCCCGCCCCTTCATTCCGCATGGGCAGAGGGAAGGAAGCGCGACCTGGTCGCCTCCCCGACGCTGCACACGGGAGGTAAGTGCGCGCGGGCGCTAGGAGTGTTGCGCGAGCGCGGGTGATTTTCGCTTCGAGGCGAAAATCAAAAAACCCGCGATTGCGCCGCTGCAGCCCCGTGAGCGCGGCGGAAGTGGGAGTGCGTCGTGCAGAGCAACGCTCCCACTCCCGCGAGGCTCACGGGGCTGTCGCACGACAGAAATCCCGTGCGAAAAGGGCCTGTGTCTGTCTTGAATAAGCCAGTTTCCATGGAGGCCTAGCAGCAAGGAGGAGGGCAGTGCATTTCCCTCAGGGACCCAACCTCTGTATGTTAATAATTCTGAATACAGGTTGAATTGGGAAATATGGGGAAAAGTTACAGGTACTGGACAAAACAGTTTGGAGAATTAGAGACACAGGATCTCAAAATCTTTCTAACAAGTATTACCTATGAGAAAATAAAATCCCAGGCAATGGCGTGTATATACACTAGTTAGTGAATAAATCTGCAAATGTGGATCAATTCTTTGCCAGCCTCTGGTTGAGAAGATATGTCACTGTAAACTGACTTAGGAGCACCTAAAGTTAAGTTGCCCCATGGCACATTGGTACCGTCAAAATAGGAACAAGATGGAGTTATACCATCAGGATCATTATGGAAGCAGAGCCAGCACTGTGGCCATTGAATCTAGCCCTCCTCTTATCAGTGAAGGGTAGTGCAAAAAGCAGAGGAAGGGATTGCTTTTTTTTCATTGCAGAAATGAGCTGGATATATCATCCTCCAGTACCTCATACTTTAGCACCTCACAGTTCTTTTGGTTGGCCCAGCTGCCTGGCTTTTAAAAGTGGGTTTTAGCAGAGGGGTTTGTAGTTGTTGCAATGGTGCTATGACCATAGATGTGAACTTCAATATATACGATGCTGTAAGCCTGGCTTACAACATCCTAAGTACTGAACAGGACATCAGACACTATTTATAGCCATTATGGGAAAGTTGTCTCTATTCAGTGACGAAAAAGATAAACTTGATACATAGGCCAAACCCTGTATGGGGAAAGTTAAGCCAGGTGCAATAAATAAGGAAAACACAGATATTAGTGTTCCAAATGCATATCGAGTAGAAAGGTAAAATAAGTGCAATTTAAAGAGAGAGGATTAATCCAGACATTTTCTGTTATTTTATTTAATTATGATCTCTATTATTACGGTGCTATAATTTCTATGAAAGTGGGAGATTGGAACAAGAACCAGTTTTATGCCATTCCTTCCTTTTTCTTCATTGTTATTGCATTATTTGTATTAATCATATTAGTGGATCTGTATTCATGGTCTCTGTTGCCATGATTAGAACTGCTTTCTTAACCTGCTTTATCAGACATCAATCACAAGGAGAATGTTGAAAGTGAAATCACAGAATGTTGAAAGTGGAATAATAGCACTATAACCGTCTAGTTGTGGAAATGGCCTTGGAGTACGAACAGATGATGTTTCCATCCCCCTCCTGTCAATGAGAGAGGGTGCAACAATCAGAAGCAAGACCCTTATTGGACTTCCACATCACAGCCACATCACAGGAAGGTGGAAATGTTATCTGTCAGTGCCCTGATCACCAGCTGAATGGACTCCCTTCTTTTCATGTGGCTGATGCCCAGTAAAGTAGGTCGGGGGGAGACTGGGCTAGGAGACACTACTTAGCTATACAACTAAGTACCACATGTACAATTCTACCCATATTGACTAACAGTCACCTATAAAAACCTGCTGAAATGCAAAACAATACCCAAGAAACATAACACTTAATTGAAATGGGCCCAAGATTGTCCAGTTGCCCAAAGCTGAAAGCATTCCTACTGACTCTCCAGAAGGAAAGCAAACACAGAGGCCTTTTGGACCTCTAACTTAAACAACACACACACACTTGCAATGTAGCCTGCTGGAAAAGGGAGTGGCAACGATCATTCAGCAGAACAGCACAAAGAGGGAAGGCAACAGATGATCAAACCAGGAGTGGCGGCAAGAAAAAGCCAAACAATCTACAGCAACTGCTTCCTCTATCACAACAAGGGAGAAAGAGAAAGCAATAATAGAGAAATCAACCTACATTTGTCGGAGGAACACACTCCCATGAAGAAGTGCTGCATTTTGAAACACAGTGGCTTTAGTAAAACATTGCAGACACTTTGAGACAGGTTTTGCTTTAACCTCAGTTTAGCACCACAAACATGACTCAATTCAAAGAGATTCAAACATAGATTTTAAGAGCTAAGCTGTCAAAAATTTCTGCTTGGTCAGACACATTTATCCATCTTGAGAGAACACAAGATTCCTACCCTTGGACATTCTTAATTTAAAGTATTTCCCATCCCATTTATGAAGAAACTTCCAATGTTGTCAAGTTCTTATCATTCACTCTTTCACACACATACAAAAATGCAATTCTAGTCCCTCCTTCATTGGGGCAAGTTACAGGTTATAGGCTATATTTCCTTTCTCCTGCTTTTCTTTGCACAAGGGAAAAGATACAGAATATCCCTCACCTCCTGATTGCTGGAAAAAAAAAACCCAATATGTTATTCTGTTGGGATTGCAACATGGATTGTGATGCTCCCTGTGCTTTAGATGGGAAATACTGCAGTGCAGTGTGCCTTTGCAACTCCCATGATTATCATTATTTTCACATTTGTTGCTGCATCTTCAGCTGAAGCTTGAAAACTGAAACCAGAGCACTCAGCAAGCTTGTGGATGTTTCTGTTGAATCACTGACAATTTATTACAAACTGACATGAGATTCAATGCATATGTCCATAGGCATAACTCTTGTTGGGCTTGAGAGGGAATTATTGCTCAGTCAAAATGCACAGGTCTGGATGATTCAATACATTCAGAAGAAAAGTCAACTACAGAATGTTAAGGATTCACCCTAATCTATTTGTAAGTAAATATATTACAGAGCATGCTTTTACAAAGAACTTGCTTTATTTCTCTACGAGAACCTGTATGGAGATGTAGGTGGTATGGGACTGGTTGTTGCTCATCTTCTGCTTGAAAATACTAATTACTTTGTTTGTGAGATATGATACTATGTCTTACATTCCCCAACACATAAAAATGTTGTGTATGGTTGAAAAAACAATACCCAATTTTTAAAGTGATGTACTGTCTCTTGCTAAATAGGAACTGTGTTTTCAGACTTGGCTGTGACTGTCTGTGCATGTGTATGTGTGTGTGTGTTCATGACTGTGTGTAGAACTGCTGATCAACACCTCTGGATCACCCTCATTCACGATAGGTAAAAAGTATTTCAAACATCATAATGGTCATGAAATGCTATGGATTGTACTTAAAGAAATGAGTGTGCCCAACAGTTGATTGTCCTCAGCATAACCTGTACTCAAGACAAGAGGCCACTGTCAGGACAGTTGTGGAGAAACAGAATGGTTTCCAGTTGGAAGGGGAGTCCTGCAAGCCTCCATTTTACCATCCAGACTGTTTAACTTGCACAGTGGATGCATCATACATAAAGCTGGAATAAACTCAGAGGAAGGAGGTATGAAAATTGGAGGAAAGAACATCAACAAATTCAGATATGCAGCTGATACCATACTACTAGCAGAAAACAGGAAAGACCTGGAATGATTACTGAAGAAAGTCAAGGAAGAAAGCTTATAGGTGAATGTTAAATAATAACCACAGATGATTTACATAACTTTTAAGCTGACATTGAAGACATTGAAATAGTTAAAGATTTCCACACTTTGGCTCAGTCATAATTCAGAAGGGAGATTGTAGTTGACTTGAAGTCAATTTGACAGCAATTAACAACAATGCTGACAGCGCTGATCTGTTTGGGGAAGTTGTGTGCATCAGAAAAAATGCAACTTACTGCAAACTGCAAGGATTTGTGGATTGGGACAAATCTCTGCATTAGATCTACTGCAAAAATGCAAATTGTTCTTAAACTAGAGATATATGGATAATTTTAGAGATATATGGATAATTTTGCAGCATGGAAGACAAAGAATGTGCTCTAAACATTCCCATTTCTCTCAGGTTTAAGAATTCTTCTAAAGTTTAAAAGTTACATTAATTTATCTTAGTTTATCACCTTGCACTCTGCCTTGGTACATGTATGAGAAAGCGAGAGTATTTAAGGACAAATCTCCTTTAAACAGATGAAGTATATACAGGTGCTGGCTGTGAGTCAAGTCAGCATAAAACTGAAATTTCACTCTGCTGTTTTTTTCCACCTACAGCTGTGCATGATATTTTATGCATTTATTTTATTCCAGTCATAAAGAGGGCAGAAGCTGCAATGATGCCAATTTTGGAATTACAGCTCTCCAGTACTAATGACTTCTTTCCTCCCTCCCCCTCAGACCACCAGTTGACTGCAAACTCCACACGACTGTGAGCAACCCAATTCAATATTTATGTATAGTAAGCCTGGAAAGCCCAGCGACTTTTTCAACAGCAGTGCCCTTCTAGAAAGCTTGCTACCAAACAGAGTGAAATACATTGGAACATTCCTTCAGTGCTGGCTACAGAGGAGAATGATTTAGGTATGAAAGACATCTGGACACTTTGTAAACCAAGCAGCTCCAAATACTATAGTGCCATAGAAGTTATGGAAAATTTTAGCCAAAATGGTCAAAGGCCCAGAGAATCTTCCATTCTACAGAAGGACTAAAGCTTTGGGGCTGTTTTAGATGATATTGTCATTATTCTGTGCCTTCACATTGACTCTGGCTTGTTGCTGTTAACCGCTGTCAGGTTGTCTTAGATCTATGGTGACCTTATGGATGAGAGAACGACAAGTCTCTCTGACATCAACAGCCCTGCTCAGGTCTTGCAAATTCAGGGCCATGGCTTCCTTGATTGAGGACCTTTCCGGACTACACTGTTCTATTGCTATTATTCCACTTTCAACATCCTGTGGGATTCTGGAGCTTGTAGTTTACTAAGGCCAAAGAGCTCTCTGGTTGAGAATTCTAAAGGCCCCTCCCTAAACTGCAAACTCCAGCATTCCAATAGGATGTTGGAAGTGGAACAATAGCACTATAACAACGCAGTGTGGAAATGGCTTAAGTCCCTCAGCAAACTGCAAATTCCAAGATTCCATGAGACAGAGGCCATTTCCACACTATCCTATTATAGTGATATCATTCCACTTTCAGTATCCTGTGGCATTCTGGGGTTTGTAGTTTACTGAGGCCGAAGAGCTCTCTGGCTGAAAATTCTAAAGACTCTTCCCTAAACTGCAAACTCCAGGATTGCACAGGATGTTGAAAGTAGAATAATAGCACTATAACAGTGTAAGGCAGAAAGGTCCTATGTCTATCCATCTGTAATGTAGTCTTCCTCTTTTTCTACAGCCATCTACCTTGCCAAGCATTATTGTCTTTTCCAGTGAATCATGTCTTCTCATGATATTGCCAAAATACGACAGCCCCAGTTAAGTCATCTTGTTCTTTTGGGAGAGTTCAGGCTTGATTTGCTCTAGGACCCATTCATTTGTCTTACAGAAACCCTATTCTAGGGTTTTCTTGGCAGGATTGACTCAAAAGAGGTTTGCCATTGCTGTCTTCTGAGGTTTTCTTCAAATGATAGAAAGGATGAGATGGTATTGTCCAAGGTCTACCAGCAGGGTTTCCATAGCTGAAGGGGGATTTGTATCTTGGTCTCCTAGCATCCTAGTCTAACACAAACCACTGCATCACTGACATGAGGGGAGAGAGGCATAATATAAGGTTATGACATTATGCTACATGGAGAAATAATGTACAGAAAAAAAGTCTTTTTTCTTCCTGATTCACAACACTAGGATTAGTGTCATCCCATGAAATAGATGAGCAGGTAAAAGAAAGTGTGTGAAGATACTCCCATGAGATGTGGTAATGACCACTGAGTTATATGGCATTAAAAGAAAATTAAGCCAATTGAGCTAGGAGAGATTTGTCGATGCAGAGGTATTTACCATGGCTGTAGTATGTCTCTGAAAGCCATTTGCAGAGGAGAAAAGGCTATGATCAGCAAGATCACTTTGTGAGCTAGCCTCAAGCATGTATTATGATTTTGTATTTGATCCTGGCCTAAACCGACTTATCGTCTCCCCCTAGGTTTGGCAGATAGGCATGTACGTTGTGTTGCTGATATACTGTGTCTGGCAAATGTGTTTGGTTTTGGTACATGGAAGTACTGTCGAGGTATGTGTGGTTCTTCATAAGACTAGTATAGTGCCAAAAGTTATCCTTCTCTGGGGCTGCCCCTGCTTTAGAGTATTTAACCAGGACTACAGGCATACAGTCCTGCAGACTGGCTCAAGAAGGTTAAAACTGTGCGCATACAGCTTTTGTACATGTGGTTCCTCATGCGGATAGGAACTAATTTGGAGAAAGGGTACACAGAGAGTTTACTAGGAAAGATTTTGGTGACTCTTCAAGAAATGGTGCCATTCCCCTATCTAATCAAAACTCTATTGAAAAATCCCTCGAGTTAGCTGGGTGGGAGCTCTCAATATGTTGTATGTGTATATGTGCCTTCTAGTTCCCTGTTGACTTATGCTGACTCCATGAATTTCATGGTGGTTTTTTTTTCCCAGAAAGGAAGACTCAAGAGGTGGTTTTGCCAGTTCCTTCCTCTGAAATATAACATCTGGTATTTGATGGTGGTCTCCCATCCAGGTACTAATCAGAGCTGACACTGCTTAGCTTCCAAGATCAGACAAGATCTGGTCCCTTTAGGGTATTTAGGCCCTCTCAATATTTCATCTTAATCTAGAGTCTGGATTCCTTTATAAAGAAAGTTCAGCTCCATTAATTGCCATTTCGCTATAATTTATGACATCCTCACAGCCATTTAACTGTAATTACAATCATGTGCACAATATTCGTTGCAGCTGCATTGATCAACCCACCACTGTTCTTCGTAACAAACTGCCAAAATCCAACAGTTCCTCAGCTGTCACTGAGCTCTTCTAGATGGAAGAAATGGATTGGGAGGTTGCTGGAGGCTGCAATATTTGTTGCTGTAGGGTGTTTTTTTAATGTTTTCCGTTCTCCCAGAGCTGTTCTAGTAATTCTGAGGTGCAGGTGAAGCATTTTATTCCCACCCTTAAGGGAATTCCAATGGAATGTTTAATTATCTTCTCCACCTTTATTTCTTTGTTTGTTTGTGTTATAATGCTATAGTGTACTGGTACACATGGCACTTTTTCACTATAAGGCTATAACTGGAAGATTTAGAAAACTTGAGAGAGGAAAGACTTTGCCCTTCAGGCCTTAGGACCACCGCAGCAAATTACATCCTGGTTTAAAGAAAATTGGAAAAGTCCTTGCACAGGACCAAAAATTCCTACAAAGGGCCCCCCAAAAGAATGGAATGAGTGGACATGGAGGTGAAAATAGCCAGCAAAAGCCAAAGAGCTATGCTGTGAGAACATTTTTTTTTTTTTTTGGCACAATCTGGAAAAACCCACTGAGATACAAGTATGTATGAGTATATGTCATGAAAAGATATATATCCAGCAGTTACCTGCTCAGCTTTTTGAGAGGGTTGGTTGTTCATGAAACAAGCTGGTCCTCTGTTTTTTCATATATTTTTTCAAGCAAGCTCTCTAAATCTGTTGTGTTGGGGGAAAGTCAGGGTGGGGAAGTCTCCTTTCTATGACCAAAAACATTTCAGATTACATTCCTTCAGATTGGGAAGGATGTTGATTTCAGAATGGGAAAAATTTGGTTTGGATGCCTTAGCAAAAGGAGCAGGGTTCCTTTCCTTATTTATGAACAGCTTTAATGTAATGTATGTGCCTTTAGAGCGCCAGCGTGGTATAGTGGTTTGAGCATTGGGACTATAATTCTAGAGACCAAGGTCTGAGTCCCTGGTTGGCCATGAAACCCACTGAGTGACCTTGGGCAAGTCACACTCTCTCAGCCTCAGAGGAAGTCAAAGACAAACCCTCTCTCAATAAATCTTGTGGGGAAAAAATCCTGTGACAGGTATGCCTTAGGGTTGCCGTAAGTTGGAAATGACTTGAAGGTACACAGCAATAACAACGTGTCTTCAAGTTACCTGTGGACTTACAGCAATCCTGCGAATTTCATAGCATTTCCTTAGGTGTGGAATACTCGGAAGTGGTTTGCCATTGCATTCCTCTGAAAGGCAAAAGCTTAAAGAACCCAGTATTTCCTGGCAATGACCTTTTCAAGTGCTGATGCTTTTTAGTTTCCAAGATCAGATGGGATCTGGTGCCTTCAGAGTTTTAGGCATGAAAATGTTTGCATCCATGTTAAAAAAAAAACAATCAGAACACTTTCTGAAAGGAAGAACTGATTTTGCAAGGAGTCAAGATGTTTGCGAAATACCCTTGTGTTGGCACAACCCTCATATCCAAAAGGAATTTACTGTGCAATCATATAAGTAAAACTATCATGCAATTCCAATGTAAACTCTTGTTGCTAACTGCTGTTGAGTTGGCTTTGACTTATGGTGGCCCTATGAAGGAAAGATCTCCAGGATACCCTGAGAACCACAGCTTTGCTCGGGTCCTACCTTGATTGAGTCTATCCAGTGATAATGCAGTCTTCCTGTTTTCCTACTGCTTCCCACCTTACCAAGCACTGTCATCTTTTATAATGAGTCACGTTGTCTCATGACCAAAATACAATGACCTCCGTTTGGTCATTTTGGCTTCTAAAAAGAATTTAGTCTTGATTTGCTCTAGGAACTATGATTGGTCTTTTTGGCAGTCAACAGTTTCTGTAGAAGACTCATCCAGCAGCACATTTCAAATTTTAAAAGCTGTTCAATAACAGAATAAAGAATACAAGATACCACACACACATACCAGAAATACCCCTTCAGTTTCCATGAGGTTGCATGAAAGCATTTGTAATGTTATTGAGTTTTCTATTATAAAGAAAGATACCAACCAACACTTATGTTGATGGTAAAAAAAAAAAACTTTTGAAATTCCTGTCCCCCCCCATGGCTAAGGTGAGATGGATTTTTGAGTATTTTTAAAGCCTTTTTTTTAATTTGTGGGAGGGCGTGCTTTTGTGCAAGTTGTTCTAAAGATCTTTATAGAAACAGCAAAGGTTTTTGTCCTCCTCCCCAAAAAATCATTCTGAACAAAATATGGTTTTATTGTGCAAAATACTATGCTGCTCCCTTGTTTTTTTTTTAAAAAAGCAGCAGCATTGGATGGCCTGTTTGCTTCTTTTTCACCAATAATCCTATCCTATGCTCGCTGCATGTGTGTATGTTCTCCATAAGAAGTGGGAGGGAAGAGACTAGTTTTACTCTGTTATGCCTTTGAACAAATTGTGGAGACATTAATGAAAAATGGAGAGCTGATTTTTTTTTTTTTCTCCTTCTGCAGGGTGAAAAATCTTGATGCATTTTTCAATGTGGTGTTTCAATGCACTGAGAGAACTTTTTCATTGGGGATGAGAAACTTTGCAAATATTCCCTCCATCCCTCATTACACATTTTACCTTTACATAGCCAACTAATTGAAACAAAAGCCTTGCACATGAAAAACAACTTGAGTGATCTCATTATTCTGAGGAAAGATACCCCTGTCCCAGAAAGAGGCAATCCATTCCCAGAAAGAAGTGGTTATAGATTTTATGTTATCTTGACCAGTTAAATTGCTCCACTTTTTTCCCTATAGGTATTGACATTTTTTATTGACAGTTGTAGCATTTTCTTGTTAGATAATTCTCCACATGGCTGTTTTTGTTTGCTTTTGATAGTTCCTGCTGTTAACTGCTTTGGACTTCTTCCTTTCTTTTTTCTTGTCTTTGGAAGCAAGGTGAAATTGGATGAAAGAAGATAGCCAGAATTGCCCACAGAAGAAACACATGGGCTATGAAGAATGGGAAATGCTTTCATTCAGATCTCTGGGATGCTCCACACATCTCTCGCTCTCTCTTCCTCTTTCTTTCTTTCTCTGACCTCTCCCTCCATTGCACCTGTTGCCTAAAGCTGTTTGGTACCACCAGAGAGAAACCAACACTGTACTGCAGTGTCTGTGGTGGAAAAATGGAGTCCCCTTAATGGAGCTTCAGTTGTCTGGCCATAAGGAAGGCTCTTAACATTTATTTTAGGCTCTGACTGGTTTAATTTGCAAGAATGAATGGGGACCTATTAGAAACGACTGACATACAAATCACTGGGGAAATGGGGTAAACAAAAATATATACTCTGGTCACATTTCACTTCCAGGCTGTTGCTTTCAGTAACTTGTGCTTCCCAAAATAAATTATCTTAATAACTCTGCTCAGATAATTATATGGCTCATCTCATTATTCACTTTCATTAAAATGTTCTTATTTAAAATGTCTAACGTTACAAGTCATGCTAATATTTAGGTGCCTTCCACAGTGACAAGTTTCAGATGGGAAGCTGTGGTAGTCATCTTGCAGCTAAAGCGATAATGAATCCTTTGGTGTTTTAAAAGACTAATGCATGTATTGTGGCCTAAGCTTCTGTAGTTTGGGATGCCAGGCCAGGACTGTCCCAGGTGCTGAGATTTCAGTACCAAACCCTAAGATCGAGGGAGGGCCACTTGTGATACCACAAAGTGATGCGACAGGGATAATGTTATCTGTGGCATCCCCTGGTGATGTTATTAATCATGACGCATTAACATCAAACACAGTTGCACAGAGTACAGCATTCAAATAAAAAGCACAAAATCTAATGGGGGGAAGTTTTCAAGGAAGTGCTCTCACTCTGAGATTCCTCCTCCTTATCCTGAGGACTGGAGAAGTACGGCCAGGTCTTGAGACTCAGGCCATTTCCGCACTAGACTGTTCTAGTGCTATTATTCCACTTTCAACATCCTATGGAATCCTGGGGTTTGCAGTTTCAGGAGGGGCCAGTCTAGTGTGGAAATGGCTTTAGGGCCAGGCCCTGAGATCTAGAACTCCTATTTGTGGTTCATGGCCTACATTATCAAGTATATGGGCAATATCTGTGTTGGTTTTTAACATGCTGTAGAAGCTGTTGTCATTTGCATTTTTAAAGAGATCTAAAGGTTTGTACCAAAATTAATCTCCTCTGAAATGTTAGTACATAAATCGACTATGAGTGAGAAGAATATGCTGCAGGGACGGGCACAGTTCAAGGCTTTACTGACTTTCCACCTGTGGTGGGCATTCTAAATGCTTTCAGCCAAACGTGCTCAGTATGCCTGTTGACTTACACCTTACACATGCAAAGTTGACGAATTTAGGAAGAAGGACAGGGACACTGGGGTTTAGTATGTCATATCCTCCCCACCACATCCTTTGAATGTTTGTAGACTACTTAGCTCCAAACAGGACTGTAGGGATTAAGGTTAAATAACAATCAAGACTTGCACCAGAAATTAATCAGAAAGCTCATGCCCATGAGGACAGCAATGTACAATGACTGGGTTGGAGTAAAAACTGGTCATCTGAATGCTGCCACAATTATTTTATGATTACGTTTGTTCACCTGTTATCTACTGTGGCTATTTCAGATAGTGTGGGGTGCAAATGTAAATATAGAAATGGAGAGATAGCAAGGTGCAGTGGCCTGTGGTTTCCTAAGGTGCTGGCATTTCTATGCCTCTGTTAACTCAAGTAAAAATGCTTTATTGCCAAATCCATTTAGACAGCACGATGATAGATTGTGCCCCATGGCCCTAGCTCTAAAATGCATTAAAGTTAATGGAAAGACTTTCCAGAGGGGCTAGCGAGTGGTTTCATTGTCCAAACCTCCTTCAATCAGAGTTAAAAACAATGTCCAATACCCAAACATGCTGTTGGAGAACCATTTTAACCCTTCCCTCTATCCAGACCCCCCCACTTTGTGAGTCCTTGCAATTTAATTAATTAGATTCATGGCATTCATCTATGGCTTTATTGGAGTGTTATGCAGAGAGTCAGGTTGCTAATAAAATAAAATGAGCATATGCCACTTTTCATGTGTGCAAGTATCTCCCTTTAATTAAACAAGTAGAGGGAAGCTATTCTTACCTCCTTGTACTAATAACTCTGAGATTCCCATTAAATTTCCAAGTGTCTCCTCTTACCTTGCCAGAATTCCTGTCTTGCACTACCTGTCACCAATCTTTGGCTCACAGGGCCAACACAACTTCTTTAACTTTTCTGCTTTCATCTTAGAGGAGAAAAAAACAGTTGCAGAGGTCTAACCCAAATGTGCTCCCAATGTGGTTCCATCCCTCCTGAAAAGTCCTTTTTCTTGCCTTCTTTTTGCAAGCTATTTATGCATCTACATTTATGGCAAACAGTGCATTTGGGGAGAAAAAGCAGCCAGGGAGGGGACAATTCACACCAGAAAACTGGTCCCATGTCCAGTCTGGATTGGGGGAACGGATGAGATCCTGTAGCCAAGAACCTATGTGATACTAATGAAACATAAGCTTTCACCATTATATTTATTCTAGAGGTCTGGTAGGGCAAATGTTGCATGTTTTCCTGTGGGTGGCATACCTTATGGTCAATAAGTAGCCATTTCATTGGCAGGTGGAGATGGGCTCAGGCACCATCAAACTGCCATTGAGCAGCCATGGAGAAATGAAGTACCTCCTTGTGCAACATCCAAGGAATATTTATGCTGGCACAATCCTAGCCTGATGCTACTTCTTTTTCTTTCCCCACTCCAGAGTGGTCAGGTTAAGCACACTTGTTTGTCCCAGAGAGTCTGAGGGTCTTTCCACCCTACATTGTTATAATGCTATTATTCTACCTTCAAGATCCTGTGGGATTCTGGGGTTTGTCGTTTCCTGAGGCCAAAGAGCTCTCTCGCTGAGAATTCTAAATGCCTCTCCTTAAACTGCAAACCCCAGGATTCCATAGGATGTTGAATGTGGAATAACAGCACTAAAACAGTGTAGTGTGGAAAGGCCTTGAGTTTCAGGAACTGCTTCAGGCTTTCCAAGGTGCCTCCCTAACTCCATTTTCTTCATTATATACAGAGGAAGACTGAAGGAAGAAACTTCCCTTTAGCTCCTTTTGATCTGCCTGCCCCAAAGTGCATTGGTTTCTCCTTTGTGTGAGTGTGTTAAGTCATGATTGACCCAGTACTGCATGTGTTAACATTTTCAACCTGAAAAAAAATTATCACATTTTCCACACATTGTACTTATTGCAAAAGAGACATGTGGACATTTATCAGTCTTGATTTTGGGTTTCTCTGAATACCACTTGTATTTTCATCTTGACATGGTTTCAGATTGGGTTGTGAGATCTTGTTTCTTCTTACAATGAAATTAATACACATGCTTAAAATTCATTTTTCCTAAGGTACACATTTGTTTATTCAGTTCACTCCATGTTTTCTGCTCTCACTTCTCTTGGCTAAAATATGTTTGTGCACACTTTTTCAACTGTATCCATTTTTAGCCAGTCATGTTTTAAAATACATGCACTGTTTTGGGTATATTTTACTCCTCAAAAATGTTGGAAAAGCCTTGTGAGTGTTTAGGTGCTCAAGGTGAGTTGTGGTTCTTCTCTCAGTGAATCTATGGAGGAGAGAAAAAGCTAGTTTTCTCAAGACTGTTGAATCTTACAATGTTTTTTCCCATCCCTTCCCTTGAATATATGGAAGAGAAAAGCGAAATCTTGACATTCAGGTAATATAATATGGGGGGGGGTCTTCATTTGTTTTTTTTTTAAAAAACCATACATGTACAACCAGGCGTCTGGAGTGCTTTTGTAAGCAGGAAGGCTGGTGATGCCAACCATGGGGAGACAGCCCTAGATAATTTCAGGCTTGACGACAAACATAAGGATATAGCAGGCATGCTTGGATTAGTTTCTTCAGTTCCCCACATACCATCTGATAAGGGCTTGGAGATTTCTGTTGCAGGGCAAAGGATTAAGTCTCCCTTTATTTGCAATTTCTCTGAGATCATTTATTCAGTATGTCCGTTACTACCTCATATCTGATGTAATCATTTTTGTCTCAAAAAATTTAGTTTTCCACCATCTCATACAAGCCTCTCAAGAAGGAGTCCACTGGCTCTCCTGGTTTTGATCTTTCTGGTGTACAGCACTTGGGAATACAGTATTCATCAGTGCAAAATGAAAACCTGGCTGATGCCTTTCCACAATCACATTTCTCACATCTCCTAAGTAAAAGTAAAGGATTTTAAGATAAGATTAGCTTCATTTCCCATAGCATAGATGAGAGAATTAACCTGTGCTTTTCCAAGTTTCCTTATGGAGCTTTGTTGCTATGCAGAAAGAAGAGAGTCTTTCCATCCTGCATGGCTATTTTGAGAATTCACTGAAAATCAACGAATTTTGGGGCTGAAAATTGCCATGCAGTTTAAAAAGAAAAAGATTTAAGGGTTAGATATCTGACATATCATCAGATTGTTTCCAGAGTTTTGAATTAATTTGTTAAATTATTAATTCAGTAGTTTTTTCTAGTGATTTTTCCTACCTCATTCCCTGATTATTACTGTAGTTAAAAATAGACTTTAGTGAACTACAGTGGCCCGTCTACTTTCTCAAGGGTTCAGGGCATGGGAGATGAATGGGAAAGAGAGATCACTAATGCTAAATGTATCCTTGTGAAAGTTGAAAAACTGTGGATATCTTCCTCTTTTCTGCCCAATTGAGCAAGTGAAGGAATGCCCATGCATGCCTTCTGTCCTCATGTCCCCCCCCGTTCCTTCCCCAGGCTCCCTGCTTCCATTATCTTGTCCTTTGCCCAGGCACAGGGAAGGAACGCACTTGTGTGCCTTCCCTCCTGAGACTCTGCTCCCGTGCCCTTCCCTTTTGCCCAAGTGCGAGGAAAGAAGGCATGTGCATGTGTTTCCTTCCTATGTTCTCCAATCCTGTACCTTTTCCATTTGCTCAAGTGTGAGGAACGATGGCACAAATGTGCATTCCCTCCCCATGCTCCCCCCTCCCATACCCTTCCCATTTGCCCAAGAGTGGGGAAGAAAGGCATGTATATGTCATGGACTGGCTAACTTGCTCTCCCAAGAAACACCCAGATGTTTAGTAGCAGTGTTTATTTTGGAACTTGCAAACAACAGAGCAACTTGCGAAAGTTGCTAAGACTGGCTATATTGTGTGGTGATTGGTTTTATACCTTGACATACGAATTCAGGTGTGGAAAGCAATGACTGGTGAAAGTCGTAGTGGACATCACATCACCCCACCAGAACCAGAGGTTTCCCAGGCATTCCCAATATTTACATAACTTTCATCTTGAGAAACTCAGACAGTTCCTGTGTTCTTATCTGGGTCCAGTTTGTTCCCACACCTTCCTGCTAGTTTCACATTCCACCGTCTTTGTAGCATATGTCCTGGACATTAGCTATTATCAGATCACCTTCTTTGGAACCTTGGTACCTTTTAAACCTGTACCAGGATACAAGCTGCAAACAGCAATGGGTGTTTGATGCATTGTTGTGAACAGCAATTAGCAGTGGATACATTCAGCACTAGTGATCTCTCTTCCCCATTCATCTACTGCTTACTGCCTAAGCTAAACATATTTTCCTTGTTAGCATGACAGGAGCTGAACCTCCTAACAGGGCATACGTTCCCTCCCCATGCTCCCCCTCTCTTACTCTTCCCATTTGCCCAAGTGTGGGGAGGGAAGGTATGTGTATTCCTTCCCTCCTTGTACTCCCACCTCCTGTACTTTTCCCTTTTGGCTGCACCTCATGCAAAAACAAATTCATGAAGTTCCAACCTGCAAATGTGGAGGGAGGACTGTAATTTATTAGATTTGGTTCGGTAAGGAGCCCCTTTTTTCAGATGCAGTAAAACTGGAAGGCCTGCTGACCTAGGAGAAAAAAAAATCTTAGGGCTGAAGGAAATTGTACTATATGGCTGTGTTGTCAGAGGGCCTAGAAAGAATGAGAACTGTTGGAATTCAGGTCAGACCAACAGAAGAAATAGAAGTCAAAGAATAGAAAAGAAGGGGAAAAAATCATTTTGGAATGAGGCTGGAGTAAGAGAATGATTTGTTTGGAGACAAAGGTCCTCAAGCAACTGGGGCCCTTTCAGACTGTCAGACCTTTTAGGCCTATAAAGCAGGTGTCCCCCCCACCGCACTGCCTGGCAATGGGGAGGCTGCTATAGCTAAATGGTGAGCTGGCAGGGGTGGTCACTGCAAAGGGAGGATGAGCACACCAATCTCCAGAACAATAAAAAAAAAGATATACATAGGTGTTCATCAGACTTACACTTATACCTGCATACCCCACTAATAGGAAGCTGCCCTATTTGTGTTGCAATAGATAAGCTTGCATTAGGGATTTACTTCCACCATTATGATTTTCAAGACTATGTCTAAGAAAAAGGTCTATCACACCTCTGACCCTAGTACCATGATTTCTGGCTCAGGAATCTGAGTCAGAGAGCACCTGAGGTTTAATTGTGGTGAATTGCAAGCACAGGACCATGTTGATGACAATGGCAAGGAGGCAATCTGACATCACCTGACCTGTTCAGGTGATGGACCAGCAAAGCAATGAAGGAATCCAGGTTGCCTTTACAGTGGGGCATTGGAGCTATGAAGCTGAGGATCCCTGAACAGCTTCAGTTCCTTGCCTTACATAAACACAATTTTAAAACTGGCAACACTGATTTTTTGTCTCACAGTCTAATTTGTGACTGCTTTTAGGAGCAACGTGGCTGTGTGCTTCCATCCATTATTCAAGTCAGGCAAGCTGTGTTTCAACATGATTTTTTAAAAATGCACACTTAGTAAGCTTACTGCTCGTTTTTCTTTTAAAATCCTTTTCTTTGCCCCCCTTATGTTGGTGTAAAACAGAATGGTTCCATGATTTAAATCCTGATAAAATCATTTTACAAAACAGCTTTTTTTAAAAAAAAAAGCTTCACTTGAAAAGATCGATGTTTTTCTATTGTGTTTTTCAGTGCCAATTAATTACTTAATTCATTAGCAGTGTAACACAAGAATGGGCTTTGAAAATCCTGTGCTTTGTGTAGATGCCTTTTATTATGCCTAATTAAACACTATGGAAGGACCTGATTATACCTCTGAGCATTTCCTAATCTTGGAGAGAAAAAAATAATGCACCCAAGCTCTTGCCATTTGCGATGTATGCAACAAAAGCAGAACTTGACAACTCTGTGGCTATTTACTAAACACAACACATTGTAGCATTCACTGCAAAACATGGTGTGGGGAGATCTATATGCAGGAGCCCCTCCCAACACCATCTCCATGGAGGTTTAGATACAGGAGCCCTAATTATTTTGGTTATTAAGCAGAACATAAAGAAAACGGTGCAAGCAGCTACTGAAAATGAACAACAGAGCCAGTGAGTAAACAGGGTCTCAGGACAAATTGATGAAATGCTCACTAAAGTTATGAACAGATTTCCAGATGGTGATCGTACATATGGCTAAGGCTATAGCAATAGCCAAGAAACCCTGCAAAACAGCAGAACCCTTTCCAAATGAAATCAGCTCTGACCTTGAAGCATGAACATTTGCCTGTGCCAGAAGTTGCCTCTTTAATTTCTACTCTTTACCCCTCAGCAATCATTACCATCAGGTTTAGGTATTGTTTAGCACCTCCTAAATATTGTTCAAGGGGTGGGATGGAGAGTCAGAGAGACTCACCAAGTCTTGTGTTGCAGTCTGCCAGATGCTTGATAAATCCCCTGTATTTCTGCAGGTGGCCTATTTATTAGCGAAGGCAAACCAACACAAAGGAGGGGCTTGTGTAACACAAGAACACAGAACAAAGCAATTAGTCCTGGAATGCCTTGACTTCCGGCCAAATACATAAAAGGAAGAATGATGATGCACATATTGCAATTACAACCAGTAGCATGTATGATTATTATAATTTGCATTCATACAGTAGAGTCAAACTCTTCATTTTATAAATTATCTCACACTGTGTTTGGGACCCATACAGGCAATTCTGTACTGGAGGCTGGCCCATTCACATGTAAATATAATGGTCTGGATCCAGGCTCAGACATACATGGAGGAGAATCACTGATAGCAATGGAAGTTACTTTTGTGTAAGCATATTAGGTCTTGGAGAGCCAGTATGGTGTAGTGATTTGAGCATTAGTCTATGACTCTGGAGACCAGAGTTCAAATCCCTACTCAGTCATGGAAACCTGTTGAGTGACCTTGGACAAGTCACACTCTCTTGGCCTCAGAGGCAGGCAAGGCACCCCCCCAACAAATTTTGCCAAGAAAATCCCATGATAGGTTCACCTTAATGTAGCCATGAGTCAGAAACAACTTGAAGACACACAACAGCAGCAGCAGCAGCAGCAACAAAGTATATCTGGATCAAAGCTGGTGGCCATGAACACACAGTTCCTAATAATGTGCCCTTACAACTACACATTTCTTCTCTGCTACCTCAGAGAGCAGTGCCCCCTGTCCCTTGTTACAGACTAGATGCTTCATTTTGTGTGTATATTTTGTCAGTTTCAGGCACTGAAGTGGGTATAGAACATGGCTAACGTAAAAGTGATTGTATTTCTTAGAAAACAATGTGGCTTGAGTTCAATAAGATATAGGTCTGAGTAAGGACAGCCAGTGTGGTGTAGTAGTTTGTGTGTTGAAGTAGGACACAGGGAGACCAGTGTTTGAATCCCTCAGAGGAAGAAAGGGGCAAATGCCCTCTGAACAAATGATGCCAAGAAATCCCTGTGATAGGTTCACTTGAGGAACTTCATAAGTCACAAATGATGTGAAGGCACACAACAAAAAGAAAAGGACAGTGGAGGAGTGGATTTCATTGGTCAAGAGCAGAGCTCTTGATGGACCATGCTGAAGATAAGCTGTTGACTGTCAACAATCTCTGACATGGGGGGATTGTGTTTTATAACATGCTATGGTTTGGATACTGATATGATAATTAAAAGTCAAAGTATCCTTTGAAGCAGTGTAGATACAGTAGTATATTGCAATGTATGTTGGTTCACAGATAAATGCAGAGATATGGAAGTTCTTCTGCAGATGTGTAACAGGTGCAATGTATAACAAATGACCATGGCCTGTGGTCTGTGTGTAAGATGCTCAATTCCCTATATGCATAGAATGATACGGATGTACCTAGACCCAGATTTCTATCCTATATGTAGTTCTCCCCATGGGAGTGTATGAGACTGGCATAGCTAAACAGAATATAATGCTTGCTAGACATTGCCGTTGTTTGAGACTTCTGGTGAACCAGAGGGAACTCCAGAAGAATGTAGCTTCAATTCCTTAAAATAAAGAGATCTAATTGAGTTGGATACATGGGTGAGGGCATGGAAGACAGATGTAAAATTTACACCAAGTTTGAATTTAAGAGAAATTTTTTATAAAATGTTATATAGAGGGTACATGACGCCTGTAAAACTGAAAAAAAATAACAAGAAACGGAAATGGAAAATGTTGGAAATGTGATGAGAAAGAGGGATCTTTTTTTCATATGTGGTGGACCTGTAAAATAGCAAAAAAAGTTTTGGAAAGTAATACATGATGAAATTCAAAGAATATATGGTTTTAACTTTGAAATGAAGAACTTTATTTGTTGAATATGTTAGGGCAACAAAGAGAAATAAGATCTCATCAAAAGACATTGTTACATATAATAACTGCAGCAAGATTGACTTATGCTCAACTCTGGAAAGAAAGAAAATATGTTGATATAAGAGAGTGGAAATTCAAAGTCTTGGATATGGTAGCGACAGAAAAGCTAACTTTTTCACTTAAAAATAAGCCAATCCAGGGCTTTGAAAGAGAATGGCGAGAGGTATTAAATTGGATAAAAGAATGTAATAAGGGGAAAGAAAGAAAGGCTGTGAGAAAGGAGGAAGACAAAATGAGGCAGTAAAAGATAAATTGTCAATAGTTATATATAAGCTAAAAGTAATAGTATACGACTGTAATAAAATGGAGATAATGTATGGAATGGAATCTTTATATGGAATGGAATGTTAAACTCAGATTCAACTGGGAAAACTGATGTCTGGAAGAGGGGAGGTTTTTTAAAAAAAAAATTATTAAATTTTTTAATAAAAATTAATTTAAAAAGCATGAAAAAAATAAAGACATAGGGTGGAAGAAGAACATCTGTTTCACCCTTTGTTGGGGTTCTGATGCCCCTCAAGGACAATAGGATGCGGGATAATAATTCTTACAACATTTTTGGACATTCCAAATCCTTTTGGAAAATTTATGACAGGTAGTGGACATGTTTAAAGCCTAAAAACTTCTGGAATCAAATATATGCTATGGTGCATACGGTATTGAGAGTTGATGTGTCATTAGGTTGTTGTATCTTTTGAGACTAGTAGAAGAGTTGTATCTGTTAGTACTAGTAGAAGACTGTCTGGAGAAGAACTTTGCCAAGATATTAAGATATATGGCTACATCTGCATGACTGCTTATATACACAGAAATGGAAGAATGTGGAGGTTCCAACAAAAGAAGACTGGCTGATAAAATTGTTGGACTTAGCTGAAATGGACAAACTGATAATACTGATAAGAGAAAAATCAATGATTACTTTTACAAATGATAGTGAACTTTTAACAAGAAAAAACATTATTGTAACATTATAGGAGGATTAGTATTTTTTTTTTTCCTAGAGATTAGCAGTGGAAGCATTACTATGATATTTGTCCTTAGAGACATTGTTATCTTCATATAAAATCAATAATAATCTGCATTAGGAAAGTGAGAAACTATCTTCATTTTAATATTTAGCTGTTTTATTGCAATTAGCGTTAGTACTTAGTGTTAGTGTTTAGTGTTAGGATTTAGGATTTAATATGGATGAGTCAACCAAATCCTCGAATCCTTGAATCTTCAGCAAGGATTCGAGATTCATGAATCCAAATCCCTATGGAAAAATAGGTGAATCGAATCTTTCAAACCAAAAAATAGTTTTTTTAAAAAAATTCTGTTTAAAAAAGGTTTTTAAAAGTTTATTTTTTAAACTTGCTTTTAAAACCCTTTGTTAAAAAAGGATTCAAAAGATTCAAGATTAGTGAGATTAGTGGATTCCCAGAATCTTCCAGGGATTCAGATTCAGAAAATTCTGGATTTGTCCCATCTCTAGTATTTAAGATGTATTTTTTAAATTGTATTTCTTTTTTTCTTTCTCTCTGTATTTGTGATTTTAGCTTGTTGTTTCTTTTTGTTTTGTTTGTAGATATTGTGCATTTTAAAACAAAGGTTAAAACAAAACAAAACAAAATCCATTTGGAAAATGACCCCAGCCTATATTATAGAAATGTATTGTTCATTCAAGCGCGATTCTGTTAAGAAGATCGTGGGCCAGAAGACACTGAAACGTAAGCAATATCTACCTCTTCTCTTGTTAAAACAACTCAAGTACAATTTGTTATAGTTTTCAACCAAGAGAAGTGCTTGGAGGTTAAATCTCTGGAGGAAGATTCTGTTGTATTTCATTGTATTGTGGTTGGTCTCCTTATTATGAACTGCACATAATTTTTATTCTGCATTTTATATACTTGGTTGTGAATCCATCAACATGTTCCAAATCAATATATAGTAAAATGTGTCTGTTCTGCAGTCTTCCTGGTGTCCCATTCAGGGAAGGGCTGTAACTATGGGACAGAGTACCTGCTTCTCATACAAAAGGTTCCCGGTTCAGCTCCATGGCATATCTGGATAAAAGTAGGAAATTGTCTGAACCCCTAGAGAACTGCTGCCAGTCAATGTAGGAAATACAGAGGTGGGTCTCTGGCTCAGTATAAGTGGAACTTAGTTCAAATCAAGCATATAAAACTACAGCTCCAGGTTCAAGTGACTGGATTCCATTGTACTTAGTTGGATCATCATATAATCATGCTTAAGATCAGACAACATAAATGTAACACAGATGTCACAGTTGTTGATCCATGTGCAGAATAGTCCTCATGAAAGCTTATGCTGTGAATTCCTGCATTAAGTATCTCTGTTAAAACGTGAACAGAGAATGTGATTGAACATTAGAAGGAACTTCTTGATAGTAAAAGTGATTTGGCAATGGAATCTATTGCCTGGGAGAGATGGTAGAGTCTCCTTCTCTGGACATCTTCAAAAAGAGGTTGGACAGCTACCTGCTGGGGATGCTTTAGCTGGAGATCCTTCATTGAGCTAGGAGTTGGACTATACAACTGATGAGGCTCTTTCCAACGCTATGGCCATTTCCATCCTGCACTATTATAGTGCTATTATTGCACTTTCAACATCCTATGGAATTTTGGGGTTTGTAGTTTACTGAGGCCAAAGAGCTCTCTGGCTGAGAATTCCAAATGTCCCTTCCTAAACTGCAAACTCCAGGATTCCATAGGATGTTGAAAGTGCAATAATAGCACTATCTATGATTTTATGACTTTATGGCCCTTTCCGCATGACAGGGCTCAGTGACGTCCCTCGCCCGGTCACTGCAGATGGGAGCACTCTGGACCCACCTGTTCCCTTCCCCAGCACAGCTGGGCATTTGCATTGCTGTGCTGGGGAGGGAGGCATTGCCAGTGTGCTTCCGCTCTTCCACATGGCCGGGAAAGGCAGCAGCATGGTGTGATGGTAAGTGTAAAATGTCTTTTTTCCTTTTTACAAATACTGTGCTTGTGCGATGCGCGGGGATAAGAGGGAGGCAGGACTGTGACGACATCGTGCAGAAGCACGACCCGCGGAGCACTGCCATCATGTCCTGACTGCAGGGCAGCCATGTGGTGTGAAAAAGGCCTATGACTCAGCAGTTCATGTCCCAAAAAATTCTCTTCCTCAGCTTATCACTGAACAGATACAGATAGTCTGCTAAACATCTTCCCTGATGTTAGGAACAAAGTATGGAAATAGTCTTCTGAAAGTCAACCAATGTGGTTCCTATAGGCTTCCAAGTACTCCAACATACATACAGAAAGATGGAGCAAATGAAACCAATACACAGGAGGATTAAATGACATTAGGCAAAGTATCAGAGAGGAAACTATGCTCTCCTATTTAAGATACATCTTCAGTATATCTTCAATACTGCACAGCACAGAGATGGCATAAATTAGATTATGGACTACAGAATTCCTCAAACAGCATGGCTTCCGGGGCTACAACCTTGTTACTTTACATGACAGTGTAGACAGATATACCAAAGGTAAAGGAGGACATGACTGTAGGAAGAAACAGCCAGCAGCAGCAATCATGGGAAAAGTAGGTGGCTGGCCCTGACCTATTTATTACTTGAAGGCCTGGTTTTGGGTGATGGAGTAGGGTCACTGGAATTAATGTGCACTGGGAGGAGTTGCTTGGACAATAATCTGTGCCACTCAAACCACTCATGTGTCTGTCATGGAAGTAGTTTGTTACTATACATTTCCAGTCCCAGAACTGTAATTTGAGGCAAAGATCCAACTGAACATGAGTACCATTGAAAGGCCTGCTGGCGTAATTCTGCTGGATACCTGCAATGGGCACAAGCAGAAAATGGCATCCCAAAAAATGAGACATCCTTTGTACAATGAAGCAGGGAATGCCTGTGTGTATTGAGCACTGGAAAAGCTAAACCATTCACATTGTGATCTGTCATGTGAGTGGTTTGTTCCACTAGGATCCTGGCCCCCCAAGAGGTAACTGTTTCAAGATTTTCAGATGTTAACATTTAGAGATTTCAGTACTGATCTGTGAAGTTACAGCTCATGCTGTCATTGTGTCAGGAGGCTCAGCTCCTGTCATGACATTAGAGTGGAAACCTCCCTTTCCTTAGCTAGCCTGTAGAAATAGATTGTACAGTGGTAAAAATGTAATTATGCTAACAGCCATTTGTAACAATGTATTGTATATCTATCAGCTTGCCACAATGTATTGAAACTCAGTTCTTGCATCTATCTGGGTAAGGGACCAAAAGGTCCAGGTGTCCAGAGAAGTACCCAAGGGCATCTGGCCAGGGGAGAGGGAACATCAAGGGAATGGAAGGTATGATCCCAGGGAGGCACTGGGAGAAACACTAGGAAGGCCAGATAAGAGCAAGAGAAATGTTTAGGCTCTCAAGATGAGAAGGATGTAAACATCCTAAAGCACCTGGGAAACTTGGCGGTCTGAGGGGCACAGTGACATTTATTACCCTCACCAATCAATGTTATTTGCATCCATATTTGTATACTCAACTATATAACCTGCTTGCCAACTGACGTACCTTATTTCTAGCAACTTATACCAAAGTGCTATGCCGCTATGCTACCTCAATAAAAACACTGCTGCTGCATTCTGCGTGTTTCTTGGGGAGCAAGTTATCTAGTGTATGACACTTGGGCATGTGTGTTTAAATCCTCATAAATGCAGGCAGTTGTTTTCTCATTTTAGCAGAGAAATCTCAATTTGAATCCTGGAGTGCTGTGATGGACAAAATGGGCTTTACAATTAAAGCCTGCTTTTTGCTGTCACCCTTCAACCGTGATTTCTTTGTGTGATTTCTTTCTGTAAGATTACTTACTTCACCCATGGCTCTGACTTGCTGGTAACGCTGCCTCTCTGATGGCTAGAGTAATCTGCCTTAATTAAAATGAGCTGGGTGAGATAAGCAATACCTTGAGCCCCACTGGCCACTGGCAGAATCATGTCTCAATGGATGGCAGCTGACTTTTTGCTCACAGGTAGACTGATTCACCTTTGTAATGAATAAAGTGTCAGCTACACATGCCGCAACTAGCCTTGCAAGCAGTACAGCAGAAAGTGTCTTACAAGTGAGCTGTCAGGCAGCAAGATTATTAAGACCTTCAGATAGCTCCAATTCTGTCCCATGTACTAAGGGCATTCCCTTTTGGGCTCACCTCTCCTCAGGATCTGAAGGTCCCCATTTGGTCCCTGTTTTTACCTTTCAGGGTTCCTCTTTAACATTTTGTTTAATGTGAAGTTCAAAGCAGATGTGAAAAGAAATGCATCTTTGCTTTCCAAACATGCAAACAGGAATTCTCTCTCTCTCTCTCTCTCTCTCATAACAATCAGTGTGTCATCCTACTTGCCATTGCTTAATTCTCAGTCCAGCTGACTGAGAAAAGAGGAGGAAATGACAGATTGTATGCTCATCTGGTTCAAAAATCATTGCTCCCTCAGCTTTGTCAATCACAGTGTGCATTCCCTGTCCTTAGAACCTTAGGGAACAATCCAACCAAAGTTAAGCACATTTAAGCTGTGTTGATTTCAGTGAGAGAGATTTAATTGCCCCACTGAAATGATCTCACTGGGCTTTAATTCAGCCTTTAATTCAGATTGGATCATGCTTTTACCTCTTACTGTTGTCTGATGGAGTGTGCTAGCTGGCAATCTGGCACTGCAGCTCAGTTCTAGGTGGAAACAAAGGCAAATTCGAGCCACATGTTCTCAACTATTTAATAATATATTTTAAGTGTGTGTTGTGCTCTGCATTAGAGATCTCTCCTTCATCTTTGCATCTACTTATGTACATCCTATGATGTAGAATATACTATGTGGCACCGTGACTTAAAAGAAGTCTTAAAAGAATTGCACAGGCTATCAATATGCCTCTGGTCTGAATTCCTGGTGCTTGTGATGGCATTTAGATGGCTTGGGCCCTCAGTACTTGAGAGAGTGCCTCTCCCTACACGTATTTGCTTGAGGACTGAAGTCCTCTGGTGGGGGCTCCTCTGTGTCCCATCAATGAAGTCAATACACATGGGACAGAGCCTTCTCATCTGTGGCACCAGAGTTGTGGAATGTCCTCTCCTTGGAGTCCTGATTGGAACCAACGTTTATTTCATTTAAGCATCAAGCACCTCGGTTGGTCACCAAAGCCTTTGGACCTCACTGATTTATCTTAAATGCCAGTACACATGGTTTTAAACTGTTTTAATCTGTTTTAATTTGTTAATTATATATAACATGCTTTTGGTTTAATAAGCAGAGGGAATCATATAGCCCTCCAGATGTTGTTGGGTGTTGTAGTTCCCAAGATTTCTCAGCACTGGCCACAGAAGTTAGGGCTGATGGGACTTGCAGCTGAACAACATCTGGAGGGCAGCACAATTTCCATCCCTGCTGCACACAGAAAAATAGCAGAGACAGGGCTATGCCAGTACTAACTAGTGTTTGCAGCAGTACACCTATAAATAACAAAGATGTTAATAAACATAAAAAAAAATTAGATTATTTTTGAACTGTTTTAATTTGTTTGCATGTTGTGTTAAGTTTATCTATATGCTGCCCTGAGATATTTTGATTTAGGTTGGGTATTTGGGTATATCACAAACTCTCAGCACCAGAAAACCCTGTGACAAGTTTCCTTTAGGATTGTCATAAGTCAGAAATGACTTCAAGGCACTTAACAACAAGAAACGTTTTAAAAATAATTTTAAGAAATGACTTCTCCAAGGCCAATTGTCCAAGTGGGTGAAGAACTGAGTGATCCCATTGAGCCACAGTCAATCTTTCTGGCTTACCCCAAAATCATTCCCTCATTTTCTATACTTTATTTTATGGGATGGGATGGCCACGACAGCAGTAGCCTAAAGAAAGAATGAGAGGTTATTCAGTGAGTCATGAGCCTAAAGCCCTGGAAAGCTTTTACAAGCACCTTTTGCATGATTTTGTCCTTCCTGAGAGATTCTGTCTCCCATCAGAAGCTAATGTCTGATTTTGCATCATTTTCAACTTGCTCCATTTAACAAGGTGGGTGAGATTTCCTGCTGAATATTGCTGAGGAATTCCTTTGAGACAGGGGTTCAGAGCATCAAAGAAAAGTGTCTTTAATCTTGGATCAAAAATTGTCTAGCGTAGTACAATCCGGAAAAGAGCCAACTCCGGTAAAACCTAACAATAAATGCAGTGCTAAAACACTAGCCTAGCTCTAACAGGCAGGCCTTAGCTTTTAATCACTTTTTTTTCCTGTGGTTCTCAAATAATTACTCTTCTACATTTCCTGTAATGCATTTCTTTTTTACCTTGACATTGCTTGAAAGGTAAGCGAAAATTATCTCCCAAGCCTTTTGCTTGCAGGTTTATCTCAGCAGAGGAGTCTTATGCAAATTAACTGCAGTGACTCAAATAAAAGAAAACTAAATTCTTTCATTAATATTTGGCATTTTCTGCTTTAGTCTATAACCTGGGAGGACATCTGCAATTACTGTGCAGTCCTGAGCCGGTGTCTCATTCTGGGCCACAGCAGTGTTTCCATGCCTTGCTTTTCGGGGCATTAAACTTCATCCCACAGACGGGACTCAAACCAGCAATCTTCACCGAAGTGAGAAGCCTAATTAACTTCAGAGGGGCTCTTCATGTGGGCAAAAATGCTGCTTATGCAGATCCCACACCCAAGGAACATTCACTATAAGGACAGTCTCACCAGCACCTGGGCAGCTTGTTTTTGAATGTATATAAGAGAGAGCATTGATTTCAAAGGAACACATTGTGTTCCTTCCAGATTGAAACGTGGCTGACTGCGGCATTGCTTCCCATCTAGGATCAACAGAGCTGCTTCCTCTGTGTTCTTTGGGCGTGTGTGTGTGTGTGTGTGTGTGTGCATGCGCTGGCACTTCTAAATGTAGAAAGGGTTTTGTTTTAGATCATAAAATAAAAAAGTGCTGCACACCACAGAGATGTGTATTGATCTGAAAAAACAGTGTCAGAAAAGGAATCTTGATGAATGCATATCATGGCAGGCTGCTTCTCAGGGGGAGGAGGGTGTACCTAAAGGCTGAAACTGTGCCAACTGAAAATGGAACAAAGCTTTATTTATATGCATTGTGAAGGCAAGTCCAAAAAACCCGCCACAGATATTCTTCTTAAAACAAGTGCTACAACAATTCCAAATTGAGAGGCATTCTCACAAGGATGACAACCGAGGTGGCCTCTGGATCTCTAACAGGAGTAGTTGGGTAGTTTTCTTCATTCTGGCTTGTCTGTTCCTTTCCCATGGATCAAATTAGTCATATTGTAATACTCAATTTCATAGGGCTGATATGTGAGCAGCACATCCCATGCATTTGATAAAGCTGACTAGCCAATTCCTCCCCTGCTTCAAGTTTAGTCCAGCTTATGGGGACTATATAACTGGTTTTCTTGGCAAGATTAGTTGCCTTTGCCTTCCTCTGAGGCTGAAAGAGTGTGAGTCTCCCAAGATCACTCAGTAGGTTTCCATGGCTGAGTGGGGATCTCATCTCCTAGAGTCCTAGGCCATTTCTGTCTTACACTGTTATAGTGCTGTTATTCCACTTTCAACATCCTGTGGAATTCTGGGGTTTGTCTTTCACGGAGGCTAAAGAGCTCCCTGGCTGAGAATTCTCAAGTCCCCTCTTGAAACTGCAAACCCCAGGATTCCAGACAATGTTGAAAGTGGAATCGTAGCGCTATAACAGGTTAGTGCGGAAACGGCCTAAGTGTAGTATGGGGTAATACTGTGGGAAGAAACTATTGTATTTACTATATAAGACTTACTTTCTCCCCCAAAAAATACTGTTTGAAAATGGGGTGCTTCTTATATGCCGATATATTTTATACATCAGCAGATAGTATTTGGCATATAAATGGAATGTGTCTTATGTGCCGGTGCAGGAAATACAGTACGTAAAAGAAAAAATACAGGTATATGCATCAATCTCTGCTATTGGTTTTCAGCTGGCTGTACAGCTGGGACTGCCTCAGTAGTTCACGGTTCTCAGTGGGAGAGTTTTTTGGGTTTTTTTGCTGGGGAGGGGAGTTCTGTTCAAGTTAATTTATAATGGAAGATCTAGTGCTAGTTCTAAGAACCTCAGGGAAACTAGTACCGAATGCACAATGTAAACAGTCTTGGGTTTGATCAGGGTAGCTGCTTCCTTCAACAGAGATAAATATTGTTATAATATGCTCAGAAAAGAGTGTGCCCTTCATGCTCATGGTGGCTCAACTGGTCTATAGGACAGGAATGTCCAGTGTGAAATGTGCCAGAGATTGACTGGGGCTAATGGTAACAAAAAGGCTGTAATTGGATAGAAAAGTAGTAACAGAGGACAAATCGCTAGAACTGGGTGTTAATCACTTTGTGAAAAATTGCCAGAATTAGAAAGTGCTGCTAAAACTAAGAAAAATACATGATTCCTAAGGGTGATTTTTCTCCAGACAGAACCATCCAAAAAACCTCCTAAGCTACGTTCACTAATGGCTGTGATCAGCCACAGTAATTTGTGACCACTCAGGCTCACTTACTATGTCACACATTAGCAAAATGAGAGGGATACTGCAAATCACTCTTGTGCTTGAAAACATAATATGGAAAGAGTACGCTGAATATACATATAGCTTGAGAAAAGATATCAGAGAAGCATGAGAGAGTGCATGCAGTATTGGTTTGGCATGGTGGTAGAGGGATGGGAAGGAAGAGAAACAGCAAATTGTACATACAACCTTGAGAAACAACGGATTACAGAATGGATTGAATTTCTTCAACCCAAGTTCAGGTGAAATATGGAACAATAGCGTTGTCTCTAGAGTGTGTCTGACATTCTTTTATCCTTTCAGTCAGTAGCCTCTTTGAAAATTTCTACTGCCTCTGGCAAATTGGTTCTTCAAACTCTGGTGATGATTCCTGTCAAGCCCCACACTGTCTCTGTCAACCAAAGAACTGTGCAAAGCTCCAAGAGCATGGGATAGATAGAATCCGTGGGAAATCGCCAGGCCTGCTAATCTTAAAAAAGTTCCTCAGTTTGAAAATGTTGATAATCTGGTCTATGGCCTCAAATTTCCTGAGGAAACTTTCCTGTGGCCATGTTGTATCATACTGTGCAAGTGTATCAGGTATACAATAATGTATACCAAATGAGTGAACCTATAATCAAGACTGTGCTTTCTCACAAGGTACAGGCTGCAAACCAGAGCATTAGCAAATATTAGGCCTTAGTTGTTCTTGTCAAAAGAACAATTATGCACATATATTATTTGCTTAGGTATAGTAGTTTGTTTGCTTAGAAGACTAATCTGAAAGCTTCTGTCTGTCTCTATCAGGATTGCTCCAAGTACTTTAACTAAGGCTTATAAAGTGAAATGTTGCAAATTAAGTCAGAATGACTTACCCAGGGCTGTTCATGGTAGCTTCAGACTGAGCTCCATGTGCTAGAAGCCTGCAGCCTGGGTGGTCCAAGGCACTTTCCACACCTTACCTTTTTTCAGCGCTGGGGTGCAGGGATCGCATAAGCAGCCTCCAGTGAGAGGCTCTCACATCCTGATGCTTCAGCTCCGCATGAGCTGCCTGCTCCCAAGCAGGTAGTGCGAGAGCCCCGCCTCTTCCTTCCACAGCGCAGCCTGGAAGTTTTCCAGGCTGCGCTGGGGAAGGAAGTGCAACCGGCATGGCACCAGGTGAGTGTGTGCAGGGCCCGGGAGCGATGCATGATCATGCATCATTTTTGGCTTCCAGCCGAAAATGAAAATGTGCGTGAGCAGCGTCAGCTGGCCCCTGGAGTGTTGCGCGATTGTGAGTGCGCCGTGCAGATCGCTCCTTACAATCGCGCGACACTCCAGGTGCCCTAATGCCGTGCGGAAAGGGCCCAAGTGTTACCATGCTACCAAATTAGTATGAAATAAAAATGGAAAGATATGCATTTCTGTGCATGGTGATTTGCTTCTACGCTTGTGAGTGCATAAGAACAGACCTGCACAATGGGTTTAATGGAACAGGCAGGAATTAAATACCACAAACTACAAAATGCTCTCTCAGTCTCAGTGCCCCATGTGTTATATATGGCTTTTTGAAATAACCTTCTGCCTTTCTGGCACCCTTCAGTTATATTGGACTATAATCCCTCATCATTCCTAATAAACCTGGCCAGGCCAAGGGAGTGAAGGGAGTTATAATCTAATTCATTCCTCCTTCCTTCCTTCCTTCCTTCCTTCCTTCCTTCCTTCCTTCCTTCCTTCCTTCCTTCTTCCTTCCAGTGTAAAGGACATCATATTGGGGAAAACTCTCCTACAACTTGATGACTGACAGCTTGGCTGCTGCATATGTAGTTTCTGAACTCATCTTCTTGAGATATATTAGGTCCTTGCAGCGTTTCTTTTTACAAAAAGCAGAATGCCCACGGAAAGGATACTGCAGCCTATAATGTGAGACAATTTCTTCTTCTTACTATTCTGCATTGGTTAGGCCTCATTTGGAATACTGTGTCCAGTTCTGGGCACCTCAATTCAAGAAGGATGTCAACAAGCTGGAACGTGTCCAGAGGAGGGTGACCAAAATGGTGAAGGGTCTGGAAGTCATGCCCTATGAGGAACGACTTAGGGAGCTGGGGATGTTCAGTCTGCAGAAGAGAAGGGTAAGAGGGGACATGATAGCCATGTTTAAATATTTGAAGGGATGTCATGTCGAGGAGGGAGTAGACTTGTTTACCACTGCTCCAGAGACTAGGACAAGGAGCAATGGATTCAAGCTGCAGCAAAGAAGATTCCACTTGAACCTCAGGAAGAACTTCCTGATGGTCAGAGCTGTCTGGCAGTAGAATATGCTGCCTCAGAGTGTGGTAGAGTCTCCTTCTTTGGAGGTTTTTAAACAGAGGCTGGATGGCCATCTGTTGGGAATGCTTTGATGGGTGTCCTGCATAGCAGGAGGTTGAACTTGATGGCCCCTGGGGTCTCTACTAACTCTATGATTCTATGATTCTGTATTAGGGATATGAACAGCAGGATTTCCTGAATAACAAAGAACTGTACTGTGTGCATTTCATGATCTCTTGACTCTTGACTTCACTTGTATACAT
Source organism: Ctenosaura bakeri (assembly GCA_948474755.1). Classification (NCBI taxonomy): domain Eukaryota; kingdom Metazoa; phylum Chordata; class Lepidosauria; order Squamata; family Iguanidae; genus Ctenosaura; species Ctenosaura bakeri. Next base: position 263,830 of record CAOLHI010002333.1, read on the forward strand.
TCGTAACACCTCTTTCCCATCTTTGCTGATTTTCAGAGGTTCATTCATATTACTATGCCTTCCTCCCTACTCCTCTTACAGCAAAGGACAGAAAAGGTGATAATTGAAAACCAGTGAGTTTTCCTCCTCCTCCTCTTGCTGCTGTTTCAAAGTAGTAGGCACAGAGAATGAATGCCACTCCAGAGGCTGCTGGACTCCAACTCCCATCAGCCCCATCTATCATAGCCAATGGGAAAGGATGAAAAAAGTTGCAATCTAACAATATATAAATGGTTGCACTTTCCCCATCTATGTTTTAAAGAGAAAGATGGATGAAAAACCTTCCATTTAAATAACAAAACATGCCTGCCCATGTCTATTCAGAACCAAGTCCAATTTAATGCAAGATTGTTCAGATAAAAGGACATGGGATTGTGGCCTTTAAACAGTTACTGATCCTCCCCCTCTTGTTCCAAATTCATCAGGATTTTTGAATTTGCTTTGAAATGGAAATTGCGAGAAATCTGTCCTCATGCCCAACACAGGCATTCATTATTGAAAAATATCTAGAATATGGCTGCCATGAATGAAAGACTTTGAAGCTTCAGAGTTAATAAAACATACAGTAATGTCCACAATGTGATTGCAGTAATGATCTCATTTCCAATGGTCTGTGGGTGTAGAAATGAGACAGCATGAGAGACTATATCATTGGTTTGAAATTAATGAGTATAACAGAGACAGAGACAAGGGGTGGGGGCTAGGAAATACATAGCGAAAACTTTTAAGTGCTTTCTTAATCTCCATTTCGCCCAAACCCACTTAGCTGTAATATTTAATTCATAGCTTTATTACACACTTTGCTCAGCAAAGTCTCAATTTCATGTAAAAAGGCCGGACCATACGTCTAGTACTTTACATATTAGGATTCCTCTTACATATTCTTTTCTTTTCATTTATGGAGAAACCAACAAAGAAGCATTAACTATTCACTAAATTAAAAACACACAGAGCTAATCTCCACAGTTCTAGATACACAAGAATGCTTAATGAGCCAACTTCCTGGGAAGGGGAAAAGGTGAAGTTAAACAACTCAGGACATAAGTTTCAACATATCCAGCTTCTGGATCATTGATGGATGGCAATTTTATGGGAAAAGAGAGCGGGGGGGAGAGAGGGAACGAGCGAGCAGCAATACTGATTGTGTTTTGGTTGCTATATGAGCAGCACATAACACACTAAAGTACTTTTGTCAAATTTCAGCTGGGCATGAGACTTAAATAAAGACCTCCTAAAACTCATGTCATGGTTGTAAGTCAAGAAAAATACCTATTTGACAGACTTCTTAAAAATACTGTGGTTTCCTGCACTGACCACTTCTAGGTAGGAAGGTACTTGTGCAACCTAGGTTCTCACCAAGATGGTGCACCTTTGTCTTCAATGTATCATTCTAGAGATCAGGTGGGAACTTACATGACTGAGTGCTTCTCTATAGACACTGAAATATGTGAAGTCCTTACACTTAACAAAAGTGGGATCTTGAGGTAGACACTAGGTTAGAATATTTGTCCTCACATGCTAGTATGAGAAGATTGCTATATTTGATTGATTGATTGATTGATTGTATATATATACCACCTTTACTCCCAAGGCAGCTCCCAAAAAGTTAAAAAAATTAAAACATTAAAAACATATAAAATTATAAAACTAACAATAAATTTTAAAAATGTTAAATTTTACTAAGTAAGTAAAAAATGCATTTCTGCTCACCCCTTAAAGTCCTGCATAAAAAGAAATGTCCTTATCTGCCGATGAAAGAAAGCAGGGAGGGGGACAGCCTACCTTCCCACAGAAGAGCATTCCACAGGGTGGGAGCAGCCACTGGGAAGGCTCTATCCCGTGTCCTTACCAGGTGAGCCTGGGATGGTAGCAGGACTGAGAGAAAGCCTTCCCTTGCAGATCTTAGGGCTCTGGCAGATTTGTATAGGGAGATACGGTCTATCAAATAGTCCAAACCTATTTTGTGTGTGGAGGAACGTTCAAACAAGTCATCTCCCCACCCCAGTCCAGTTGTGTGGTCCAGTCTAAATAACAGGCATACCACCTCAGTGACTGCCACCACAAAAGTAAGAAGCACACAGATATACACTGGCTGTTTCACCAGGTGCTTTGACTGGTGGTTAGAAATAAATGGCTGACAAGGTCCCCTCCAGTTTTATGTTTCTAAGAATATCTAAGAATATCCTTCCAAAATTTGGTGAGTGTCAACATTGGCATCAAAATGTTGACAAGTTTTTTTTTTCTGTACTATTTCTGATAGTCACAAGTTCCACCTGCATTTGTCAGCACTCACAAGGACGAGCACTCAGCAAATTTCAGGGAATTCAGTTATAATGCATATCAAGATGAGCAGAGCTGTGAGCAGCAGTAACATTTCAACATGTGTATGGGTCATGTGGGAAAACAGGCAAGCTTGTTTTGTCCATGTGCTCTACATGTGGAATTTAAAAATGGAACTGATATCTAACGCAACAGCAACAGATCATGTGTGGCCTTCCAATGCCATTTAGGTAGTTTCCATCCCCCCACCCCAAACCTATACCACCAAATTTCAGTGGCCACCAAATCTGGGCTGTTTTCCAGTTTGCCACAGCAATTCAGTAGAACAAGGGAACACATAGCAACTTTTTTTTAAATGGAAAGTAGTTGTTCCCTGGTTCTGCCTCAGTTGCCTATCCCTCCTTTCACAAATGTTCCATTTTCACTTTTATTCTATCATGTACTAGTAAATGCAGCATTTCATCAGGGGACCCTAAAATGTTCAGCACTAAGAGGCAATGGAGACAAGAAAATCCTGTCTTGATGAGGCCTCAACTCCACCTTAGTCTACCATCCTGTTTCCAATAGGGCCATTCAAATATAAACATGAAAATGAAAGCAACAGTTCCTTTCTGTCACATTTCATACCTATCAAAAATTCACAGTTATATAGTCTCTACACTTTAAAATTCTGTTTAGCTACAAGGCCTTATAACAGTTGTTATCCCCATCCTCCATAATTTTTAAGATATTACTTTTAAAAGCCATCTCAAGACACAGATTATTCCCATATTGTGGTAGTGTGTATTCCATAAATTATTGTGGTAGTGTGTATTCCATAAATTATTGAAGTGTTATGTGAAGAGATACTTTCCTATTTCTGCCCCAAACTAATGGCAATTAGTTTCATTGATCTTATTTCCAGGTATTTTCTTGCACACATTAAGATTTCATTCAACTTATTGTAGACATATGAATTAATTTATTGTGCTTGTAAGGATTCACAACAAGTCATGAAAAGTGGTGTATTTACTGCAACCACAAACAATGAAGGCAAAAGAATCATAGTGTCTTTCTTTCACATAGCGTCCCATGTCATCTTCCTTAAGCCATCAGGATTGAACACCAGTGCTTGGCATTTCTTCATGATGCTTCCATTTCTTTGGGTTATTTGAAATAATGCACAACATCCAACCTCGGGCAAATGGACCTCCATCCCATGCTCCCCTCACCAATCCTTACTAAATGTACTCTAGAGGATTTTCACATCTGGAAAAGATGGGGTGGGCAGGGAGGGATCTATTCAACTCAGTTGGATACAACCCAAAGT